>JAMPIV010009726.1:0-427297 GCA_024509875.1 Oreohelix idahoensis
CAAAGGCGGTACAACTGTCAGCTTCATCTGAAATAATCTAACACAGTATATTCCCTCCCTAATGGTTTTTACTAACGCCCTCTGCAATTCCTGTCATATATTCTTTCTAGTCGATAAGATAGGTGTCAGTGTACTGTTTGGCAATTCCATGTAGTTTTACTTTTCCTCCGACACCTTCTGTTCAGGTTGGAGCACTATAGAGGCTTTACCTCATTTCGCTACTGAACCACCACATATATACAGACATAAATTATCAATTTACATTCAATTATTCATTAAAAAGATTATTGAATATATCAAGCTTACCACAATTCATGGAATAAACACAGTTACGTTGACTGGCAATGAATATAACACAATTCGAATCTGCCGATGTCCACGGCTTTTAGTTTATAAAAATATGCACTGGAGCTCAACGCACTGTTCTTTAGTAAGTTTATTTGTAAATGTGGTGTGGACCTGACGCCCTCTGATTGACTATATTCGCGGGTCTAACCAATCGTGCCATGTTTACACAGCTTTTTAAAAAAAGTACCCTTCCTTCCGTCCCCTGACAACAAAAGATAGTATTTATAGCCCGACTAATCGTGTTTAGCCTTACATTTATTGCGCTCCAATCAAATCGATTAACATGGAGACCCATTGCCCGTACAATGGTAGTGTGAATAATCTGCCACTGAGCGATTCTGATTTTGGTGTTGTCGAACATCCCTCACTATTTCTTTTGGCTAATATATTTGGGTAATTCCTAGACTATTGCGTAATGTTTAAACAATATTCCTTGTCATCAGTCCTATGGAACCCAAATATACAAATTTAAAGGAGCTAAGTGGCTGCGTTCAAAATATGCACTTTCTTCTACCTCCTGTTTACTTCGAATACGATGTGGTGTCTGGGTACTGTAATGTTTCAAACGTAAACCAGTATAATGTCATGTTTCCTAATAAGCGTTTTGTGAGTTTTTAAAAACTAACTCTCGTGTGTGTAGTGTTTTTTATCACTGTCGATTTGAAAAAAGCTAGTGCTTGTGGCCTTACACGCGTGATGGTAGTAATTGTGTATCGCGAGACTGTGGTAGTATTGCCTGCGTTCCGGCTTTCAGCCCCTCCCTTTCTTTCTATCTTTAGTCCATCTGTCTTTCGTTTTTTGGTAACGTAGTGTATAAAATGACATGAATGGAATTTTAAATCTAGGTCAACTTGCGTATCTCAAGGTTTTTCTTAGAAATGCAGCACATGTTTTATCGTAGAAAGCGGGTATTGAAGCAGTAGGCTTTTACTATCAACGTGAAACGTTACAATTTGCAGACGAAGGAGAAAACAAGGGGGATTTCGAGTAGAGTCATTGTGACAGCACTGTTCTTTACCATTCTTCTTTCCTTTTATTGAATTATTGTGTTAGGCTTTACATTTTCCTGATAATTTATATATGTGGATTAGAATTTCTCACGACAGTGTCAAAATACGGCTGTCTAAAGAAAGTTATCACAATAGTGCAGCAACTACATGATGGAATGCAGGCTAGAGTTAAAAAAAACGGTGAGCTATCGGAGCCCTTCCCCGTCTCAAATGGAGTTAAACAAGGGTGTGTACTAGCACCGACTCTGTTCAGTATCATGTTCTCTGCTTTGCTGACTGATCCATTCAGAAACGGGGACATAGGAATCGACATCAGATATCGTATTTATGAAAATTGTTTAACCTTAGGAGGCTTCAAACAAAAACCAAGTTCAAATCACACACCATCGGAGATCTTCTGTTTGCTGACAATTGTGCCCTGAATGCTGGCTCAGATGCTGATCTGCAGAATTAACGTGTATGGATTCTCCGAAGCCTGTTCCAACTTTGGGCTTACCATCAACACGAATAAAACAGGAATCATGTACCAACCAGCCCCTGGCACAATGTATTCTGAGCCAATCATCAAGATAAATGGTGAGAAACTGAAAGTTGTGAACAGATTCACATACCTTTGTAGCACACTATCCCAGAACGTTGCCATCGATGATGAGGTGAACACCAGGATCTCCTAAGCCAGTAGCACATTTTGCAGACTATACACCAATGTCTGGCATCGAAGTGGTATTAGTCTACAGACAAAGCTGAAGGTGTACAGAGCTGCGGTGCTTCCAGTGCTGCTGTATGCATGTGAAACACGTACTGTGTACTGACGCCACGTAAAGAAGCTTAACCACTTCCATAAAGTCTGTCTTGGAAAGGTGATGAACATCAAATGGCAAGACAAGATCCCGGATACCGCCGTTCTTGACAGAGCTGGTATCCCTAGCATCTTTACTATTCTGATGCAGTCACAGATTCGTTGGGCAGGTCATGTAGTCCGTATGCCAGACCATTGGCTGCCAAAAATACTCTTTTATGGTGAGTTGTAAAAGGATAAACGATGCCATGGTGGCCAATAGAAGCGCTTCAGAGACACGTTCAAGACTTCATTATAAACCTTTGGGATAAACCCTGACACATGGGAAGCTTGTGCGCAAGACCGAACTGTGTTGCGTGATAAATTCTCGCAACATCGTTTTATTTCAATATCTGTTTTATAACGCAAGGGCAACAACTGCTTGAAATCTATAGTCACTTTTCTCGGTAAGCATTTGTCTTCTCGCGTTAGTATCGAATGCAGTTAACTTTGAGCTGTGGTCATTTTTGCGCTGGACTGCGCATGACTTGTCTTGTTGTTTGGTCGATCGGTTTCCGCCCACCACTAGTGGGGAGTGAGCGATTTGGAATGGCGAAAGAGATGCCTCGTTGAAGAGGGGATCTCCGCTTTTTTTTTGTTCTGTCAGGGATGTGTAGTCCTCTTATGGATATTTCGTTTAGTCGAGATAATACCTCTAGTGTTTTCCCACATGTCGGGAGGCGTGATATTTCTGTGTATTTCATGAAAGCAAAGTAAATTGACTTTTTCATTAACTCTATCGATTTTGGGTCGTGAGCGATTTCGATTCATAGCCTGTCTCCGAAAGTCGTCGTCACGAGATGTTTTTTTCCCAGCTCACATGTCGCTGCATTGTACTGCATCGGTTGATGCATGTACCAAGGACCATTACTTGCTACTTTGTTAAATGAACTAGGTTTGGAAAACCTTTATTATCTAGAGGATATTCTTGAGGACATTATTTTACTTCGGCAGACGTGTCTGTCTTGCTGAAGTCAAACTAAGGAGAGTGAACTGATCTCATACATCTGGTTATCTCCTGGCTGTTATAGAAAAGGATGGAGTTGTTCATCTGACTACATTTACAGCACTTTGAAATATAACATGCATCTGACTCATCATTGTAATGCTGTCTACCGTTTATTGCTGTATTGAATGTTGCTGTGATAATGACTGTTTGATGTGCCTACACATTTGCGTAACCATTTTGTCACTGTGGCGTCCACAATAAATAATGAAGAAAAACGTCAACGGCTGTTTCAAGACTCATTGACTTTATACGTCGTGAGTTTACTGACGTCCTATGTGGATTGCCCTGTTATTGTTGCATGAACATTGTTTTGACTGAACACATCTACACACTACACAAAACCAGACATGCGGATGCCATCCATCATCATATGGCATCACGCATCATTTGGTGGCCATAAGCTGGGTTGATTCTGGTACCAGCAAACACGGGGTCCCTTACCCACTTCATTTTCAACAAGAATTCATCAGCATCCTTCAAGAAATTAACATTCTTCAATACAGTCAACATCTTCAAAATTTTCAAAGTACTCGGCGTTGCCCGGTAAAAGTCAAAATTTCAATTTTTTGACGGAAACAAGAATTTGACAGTACCCGGCGTTGTTACATGTTGCCGGATAACTCGGACTGCTGTTATCTTTTACGCAAGTCAAGCAAGTTGCTGCTGTCAAGGTTCCAGTGCTGTCGTTTTTTGAGAAGGTCAAGTGCCGGTTGAAACGGGTTGTTTTCTGAAGAAGGCCAAGTACCGATTTCCATCAACTTACTTTTGGATTAGAAGGTCAAGTGCCGAAACAACTCAACACACAGTATTTCAGAAGCTCTTGTACCATCGTGTTAGCAGTGGAAGCAGTTCAGATGTGCCATCATCGTTGGAGCTTCGCTCTTTAGGACGTTGATTGACATCCGTTTTTCTGCTGTTCTACGATTGGAAGCCTTTAAGTTAAGTGGCCTGTTTGTATGTAAACTGTGCCCTTATACTTCTGCTGAGTCTTCTGTGTATCATCTCATTCTATATATTATATGTCTATATGTTATTTGTATATTTATATGTTTATATTTCAGCGGGTTCTCGGTTGGGTGGTGTCTCCGTTAGATTATGCCACGTCATAGAGGTCGTCTATTGTGAGCGTTTTCTGTAGGGTTTGCAAATTTCCGATACTGGAATTTGCTAAGCGACTTCTGTTGCTATTTATGTTAGCTGTGATGACATGTTTTAATATTGTTTTCGTTATTATTTCACATTCTTTAGTTTTGTTGTGATTTGTTTGTATTTGTTAGCCTACTCTTGTCTATAATTTAGTTTCATACAACATTTTTGTTTATACACTGTGGTGTCATGTATTTTGTTTAATTCTATCGCAGATATCGTCACATTTTTTGTGATATTTCATTAATTTCTGCTTTATTTTTAGTTGATTTCTGCGAAAGTTTTTGTATTGTTGCTGATCTTTGTTATTGTTTACATTGTTATTGTTTACATTGTTTGTATTGTTTACATTTTCAATGTTTACATTCTGCATGTGTTTACATAGTCATTGTTTACAGTTATAGTAATTAGTTAATGGGCTATGCTAATGCACTGTTACTACTATACTGATGATAAATGAATGATGAATAGTGTCGTGCACTATTGAATGAGAAGTGCACTTATGATCAAGATTTGAGTGCTGATATTTCATATACAAGTTCTTTGATTGGAGACTTGTTTCCCACAGAGACTGGGATAATATAATGTGATGTGAATATACAAGTGCTTAATTAAGACTTGTTACACTTAGGTTTGAAATAAATTAGTTAATTATTTCAGGTTTTGGACTCATATGTTAGACAACATGTCTACATTTGAGCACTTTATTGAGCAGGGTAAATTGCTTGGGAAGACTGGTGATAAGTTAGAAGAATTTGCAACTGCTCGATATGATAAAGCAATGGAAGCTGAACAAAAGAAACTGCATATGGAAGCTGAACAAAAGAAACTGCAGATGCAGGTGGATGAAAAGAGATTCCAAATGGAAATGGAAAAACAAAAAAGGGAATCAGAAGCTGGGAGAGAAAACTCCAGCTACAGCTAGAAGCTGAAAGACTTCAAAAAGAGGCTGAGAATAAAAGACTTGAAAAAGAGGCTGAAAATAAAAGACTTGAAAAAGAAGCTGAAAATAAAAGACTTGAAAAAGAAGCTGAAAATAAAAGACTTGAAAAAGAAGCTGAAAATGAAAGACTTCAAATGCAGGCTCAAGCTGAAGAAAGGAAGTTACAAAGAGAGTCTGATGAGAGGAAAGCAAAAATGGAACATGAAGAAAAACTCTTAGCTTTAGAGTTGGAGAAATTGAAATTGACGAGCATGAGTAATGGTAATGATTCAAACAAGGGTTCATCTTCTGGGAAGGCTAATAATGATACTTTTAAGATTAAGTTACCAACATTTAGTCCTTCCAGTGATGACATAATGTTCTATCTGGACAGATTTGAACAAGCATGTACAGCTCATAACATAGACAAAGCAAAATATGTTTATCAGTTATCAGGGATACTGACAGGTAAAGCTCTAAGTATATTAAATATGGTGGATGAACCTGACAAGAGCAATTATGAGGTTGTCAGGGCCGCTTTGTTAAAGAAATATCAGCTTAACGAAGACGGCTATCGTCTACAATTTAAAAACATGTTACCTGAAAATGGAGTTGAATTCTCCGAGTTTATTGCAAGAATACGCATTACTTTCTCACGATGGGTTGAACTATCTAAGACGGAAAAAACTTATGAAGGACTTATGGACTTAATACTTAGAGACAAAGTCATGTCGTCTGTCAATGAGTCTTTCCTTGCTTTCCTTCATGAACGTAAACCTAAAACAATAAAAGAAATGGAAGATTTCTGTTGCCAATACGTAACTGCGCACCCACACATAACCATGGGTAACTCTAAGGTGAAAGAAGGTTTACCAGTTGCTTCGGCAGCTCCGTATGGTCAAAACTTTGCTCGTAGATCCCAACAAAATTTTGATAGAAAGGGCAGCGGTAATTTCTGTCAAAATCATGGAAACCAATTTCATGGTGATTCTTCTTCGAAGAATTGGAGACAACCTGATAGTGGTCGTTACTATCACCCTAATAATTATAAGCATTTCAAAAGAGGATATGGTAATAGAGGTTATTCCTGCCGAAGACCTCAGAACCAAACAAATAGATGTTCGCATCAATGTGAACATGATAGTAATCGTGGAAACTGGAATTCGAACCAGTATAACAATTACAATAGAGACAATAATAACTGCAGAGATAATAATAACTCTGATAACTTCAGAGGTAATAATAGTCGGGGTAGATCTCAACACAAAAAAAAGAGATATCAGCAGGCTAATGCTGTACAACAGGAAACTGAGGGAGCCTGTAATCATGTTGTTGATAGTAAAAACTTTGACGCTGTCACTAGTTCTGCTTTTGACTTTGAGAGAGCAAACAAATGCCCCCAATGCAGTACTTTATTCGAACCGGGTACCATAACTACTTTGAGTTGTGGTCACCCACTTCCCGCTCTTCCTGCTGCTGTTGCGCATGACGGGAGGGGTTCTTTAATTCTACATAAGGGTCTTGTTAATGATACTCCGGTCTCACTACTTTTCGATTCCGGATGCACCACTATTGGTGTTAGACAATCGCTTGTAGATCCATCTTGTGCTACAGGAAGGGTTATTAAATGTGTCACATTTGGCGGCACTCTAGAAAAATATCCTACTGCTGTAATTCGCATTGCCCACTCCTTTCTTTACTGGAGATGTGCATGCTTGTCTCTTACCTAATCCTATTGCGGACCTTATTATTGGTCGTATTCACGGAGTTAGGGAGTGTACCCCACAGCAGATTGCTGCTTGGGAAGATAATAACATGCAAGCTACAAATGCAGTAGTTACAAGAGCACAAGCTCTACAAACACCCGAAACTTCACTGAATAGTGATAATGAAGTTGATAGCCAAGATAGTCACTTAGTAATCACTCGTGACTCTTTCATAAAATTGCAAGAAGAAGATCCTTCTTTAAAAAAATTCTTCGTTCTTGCGAAGAAAGGTGATCCGAATCAGGATACAAATAGAAAATCTTGGATTGCAATGAGAAACGGCGTACTTGTACGTATGGTACAAGATTCGACTACGTCGGCACATTCGCAAATTCTTGTTCCCAAGAGCATGAGAGTCCAAATATTACAACATGCTCATGACTCGCAATGTGCTGGACATATGGGTTTTGCCCGTAGTAAGTCGAGAGTCCTTGCGGCTTTCTTTTGGCCTTTTGTCAATAAGGACATTCGTATTTACTGCCGATCATGCAAGGTATGTCAGGAGGTCAAATCTAGAGGACCACGACATGCTGCGCCTATCCAGGCTGCTGACATTCCTATTCGGCCGTTTCAGAAAATGGCCATAGATATTATTGGCCCTTTTAAGGTCAAGGCGGCCAGAGGACATCAGTTTATCCTTACATGTGTCGATATGTGCACACGTTGGCCAGAGGCTATTCCTCTTAAGAGCATATCTACTACAGATATCGCAGATGCTCTTTGGTTGATATTTTCTCGCTTGGGGTTCCCCAGAGAAATATTGTCAGACCATGGCACTCAACTCATATCTGACACTATGTCACAGGTAATGTCTACCTTACATATTGAACGATCTCTCAGTAGTATCTACCATCCTATGTCTAATGGGTTAGTTGAGCGTCTGAATAGAACGCTCAAGACTTTGCTTGGTAAGATAACTGAAGATCATCCTCAAGATTGGGACAGGGTTTTACCCGCGGCTCTCTTTGCCTATAGAGAAGTCCCTAATGAACACACAGGATTTTCTCCCTTCGAACTTGTCTTTGGCGCGCGTCCACGCGCCCTATGTCTTTATTACACGATCTCATCACTGCCGATGATATTAGCGATGAAACTCAATCCTCATATGAGTATGTCATTGCTCTTAGACAAAAGATCATTGAGGCATGTAAGCTAGCAACTGCTTCATCAGAAATTGCTAAAGAGAAGGCAAGGCAGTTTGCTAACAAGAATAGATGTCTACGACAACTTTGTCCAGGTGACAAAGCATTCGTCCTACTCCCCAGTAGGGAAAATAGACTTCTTATTGCATGGAAAGGTCCGTATGCAATAGTCTCTCGGATTTCCGATGTTGACTATGTGGTCGATATTGATGGAAAGCATAAAACTTTCCACATAAACATGCTTTCGGAATTTCACGAACGTCCGGACTATTTGCTGCCTATTTTCCAGGCAACGGATGATGCTCCTGCACCTCACGGTCATTATTCATCCCTGTCTGTCATTCAGGATGAGGAAGCTACCTTCTCTGATGTCAACCTTCCCCTTCCAGTGGTTCCATTACATTCCACGGAATCTTGGAAAAACGTTTCTGTTTCTCCTAATCTTTCTGGTGACGAACATCGACGAGACTTGTCGATGTTACAAACATTTCAGGATGTTCTCACTGACATTCCTGGACACACAGATGTCATAGAACATGACATAATTCTTACCGACAATAATCCAATTAGGGTTAGGCCGTATCCTATTCCTATACACTTTCAGTCGCAAGTGGAAAAGGAATTGGATGAAATGATTCAATTAAATATAATTGAACCATCGACTTCACCATATTCTTCTTCCATGGTTATTGTCCGGAAGAAGGATAAGAACATACGAATTTGCGTTGATTATCGCAAATTGAATCAGGTCACAAAGTTCGACGCTGAACCGATGCCTTTGTTAGAAGATCTACTGATTAGACTTTCTAATTCTAGATTCTTCACTAAACTTGACTTGTCTAAAGGTTATTGGCAAGTGCCTTTAGCAGAGCATGCCAAACCTCTTACTGCTTTTTCTACACCTAGGGGTCTATTTCAATGGAATGTTATGCCTTTTGGTCTCATGAACGCCCCTGCCACTTTCGTTCGCATGATGCCTCGAATTCTGTCACATCGTTCGGATGTCATCGCATACTTAGATGACATCTGTCTCTTCAGTGATACCTGGGAAGATCACTATTTAGGGTTATATGACTTACTGTCCACTCTACGTGAGAATAATTTGACAGCGAAACCTTCTAAAGCTTTTGTTGGTTTTGGTGAAATCTCTTTCCTGGGTCATCGTGTTGGTCATGGTCTCTTGAAGACAGAAGACCACAATACTTCCAAAATACTGAACATCTCTGTTCCTAAAACGAAGAAACAAGTTAGGAGTCTCTTAGGTTTAATTCAATTTTATGGGAGATTTATTCCAAATTTATCTTCGATCATGGCACCTCTCTCAACATTGTTGAAGAAAGGTTCGCCTAATCTGGTCCGTTGGTCTGAAGAATGCCAATCTTCATTAGACCAAATCAAGAATATATTTTCTTCTCCTCCCATCTTAAGATTACCTACTCTTGATAGGACTTTTGTTCTTCGGAGTGATGCTTCATCCACTGGGATTGGAGCAGCACTGATGCAAGAATATGCAAATACTCTGCATCCTGTTATGTACATTTTCTAGAAAACTAAATGCGGCAGAGAGGAACTACTCGGTTTTAGACCGTGAGTTGTTAGCGATGGTTTGGTCAATTCTAAAGCTACAAAGATTCCTCCTGGGCGCACATTTCATTCTAGAGACTGATCAGAAAGCTCTTACAGCTATTCAGACTAAGAATTTGAAGAGTTCGAGATCCACTCGATATGCTATAGCTCTTCAACCTTTTCACTTCACGGTACGAGCTATCCGTGGTGCGGATAATGTGATGGCTGACATTTTGTCTAGATGCCCACATGACTCCAACTAATACTTCTGTCCTATATTTCTATATATTACAGAGTCATAACACACCTATATTTCTACAATAGATTAGCACATCTGTACTTACTTTATATGTAAACACTATCGTGCTTTGTTGTCATCTTCTTCTGTTCGTTTTTTAAAATGATAGAGGAGGACTGAGTAGTTAATATAAGGGCCGTTAGTTTACTAAACAGCCACAATTATTAATAATGTATTGTACCTTATGAAGCATATTAGTTATTAATTAGCATTATATTGCTTGTACTTTCTCAGAATGTCATTGTTGAGCTGAGGACTTACCTTACGAGTTCTAGATTGTGTACTTACCCTCGGAATACCAGAGCATATGTCCTGGATCGTCATGTAGTTTAACTTTACTATGTACTTATGTCATTACATGTCAAAGAATGTACTATTTAAATTTTCCTATCAGATTTGTACATCCATTTTTAAAGACAATATTAGAGTATGCTGTTTAATGATGATTATAGTAACTTGCATACGTATATTGTGTTTACATGCTAACGTGATGTGTGTTGGTGACACCTCCCCGATGTGAATATTTTTTGAGACATATTTATTTTTCTGTTGAGGTATATCCTCACCAGACACTCTATAATTAGCCTCATGTTTGGCAATTTAGTTAATTATCAGCGCATAATTCGTGCGTTTTGAGCCGCTTATCGCATGCTCTTTGATATTTAAAAAAAAAAAAAATATGTTCCACATTTTTTTTTTTATCGGGAGGAGGTGGTGATATGTTGCGTGATAAATTCTCGCAACATCGTTTTATTTCAATATCTGTTTTATAACGCAAGGGCAACAACTGCTTGAAATCTATAGTCACTTTTCTCGGTAAGCATTTGTCTTCTCGCGTTAGTATCGAATGCAGTTAACTTTTGAGCTGTGGTCATTTTTGCGCTGGACTGCGCATGACTTGTCTTGTTGTTTGGTCGATCGGTTTCCGCCCACCACTAGTGGGGAGTGAGCGATTTGGAATGGCGAAAGAGATGCCTCGTTGAAGAGGGGATCTCCGCTTTTTTTTGTTCTGTCAGGGATGTGTAGTCCTCTTATGGATATTTCGTTTAGTCGAGATAATACCTCTAGTGTTTTCCCACATGTCGGGAGGCGTGATATTTCTGTGTATTTCATGAAAGCAAGGTAAATTGACTTTTTCATTAACTCTATTGATTTTGGGTCGTGAGCGATTTCGATTCATAGCCTGTCTCCGAAAGTCGTCGTCACGAGATGTTTTTTTCCCAGCTCACATGTCGCTGCATTGTACTGCATCGGTTGATGCATGTACCAAGGACCATTACTTGCTACTTTGTTAAATGAACTAGGTTTAGAAAACCTTTATTATCTAGAGGATATTCTTGAGGACATTATTTATACTTCGGCAGACGTGTCTGTCTTGCTGAAGTCAAACTAAGGAGAGTGAACTGATCTCATACATCTGGTTATCTCCTGGCTGTTATAGAAAAGGATGGAGTTGTTCATCTGACTACATTTACAGCACTTTGAAATATAACATGCATCTGACTCATCATTGTAATGCTGTCTACCGTTTATTGCTGTATTGAATGTTGCTGTGATAATGACTGTTTGATGTGCCTACACATTTGCGTAACCATTTTGTCACTGTGGCGTCCACAATAAATAATGAAGAAAAACGTCAACGGCTGTTTCAAGACTCATTGACTTTATACGTCGTGAGTTTACTGACGTCCTATGTGGATTGCCCTGTTATTGTTGCATGAACATTGTTTTGACTGAACACATCTACACACTACACAAAACCAGACATGCGGATGCCATCCATCATCATATGGCATCACGCATCAAACTGCTTGGCGCACATCTCTTCGTAAAGGTGCAGCGGCATGTAAGGCATCCAGAAAAGCAGCAGCGGAACAGCGGAGACAAGCTAGAAAAGACCGTGTAATAAAACCTTCACATGAAGCAAACATTCCCTGCCCACACTGTCCAAGATCTTCTCAGGCCCGCATCTGGCTCATCAGTCACCTTCGTACCCATAGACTAACTTAACAAATACCTAATAATTGGATGAACAGAGCGGTCTTCATCACCCATGATGGACGAACAACACTTTTTAATCCTGTCCACTAATTGACATTCTAAAAGTAATTATAATGAAATCATTTTCTATTATTTAAAACTACAGAGAGAGAAGCAGAAAATGGTGATATGTATACAACAGATGGGCATTATGAAATCAGATGAACAAACAGCACAAAAAGCAGGTCTAATATGTTTGCATCAAGAGAATTGAAGTGAGATGATAAAAAAATTTTGAAAAATCATTGTGCTTGAAACATAGAAACCTCAGCAATTAGAAAGAAAAGAAAACAAGGAAGTCAATTCTGAAAATATTTAAAACTGACAATGAAAACAAAACATTCTGTGACAGGTTTATGTACATTCAGCAAGTAGAAATATACTTTTAATAAAATTGGTCAGGTGCAGAAATTTAAGACATCAGTGAAAGCATGAAACAGTGTTTAAAATGTGCGATGAAGCATGTAAGCACAACAAGAGGATAAAGAAAACCTTGAAAAATGTACAGGAATTTTTAATTGTATCAAAAATAAAACCACAATAAATGACTGTGTAACAGAAAGTATCACAGCACAATGTAATAACAGGAGATTTATATACATACAAAAATGTTAGATCTTAACTCACCACCTGACATTAGGTTTGTAGACTATAAAAAGGCATTCAACAGATTAGCTAAGAAAATCACTTTAGAAAGGAATGAGGCATTATGTAGTCTCCCATGTGTTCACTAACCTAATAATGCAAATATGATGACATGTAAAACAACATTCTTCATGAAGGACAGTCCTCTGGAATAGACCTTGGTAAAGATGTTACCGTGGTTTGGTTTGGTTTTAAGGACTATCTTCATTGCACATGGACAACTCCATCAGTGCTCCGATCTCCGCCCTTAGATCACACAAGGAGGATCTCAGCACTGTGCACGAACCCTTTAGCACCGGAAAGAATCCCAATGTGTGTATATAGGAATCACACATTCTATAAATATATTTGGTGGGTAGGTTTCTAATTTTTAAATTTTGCCAGGGCAGCGGCCTTATGACCTACTCTTTACAATTTTCAACTGCCGTGAGATCTTTAACGTGTGCAACTTGCACACGGGACCTCCTATTTTTTCTTCCTGGTGTTACTATGCATCCTAGGTATGTGAAGGTGTCCGTCTGTTCCAGTTGTTGATTCCTTACTGTCATGGGCTCGGGGTTGCTCACATTGAGTGTCATGACCTCTGTCTTTCTTTAGATTGATGTTCAGGCCCACCTGCTGGCTATACTTATTAAGTCTATCCGTTTTTTCCTGGATGTTTTGATGTGAATGTGCTATTAGTACAATATCATCTGCATATTCCAGATCTTCCAATGTAGAAAACAAACGTATTCCATCTTATTCCTCTTGGACTGCCCTCTGTTGTCTGTCGCATCACCCAGTCTATGACTGTTAAGAATAGAGTGGTTGATAAGGGGCATCCCTGTCGTACTTCTGTCTTCACCTCAAAGGTTAGGTTGCTCTGCCCTACGCTACATGTAAAGTTGGCATAAAGGCTTTTTATGATTGACACTATACAGCTTGGAATTCATAGCATTATCTACATTATAGATCTAGGCTTTTTCTGTGGCTTTTCTCCCATTCCTGAATATGGTGGGTTAAAAGTCATGAGCTCCACTTTTTTTTCTGGGTATTCTTTCTTAGCATTGTTACTGTGTTGGGAAATACATAGAAATCAAAAGTAGTCAAGGTCAACGAACAATTTAATCTTCAACTCAAATGTCAAGGCAATCCTACTGTCTGGCTCTCAAACATAAAGAACAATAAAAACAACAGTTCAGAATTTACCGCCTGTGTAATGCATGGAGGCATATCTGGAGTCATCCTTATATGACCACCAGCTATGAACAATGCTGCAATATATGTGCGTGGAAGTGAACCTATGTCTGTGAGGCTAGTAAAATCCTTATTGACTCTTGAAATCATCCACACACTTTTAAGGGATTCCCCTTGTGGTGAAACTTGTTGAGAACCTAGCACTGCACACTAAGCTTAGAGATGTCACTTAAGCTCAGGCGGAATTCTTTGACTTGGTTGACTGCATGCAGAAGGATCTAACTGTGGACCCAGTGATAGGGAGGGTAAGCGGAGAAGTGGCTTTGTGCAGGACATGACAATTCCTTGGGAGAGCTCAGAACCAGAATATAATATTTTTACTCTGCATTGTTGGAGAGCTCCCTTGGATGTCGGGGAATGCACAGTATGCCACGCACTTCTTACTATTAGCTTGAGACCAGATGTGATGATACTTTAAATGCAAGCCAAGCTGGAGAAACTGGAATAGTTTCGGATTAGCAGAAAAGCCACAGTAAAAGCCTAGATCTACAGTGTAGATAATACCAAGGAGTCTTGAACTTGGTATTGGCTGCTAAAGAGCGAGAAGCTCAGTAGTCCTAATTAAACAACAACAACAACAACAACAACCGACTGTCATAAATCAGTGCTTACATAGAATATAAGATTAAAATTGTATGATAAGATCAACAATGTGGAACTGATGGAAAAAACCGGACACATGCCAGTGGAAAAAGAAATGAGGAAAAGCAATAGTGTAGGATGGGACATACATTGTCAAACTAGATGATAGCATTACATGCCAGTTTCTGTTTTGGAACCCCCAGGATAAGAGAAAAAAGGGGAGCTAAAAACACAGGGAGAAGGTAAATGGAGACAGATATAAAAAAAGATAACAAAGACATGGACATACGTCAAATAGATGGCACAGTACAAGCAGACTTGGTATGAACTAATTGAAAACCTCTTCTCTACAATGAGTTGAATTGTGTTGAATGAATGAAAAAATTTTGAATATAGTTTATTTATGTATACGTTAATGAAGGAAAGAAGGAATAAAAACACAAACACTTACCCTGTTCTGTAATTTGAAAGTTGTAGATAAGTGATCCTTTAGTGTTGGTAATGTTCAGACTGTAATTCTGGAAGACAGCAGAGCTTTTAGCCAAGATCTTGAGTGACACATTGCCATAGGGAGGTTTATCTTTTATGTAGTCCAGACTGAAGTCTTCCTTATCTAGAGGTCTGTCACTAGACAAGTATAGATCTGGTTTTGGGTAGCCAAAAACAGGTATACTGATGTTTATGGAGCTATTCACATGTCCCTTGTAGACTTTGTTTTGAATTTCAGAGTTCTGAAGCTGTTGTGCACCTTGGGAACAGAAAACAGACAGTTTACATCCTATAATTCATTATAGTCTACACTTATAACAAAATCATTTTAACAATTACATCCCTACCAGTAAGTGGCAAACCAGTCTTTTATTTTCACATATTCAGGCACAGAAAAAGTATTGAGTAGATGACATAAGCCACTTATAGACAGATATTATGTTATAATTCATGACCAATAAACAACACAAACAGCAACCAAAGAGTTCGTGTTATTGTTAAAAAGAATCGACATCTTTGCATTCCAGGCAAACCCATAGGAGCTCAGTCTCCCACAGTAAATGTCAAGTCAATGAGTGTGAATGCTAACTGTTCCTGTAGCTCGCTGGTTGTATACACGACTGATGCATCCTCTCATACGTCCATCTCTGCAAGCATATGTTTGATGCCAAATTCCAACAGTCTTAACCTTGATGATTCATCTACTGCAGTGTCATTCTCTCACAGGTGATCATTAATTGTTCTCAGTATCTCTCCTTTATCCATATCCAGTGTCCTCAATGCGAGTGCTCTTGATGCTAGTCTGTCAGCTCTCTCATTACCACATACCCCTGCATGACCAGGACAGTAGATCCCCACTAGCCATTGTAGACTTAAAGCTTCTATCAATGTTTTCCATTCATGCCGCAACCAACAACTTTGAACCTTTCGAAACATGGACTGAGAGTCTGACACAATGACTGCATTTGTTAATGAAGTTTCAGTTATCCACCTCAAGGCTGCAGTAACAGCCTTAACCTCCATTCTCATGCTGGAAGTTGTTATCTTGTAAGTCCCACTGTGTTTGGTGATGCGTCTGTCCTGTACCCTAGTAGAGAAGCCCCAACCTCATTTATCACCACAGATCACAGATCCATCTATATACACAATGGCATCATTATCCCCAAAAAGTTATGTACTATCATAAATGGGTGCTTACCCAGAATTGAAATAGTATGACACTAATGTAGAACCAATGAGAATAACCAACAGCTGCGAGTGAAACCGATTACAGAAGATGCAGGTGACAGATAGGACATACTGTGAGAATATCTATTGATAGCATTACAAGACAGTCCTTCTTCTGGAAACTCCAGGGTAAGAGACAAAGTAAGAGAGAGCAGAAACACAAAGAGAGGTGGCCTGGAGACAAAGATGAAAGAAATAAAGAGGACGTGCCACACTAGCATGCTTCTACATTCACACAGAAAAACTAAAGAGTGATCACATAAACCACTTATTCACTGATAATTTGTTATAATACATGACCAAAGTATCAAAACTCAAGGTAAAGTGTTATACAAAAACAGAACTTACACATGACATAAATATCCACTGATTTGTACGTTATACTTTGATCTGTCCAGGCCTGACATACATATACTCCAGTATCCTTGCAATCTATCATAGTCTTGTTAAACTCCAGTGTAAGATTGAACTTCTGTGTGGAATTGCTGTAGCTTTGAAGTTGTAATTCGTCCTTTTTTAGATATAGCCTTGGGCTGGGGTTGCCTTCAGCTTTACAAAAAAAACGCACAGTAGAATTCCTTTCTGCAGTTATATTTACCATGTTCTCATTGATCTCAAAATTACCAATTGTAGGTTGAACTGTAATGGAAAGACACGGATTATAACTGATTTGTAAATTAAACTAAATTAAATAACTCTAACAAGAGGCAGGGAAACAAAATAAAACACATGAACATACAGTGGGGTCACTGTCTGATCTATTACACTGGTATACACACATTTTGGTGCCTTAAATTTTATAGATGTTCTTGGGTAATTGTGGGTTGCTGATTCCAAAAATGTAATCAGAATTTTTCTATCAGCTCTAGTTTTTGAGATAACTAAGAATGACCATATTAGTAGGGCAATTGTTATGTACAATCCTAGAGTTAGGTGCTATCAGTGGCATTTTGACTTTAGTCTGCATTCATATTATATGTAATTACTGTGCATGTATTACCAAAAATGTAATAAAACTTTATCACTAGCACTTGTTTAGTCAACACGCAAAAAGGATCTTTTCGAGGACTTCCTGGAATGTGATATGCCCGGACAGTCATGCTTAAGGGTCCAAAGTAATCTGCCATCATGTGGGCATCCGAAAGTCCCTGGTATCTCTCTTCCATTGTTTTTATATCTTGGTGAAATCTTTCACCTTGCTCCTCACTAAAGTCGCCATGATTCTCCGGAAATAAATGTAAATGGTTATGGAGGTAGTGCAATTTTATGCTCAGGTTGCATCCAAGTTCACAAAAACTCGACAGCATGTTTCCAACTAATTCAGAATAATTGTCTGCTTTAAAGTTACCCAGAAAGTTTTGCACAACTAAAACAAATGATGACCAGGCTGTGGACTCTGTTTTGTTCATGGAATCAATAAAATTTGGATCGTTTATTAACTTTCTAATTTTAAGTCCATCAAAAATTCCAGTTTTAAGTTTGTCTATGCTCAATTCTGGAAACTTTCTGCATAAGTAATTAAAACAAGTACCATCTTTGTTCAGTGCCTTAACAAATTGCTTCATCAAGCCAAGCTTTATGTGATGGTGGCAGTAGAACTCTTTTTCGATCAATGAGAGGCTTATTGACAATATTTTTTTCTCCAACTTTAAATTCATCCCTCAACTGCCACTGTTTCTTTGTCCAGTGCATATCTTTTGCCCTACTATCCCATAAACATATAAAGCATGGATATTTGGTGAATCCCATTTGCTGGCCAAGCAAGAAGTTCATCATTTTAAGATCTACACAAACCATCCAGTTATGTTCTAAATACTTTAATTTTTCCAGAACTGTGCTTATTGTAACATACTCCTCCTTCATTTTAGTAGAATGAGCAATTGGAATTGAGCCATATTTGTTACCACTGTGTAAGAGAAAACCCTTCAAACTTCTTTTAGAGCTGTCAATGAAAAGTCGCCACTCATCTGGTGTATAACGTACACCCATTTTGTTAACAAGACCTCCTACATTAGTAAAAAACACAAGGTTGTTTTCTTTACAAAAGAATGGAATAAAACCTTGCTCTCTGCTGCAATAAAATGTAACCTTTGTTTCAGCAGTCAGTAATTTATTTTTTTTTTATCGTGAAGCCAAAAGTTCTGAAGATTCCTTGGAGAGATATAGATCTCGGATTAGATCATTTATTTCAAGCTGGTCGAAGCGCTGAGCATCTGAAAAATCATCTTCGAAATCACTATCACTGTCACTTGTCGTTCCACATGCCACTGTTGTCTCATCTTCTAGAAGGCAATCCGAAATCTGACTGAAAGCTGGAATTGGTATGTCATCTCCGTGTGGAACAGGTCGCCTATCAGAATCTAAATCTGGATATTTCCACTTTTTGTGATTTTTTCCATTAATTCTCTTAATATTCACAACACAGAAATAACAGTCATCATAGTGGTTCTTGGGCTCTCTCCAAACCATTGGAATTCCAAATTTTAAACATTTTCTTTTCCCACAAATCCACTGTCGCAGGTGTTCAACACATGTTTTGCAAACAATATGAGGAGCCCAAGACTTGTCCTGGTCACCTAGTTTTACTTTAAAGTAAGCAAAGTATGCCTTTTTCACAAAAACAGTAATATGCTTCCTATGTTCTTCTTTGAAGATGATGCCATTCTCTGTTAGAAGTGTAATAAAATAAGTAGCATACTAACATGCATGCAGTGGCTTAAAATCTAAAAAAAAGGTAATTCTGGGAAGACTCTTGGAAAACTGAATCTGAGAGCAAACAAGCAGTTTTCTTTTGTAAAGGACTAGACAGCAGTAGTTTTTTTACATAGCCTTATATAGAAAATATAGTAATAATACAGGGTGACCCTAAAAAAAAACGGGCCTGCGCGCGCACAAAAAGTGCGCGCGGGCCCGTTTTTTTTTTGGGTCACCCTGTATTAATGAAATACAAAAATGTCTGTATCTCAAAAGTTAGAGCTGCTACAGACAAGTAAATGTGATATTTGGATTGAGCAGGCCTCATTTATGTACAATCAAGAGTAAAATGTTTGGCACCAAAAAAATTTTTTTTTGTAGGGCTGTGTTATTTGACACTATCAGAATAGTAAGAAAATATAATTTAAAAAAAATAAAAATTATAAATTGACATAAAGCATCATCATTCATATTTGCTATGAATAAACACAAAACGTAAAAATTCCAAAACAATTTTTCATTTCTTTTCTTACCTTCTATTATTAGTTTTACAGCAGCCCTGTCTTTATTCATTATTTATACCTATTAGGGAAAACACATAAATGATGCACATAATATGATAAAAGAACTCACAATGTACATCAAGTTTTGATAGGGTCCTATTGTTCCAGTAACAAGATGAGTTGTGGGTAGCAGTGCAGGAACATTCACTAGAATCCAAATTTCTGGTCATATAAACATCTACAGTAGCCATATTTCCATCACTTGTATTTGTCTGTTTACCACAGTCCAAAGATATCCTTGACACTGGTGGATAACCTCCCTCGACTCTACATCTAATCCTGTTCATGCCTTCTTGAACTGTCAATTTAATATCATTTTCTGTAACAAGTGTCCCACTTTCTTGGTTGTCAATGACAGGATGAGTAGGTGGTGTCTCTGTAGGAAATCATACATAATAAACAAGTTAACATGCATTAATAGTCATTCTGAAATGATAAAACTGAGTGTCATTCCATAATGCAGAAGTGATCATTCTCTCCAGGAAATCTCAACCTTTGACATTCTTCATCAGTTCGCAGCTCACTTCCTCCCCTTTCAAGCTGCCCACTAAGCTTTTTGTTCTGCCTTGTGTCTAGTTTGAAAAGGGTCATACCTCATTAAAATCTGGCAAGAAATGTTTTTTTTTTTCTTAAAAGTCAATGTGATTTTCACCATTCTTCTAATAAACCACATTTGTATTGCCTCTGCTGATTTTCTGACTTTGCTTGCTAAATTTTTACAATACAGCTAAGAAATCATAGCATGAAAGGTATATCTGTCAATATCTTAAACCAGACCACTTCCAACATAAGTATACATCTTTCTGTCACAATATACTAAACTCTTTGATATGTCTTTATATATATATATATATGTTTGACGTTATAATATAACAAATGAAAATTTGCAAAAATTAACTTGGGTGCATTAATGAAATAAAAGATTTGATCTAAGAAGATATTCTTGAAAAAATTTACAAAAATCTTTGTGAACAACTAGATTTACTGTCATCTGGTATACATCTATGATTATTTTTGAACAATAAAAGTATAACACAAATATTATTCATGACTGAAAATAACACTGCAGCTGATGGGTCCTAAATAATCAATAAACAAAATTCCGTCCTTGATAAGTCACCCACACAGACAGTTCTGGCCTAATATAAATAAATAGAATGAATGAATGAAGGAACATCCATGACATTTTTAAAGGTGTAGAATATATATGTGCTGCCAGGGGATACTCAGTGTCAGAACAACTCTATAAGAGGTAATAACCTCAGTTGTTGGATACCTATCTACTGCGGTAGCCCCACTGTAATGTGGACTCACAATAATAAATATAATGATAATAATGGCTCGCTCTGCTAAGGCTACGGCCACATCACAATGGCTGACAATAAGCAAACGACCCCTTTCTACAGGTACTTCCCTTTTAATAAATAACACACAGAATCAAGCCTCACACGGCCAACAAAACGTATGGAACAATATAATACAGCCAATAAAACTTGCATCAATTAATTAATCTATTAGTCTCATACCTGGCAGTATGATTGAACTGCACAAACACGGCACTGACTAACGCTCACACCAGAGCGGCAAAAATCTATGATACATGAATACTCGAATCATAGAAAACTCATAATCTACGGCCTGAAGATACTATCTACTGGACACTACAATACTCCAGAATTATACATCAATATCCACTAAGACCGAATATGGCAATCTCTCAATAGTAGTCCATACTGTAACCGCACATCAACTTGCTGCTGGCGACCAGGGAAGAATAATATACACGTCCACTTCGGGACAATGGCTATGCACTCACTGACGATTTCGCGCCTAATCTTTTCCGACTTCCGTCTCTGTCACATGACTTCGCCGTTTAAGTTATCAGTGTCGCCCAAATCTCGCTGATAACAATGTCACCAACCTGATTTTTTGTCACTGCGAAATAGCGCTGTGACACTCTGGCAAATCTGTTTGGTCAATTTGGTCAACCTATGTTCACTAGCCAAATTTATTAAATGATTAAGTTCACCATATTAGTTCTTATCTGCTCATAAAGACACTGCAGTAAGTGTATTTTGCTGATTTGTTTCTAATAATTCTTCTAACAATTTTTGTTAAAATGCATTGTTGGTGATTTTGTTTGGTTTGGTTTGGGTTTAAGGACTATCTTCATTGCACACGGACTTCTCCATCAGTGCTCTGATCTCCTCCCTTAGATCACACAAGGAGGATCTCAGCACAGTGCACGAACTCCGTAGCACCGTGTATAGGAATCACACATTTTATCAATAAACAGTAGGACCGCTGTTAACTGTTTTTTTATATGTGATGCAAATGTCGATGTGTAGTTGGCCAGGTATGCGTGTCGATGTCACCTGAACAGTGGACTGGTGCGGTGAAGATCTGGGTCACTCACGCTGACAGCATACATGGTCCTTGTACGATGATGATGATGATGAGACATGGGTGTGTAGTCGCGAATGCGTTTAGGCTCATATATAGTTACACAATACACCCAGTCACACTCGTACTGAAGCCAATGATGGTTGAAACTACCGGTGACAGTTCATACATTTATTCACAGGACTAACAGTAGAATCACACAGGGACAGTCAATGTAAACAGGTTCATGTACATCATGTTAATTGAAATCGCTTGGTACATATCAGGCCTTCTAAGGCTGGTAAACATTCACATATGTGGGCATGGTCAATAGTGGTACGTCCTTTAACGTACAGTTCATATGGCCGCTTTGGTATCCCTGACTGAACGCGTCAGATACCTGAATAACTCCGTCATACAAAAGAAAAGCCCTTAACTCATGTAATCCTATTACCAGGGCCGTCGTTCAACTTGGCATAACACGCCAGTTACATCTTTTCATGCGGTAGAATAGTGGCCATTACACAGACCTCGATATGACGTCAGCTGTGCATTCTTCATTAAGCAGGTTGCATAAACCCTGCTATAATGTTTGTATAAGTATACCGCCAACCTGCGGTTTCCACTATATATAACTTCGTCACTGGACTTCTGATCATATGAAGACAAATAGTCTTAAATAGCTACGCTGAGCACAAAATATAAGTTCTGCATTACAGGAACTGTGAGCTGTTCTCACAGGCTAGGTAAGCCTTTAACAAATTCTGCAACCGAATGCGTAGTAATGATAAAGTCGGTGTTACCTTGAAACGAATCCTCAGAACACAAGAAATAACACTGTCGTCATTCCTGACGTACTGTAAATCACTGGGGAAAACTGCCAACGCAGTCACTTCGAAGATTTTCCTTCCCCAGGAAACAACGGACATTCACGTCCTACAGAAGCCAGTTCGCAACCCTACCTGACGGAAGTCTAATTTTGCGCTCTCCAACTGCGCATGGCACATAGCCCAGAACTGTTTACCTTTGACCCAAAAGGTCAAACACAGTGAATAAACCAAAAAGGGAGATAACCCCTAATCAACCTGACACAGCAAAGTTAAGACATAGTTCCCTAACCTTGACCAGGGTGAAAAACATACAACCAATAAATCGACGTTTGAAACTCCGTCAAAGATGACAGCAACAACCGCATTTTACGCGAACTCAAATCACGCGGTTTCAAGTATACACGAATGGCGATCGAGAAAAAAAAGGGGAAAAATACAGAAAATATACATTTTAAATTGAGCGCCATATCTGTTTCATTTCCAAAGCGCCGTTAAAGTCTCGCACCATCTCGTTCCATCATGGTATTTTTCGCTCTGGGTAGCGTCACTGTGAATCATTCCATTGTTTACGCCAGTATCTCGAATCCCACTGCATTCCCTGTCCGGAGTTCTCGCTTGTAACAAGTGTTTTTGTGAAAGCATCTCTCCTTAATTTTATTATTAACGCTATTTTCTGAGTAATAATGGCCCCAAAGCGCAAGAGTAGCGATGCTGGTAGCTCTAAAAAGCCTAATGTCAGGGTGTGTTTAGACGATGATATCCCCAGAATGTCAGAATAACTGTTTAGATATACGCTGATGATGGGGTGTGGCGTGAGTGTGTAGATGGTGGTAAACAATGGCTCGCACAAACCAACCCAACGCCACTGGTTACAGTTCCAAACATTTATTAAACATCCACATACTTTACTGAATATCAATTATACTGGCAAGCATACTGACTCACCTCCAGGCTGACATTGCCTGTAGGAAATAACAATCACAACAATAATTAGGGACTGGCTTCCCTGACGTGCACAGGCGGTACACACAGTTACATATAAAGTCCTCGGTGCGGCATACTCTCTTCGCACCCGTAAATCACCATCCATCAGTGATTGGCGGCATAACCCTCGCCATAGATTCATATAATCTCCTCCCAGGCGGGACAAAACACTTCGCCTGTATTTAATCCAAAACCAGCTACCAGGCGGGAAACGCGTCGCCTTTCTTCACGGTAGCTTCAGGGGCGGACACTGCAACGCCCTATACTGTTCTCCCCGAACAGCAATATAACTCCGGTTCCAACAGGAACATACCTAGGCGGGAAAAGCGTCGCCTATGACATAACCATTATGTCTACATTATACTTATTAACAAAGTTCCTCCTAGAACACTCTTAGGCGGAAAAACCGTCGCCTGTATGATAATTCATAGCATTAATATAATACACCATTAATATAATAATCCCAATATATGAAATATGCAGACACAAATACGAGCTTAGAGCTCGGCTTCCAAATCACAGACTCGAGCACTTAGCTCGGCTGTCAAACACAGAATAATCCAGTCCCACCAGACTTGTGTTCACTACATGCTTTCTCTCAACGCATGAACAAGTCACACCATGTTGACATAAAGTCAGACATTAACTCATGTAGCTGAGTTACACTTAAACAAGTGTTTACAACAGTTCAGTGACCCTTAACGTCAAACACTATCATCATTTATACTCATGAAACTGTTCTGTGACATCCACCCCCTCTCCAGATGGAAAACGAAGTTTTGCACCGAAGAGTACAAGCCACAGAACCCCTCATGTACCAACACATAATTGGATGCAAACATACGGTCTTACTGAAACAGTTGTCATATTACAGTGACTGGAACATTTACACAATAAACAATGGGTGAGTCACACTCTAACCCATACCACAGTTCTCCAAACTACCTCTCACATGGAGCAAATGCTACAACATACTGTTATACCATTCCACTAATGGAGACAAATTACATAGTTTAGTGCAATATCATAACACCCAAGACAAAAGATTCTTGCAATAACTAACAGGTATTTATTACAATGGACAATACATTCCAGAAGGAAAATTATTAGCAATTTCCTATGAAACCTGTTATCCAAATGAATATAACAACTTGTGTAAAATTTAGTCTCATACACATCAGTACCTCAGTCAAGTACACTACAGAACAAATTAAGTAAGCAACCAACCATGTTGCCTAATCACAATGATGCAATTGCGATGCAATGAATACATGATCAAACTATAATTTCAAAATTATTGATGTATGAACTGTATGAACTTTTCTTACTCTATTTTCTTACAGTTGTCAAGAACACTGTATAACACCAAAGCTCTTAGTTCCTTATCCATACTGAGAAGATCTAGTTTCCTTCACTCTGATCATTTTTATCCCCAAAGATAAATTCCTTCAGTTCATCCAATCCAAAACGTTGCTCTGTCGAAATAGTATCTGTGAAATTCTTGCAGATAATTATAGTGCTTTCTTCACTGCTTCCTACACCTGAAGGACTATGCTCATGTCAAGAATGAGTTATCCAGCAACTAGATTCTCTAAGGAAAACGAGATTTAATATTTCCATTTCTCTCTCTCACTGTAATCCTTACTGCAGAGGACTATCACAACAGTATAGCACATTCCATTTACCATAACTGCAATATAAATTGCTATCATCAAGGTCATGCCTTCAGCTATGACTGTATAATTGTTGATATTTACAACTAAATAACCTCATGAGGCAGAATCTCATTCAACAACCATAAACATGCCCGAACATTAATCATACCAATGTGAAATGTATGCACTCAATCCATATACAATTGTTCGGTACCATGATAAGATTATATAAACCAAAACTTTACATTCAATGCAATATAGCATAACCAAACAACCAAGAACATCGGCAACAAAGTAATGCGCTCCAGCACCTGGTATTATGTATCAATTATAACAGCATAAGATCACTTTTTAAAAATAAGAGACTGTAGACCATCTCAGCAACCTGACGACCGATGACCATGTCAAGACACTCTCAGTGATGGCATAAAGTGCTTCAAGTAGTAGCAGTCCCAAGGTTTCCTACACTACTGGATACCTAAATTCTGGAAACAAAATAATTATCCAGATTAGGAAAGCATATTTGGCAATTTCCCAAAATGCATTCTTTCCTTTCATGCCACATTATACTCCACTGTCCATACCACTCAAACATTCTCTTCTGTGGTAAACATACATAAACGATGGACAGGGACTTAATCTGAGAGCTACATCTAACATAAAAGTTCTCATGTAACCTATTGTGTCTTGACTACACAGGGTCATAAATTTCCACTTCCAATCATGGGTCACCGATATCACTATCTTCCCATCAGCTCTCAACTATCTTACAACATAAAATGTGTCACACATCTAACACATCTCTTGCCAGCACTCAAGCAATTTCACCAACTATCACCACAAAGATCACAATAGTATCTCTAGATAGCAAAGTATCTTCAATAATGCAAAGAGATCATCTATGTTCCACTTCTTTGATGGTAACCTCTTGATAGCATCAAACATTAATAATTTCAGTGGCTCTTTACTTTTTGCTGCACCTTTGCCTTTGAAATTATAAGCCAGTAATAACTCTAATTGGGCTGTTATTCCAGCACCTTCTCCCTTGAAACCATCTATTACTGTCTTCCAAACCTCTTTCTTAGCAGATTCAGTAGCTTCCGTTACTGCTACTTTGGCTACAGATGTAGTATGCTCTATCTTAGCCTTTTTGTAATGAAGTTCTGCATCTTCTGGTACCTTCTCCAAATCAGACAGATCTGTATCAGACGTAGTCTCGTGTTGCTCCTGCATAGATTTAACTTGATCCTTCAATGCTTCGGCTTGCTGCTCTAATCTTTGTTTAGCAGCCTTAAATTGCTCTTCTAGTGCTTGAACTTTAACAAAGTAACTCTTTTCCACAGCATTACATTTCTCCTTCCAACGATCTATCAGGACCTTGCAATGTTGCTCTTTAACTTGAGTATTACCCTTACACTCAGTTAATATCCTGTTCTCATCCACCTTGAATTTATCATCTAATCTTTGAATACCATCTTTGTATTCCTTTACTAATCTCTGCTCAACAATCTTAAATTTTTCTTCTAATATTATACACTTTTCCTCTAAGGTTCCCTCTTCCTGAATCAGTTTGTCTATCTTTAACTGATCTTTGTCACACCAAAAACCCATTTATGGCAAAAAAAAACTCCTTGGGATGTGTAACATGTCTCTGCATGTATAGACACTGGAACACAAACTGGTTCCTCAGATGCTTTTATGGTTAGCTCTGTAGTCTTTGTACCACTCCTTTGGTTTTCTACCTGTGGTCTTACCATTTCCTTACTCTTGACTGAATCATTATCTATTGTACCCCTATCCGGTATCTTGACTTCAGTCACTGTCGATGACATCTCATATGGAAATGAAGTGCTTTCCCAAGTGTAATCTGTCTGGACAGCAACATCATGCATCTCGGTTTGTACTGACACACTCCTTGTTTCAGTTTTAACCTTAGTCACTGCTGGATCAGATTTCTTCTTCAAATCCGATTTAGGTCTCTCATATTGACTGCATTTTGGTTGTACCTTAGTCTCAAAGGTACTCTTCATTTTCAACTGATAAACTTTCACACTATCTCTCTTTCTTACTTCTATACGAGAGTTATACACCTCATATGCATCACCATTCCTTATTGCCAATGCCAGCTCTCTCAGAGCTATCCTCCTTCTTCTGTTCTCACAGGTTCGACTACACTCTTGCATAGGCTCATCATATGATGATGAAAATGAATCATCCATGGAATCTGCAGAATTGCCCATGTCCAAATTCCCTTGAACAATAGCTATAGCCTATGAAATTGTGGATAACACTATTTAATGAAAATAGTCCCCCCTAAGACTCTTGCTGCAACAGCAAAGCAAGAAATACTAATGGAATAATGAATGCTTAAATAACCAATTACAAATGCCTACCCTATAGCACTCATTCTCAATACTGATATATATCAAGTCATGCATAAAATATATAAATGATATCCAAGAAGACAAATGGATCTGATGATGATGAAATACACTACAAGTACAAGAAAAACGAACAATAAACCACAGGCGGGGGGATGACAGATGAAAGTAAAAGAAAAAATAGGTATAGGATTAAAATACCACACCTGCAAACAAAACGACAACGATGGAACTGTAAAAATGAACTTGTATACAGTGATAGTAAGAATTGACGCAAGAAAACCATATGTAAACACCACATGAGAAATACTATTATTTACACAACAATGGATATACCAACCAGACTTAAACAGCTAACACCAATAAATGTTTAAATAATTCCACAGGGCACTAGACAACGAGTCTCTCCAAGACCGGACCTCCCATACACTGGAATTAATTTTACAAAACCTATAGACAGATCAATACACATTCCTTCCGGGAAAGAAAAATGTATTAATCTCACACAAAAATATATAGCCAGAAATAAACGCAACGAATACAAACACTGCACAATGGATGACCACCAGAGAAAGCTTAAGTGGTATGTTAAACAGAGAAGAGTATATGTTGCACGAGATATATCGACTTATCTCTGAAGTAGTGTCTTGAGTGGCAGGTCGAATCAAGACGCTGAAATTCCGCAGTCAGAAGTATCAGAAATACTGGGCGATAGCACTCCAGCTCACTGACACAAATTCTGAATAAAAAGAAACAGAAAACTATTAACATCTAAACAACTCTGAAATATAAACATTAAAGTATACACTACCATAATACTAATGTAAAATATGTCTACAGTACTAAATATTAATCAGAAGTAAATACAGGCTAATGCTTATAATCTAGGTCTAACCTAGTTAAATGAAAACAAGTAGGCTAACTCTATTACTACAAACAAAACAAACAAACAAAAAATATCTATCCTAATCTACCACAACATAATTACATAAACCTGAAAAAGTAAAGGCAAGTATTATAATGTACCACATCAAATAACACGGCAAAGAATGCAAAAACTCACGATAACAACAGATTTACAAAAGGTAAACAAGCCTACACAAACAGTGCAAATCACATGAACACACACCGCACGAACACAAAAAGTAAACAAGCCTAACCAAACTGTGCAAATCATACAAACGAACACCGCAAGAAACAACTTTCACAAACGATAACGAAAGAAACAATTAACAAACAATCAAAACTAATTTATAAAAATAATACGTATCTTAAGTATAGGGAAACTTGACAATCCACTAGGCCGAAGATTCGTAGTTGTTGTTGACCCTTGACTTTCCTGGTGACTTCGTGAAAGAATGTAGACAACACACACAGCACATCACGTGACGTAGAACTCAAAACGACACACTTCGACAGGCCAGTGCAAATCTGCAGGACAGGTCAGCTTGTGGTTCTAACGGCCAGTACACCGTCTAACACGGCAAGGTTGACAAAGCAGTAGGCTACTTCAGGATAATTCAACTGCGCAGACTTCGTCAACGTACCGAAAACTTTTCAAGCAGGACACAGCTTGAAAACACTGCTGTATTCAAATGGTCAGTAGGTCACAACTTGCTCTCCGTTGATTGGCTGAGAATGTGTTTTGACTACAGGACCGTAGCTCGCCAGCACAGTGTAATATTACAGTCTGTTTACAATACTAACTCTGAGGCCTTAATATGTCAGAATGACTGTTTGATGGATGTGGCGTGTGTAGATGATGATCAATACTAGGGATATGAATGAACACAAACGCCACTGGTTACAGCTTCATGACATTTATTTAACAATTCACATACGGGTCCTGGATATCAAATATATCAGCAAGCATACGAATATCACACCCAGGCTGACAATGCCTGTAAGAAATAACTGTCACGAAAATAACTAGGGACTGGCTTCCCTGACGTGCACAAACAGAACACTGAATACTAATACGTGCGGTATACCCTGCTCGCACAAATAAATCACCGTCCAGGTGTATATATCACTTATCAGTGATTGGCGGCATAACCCTCGCCATACATTCATATAAACGAGCCCCCAGGAATCAGAATGACTGTTTACATTTGTAGATGCAGGGGTGAAGTAGTTGATCTTTCCTTGCTTCCCTAGGTTCACTTTACTCCTTATTCGAGCCCCCAATATGTCAGGGTGTGTTTAGACGATGCAGAATGGGAGAAGATCGGCTACCACGACAAGCATGGGAAACAAAGAGCCAAGGATCCAGACCCCGAGGACGACCCAGAGTCCGCTGGGAGGACAACATTAGACAATCTTTGAAGGACCGAGGACTAGAATGGAACAAGGCCAGGAGGAAGACAGCCGATAGAATAGTCTGGAGCTCTCTCTTCCAAACCTCTACACCTCACGGTAGAAGGGGAACGACTAAGTAAGTAAGTGTTTAGACGATAATATCCCCAGAATGTCAGAATAACTGTTTAGATATACACTGATGATGGGGTGTGGCGTGAGTGTGTAGATGGTGGTAAAAAATGGCTCGCACAAACCAACCCAACGCCACTGGTTACAGTTCCAAACATTTATTAAACATCCACATACATGTCCTGAATATCAATTATACTGGCAAGCATACTGACTCACCTCCAGGCTGACATTGCCTGTAGGAAATAACAATCACAACAATAATTAGGGACTGGCTTCCCTGACGTGCACAGGCGGTACACACAGTTACATATAAAGTCCTCGGTGCGGCATACTCTCTTCGCACACGTAAATCACCATCCATCAGTGATTGGCGGCATAACCCTCGCCATAGATTCATATAATCTCCTCCCAGGCGGGACAAAACACTTCGCCTGTATTTAATCCAAAACCAGCTACCAGGCGGGAAACGCGTTGCCTTTCTTCACGGTAGCTTCAGGGGCGGACACTGCAACGCCCTATACTGTTCTTCCCGAACAGCAATATAACTCCGGTTCCAACAGGAACACACCTAGGCGGGAAAAGCGTCGCCTATGACATAACCATTATGTCTACATTATACTTATTAACAAAGTTCCTCCTAGAACACTCTTAGGCGGAAAAACCGTCGCCTGTATGATAATTCATAGCAATAATATAATACACCATTAATATAATAATCCCAATATATGAAAGATGCAGACACAAAAACGAGCTTAGAGCTCGGCTTCCAAATCACAGACTCGAGCGCTTAGCTCGGCTGTCAAACACAGAATAATCCAGTCCCACCAGACTTGTGTTCACTACATGCTTTCTCTCAACGCATGAACAAGTCACACCATGTTGACATAAAGTCAGACATTAACTCATGTAGCTGAGTTACACTTAAACAAGTGTTTACAACAGTTCAGTGACCCTTAACGCCAAACACTATCATCATTCATACTCATGAAACTGTTCTGTGACACCTAAGAAAAGTCTTAAAGTGCCTAACATAGAGGAAAAGATCACAATTTTAGATTTAGTGAGAAAGGAAACAAAATCTACATCGGAAATTGCTTGAAGCTAGGCAAGAACGAATCTTAGATACGTTCGATATTGAATAGAGAAAAGCAAATTCGTGCTAGTTTTGCCGAAGCACCTCAAACATCGAAAGTTTCGGCGTTTGTACGTGATAATCATTAGTGAACATACCTTATTTATAGGACAAAATGTGTGATAGGTATTAACATATAGGATATACACGTATACTGTATATGGGGTGCGCTATTATACGAGATTTTGAGTTTACGCGAGGGGTCTTGGAACTTATTGGTCGCGTAAAAAGGGGGGGGGGGGGTGGGATACTGTATTTTTGTGGTGACGTTTGGTGACGTTTTTGTGGTAAAATGTTTTTTACGGATGGAGTAACCAGCCCTATGCCCAACCCTCCTGAGTCGCTTTTTACGACACGCATGGTAGGGTACAGCGTTACTATTCTTTGCTCCCCTTTCGTGTCCCGGAAGCACATAGATAATTTTTGTGGTGGGTAGGTATCTAATTTTTAAATTTTTGCCAGGGCAGCGGCCTGATAGGCCTACTCTTTACGATTTCCAACTGTCGAGGGATTTTTAACGTGCGCAACGTGCACATGGGACCTCCTATTATTTTCGCTCTTATCCGTGAAGGCTAAGCATCCGATCTCACTACCCAGGAGACCAGGGGAAGTACGACATCATTAGGACCACTGGTTCTGAAAAAAAAAAAAACTTTCCATAAATTATATTCCCTCAACTGGGAATCGAACCCGGTGCCTCTATAACGCGAGGTGGACGCCATACCTCTTAACCACTCTGACCCCACTGTTGGTGAACCTACCTGTAAATTACTGTGTAATTAAAACTATTAAGTAATGTATTGATATTTTACTTAATTTATATATTTAGAAAAATACACAGCCCCTGTTGGTCTGTAACGTAGGGCGGCCCTATTCTTATCGCTGTTTTATAAAATCTTCACCGCTCCCGTAAAATCTTGGGAGATACCGTTCGGGCAACATAATTATTAGGCGGCTGCTGATTCGCTGGGAGCGGATAACCACGGAACTCTCGTGAATCGCGAAACGGAAATAACCACGGAACTCTCGCGAATCGCGAGACGGGAAGCCATTTAAAAGCACAGATTTTGGCTGGCCGAGCCTTTCGAATTCAGCAGACCACAAGTCATCTTAGATCCAGAGCGATGAGAATTCCTCTTGTCCTAGGGTAGTCAAAAAAGTGGCTTGACATCGAAGTTTGACAGTGAGAGGTAAACAGAATCTGGTACACGGCTTCATCATTGTTAGAACTATTGTGTACCATTGGACAGAAAAAGACTGTACAGTCTGTGTACGTCCGGCTGATTTGTGTGACCATGCCACCGCCAGATCACTAAACCCGCGTGGCAGGCAGCGTGGTCGAGTCTTCATGCTCTTAAGTATTTTATTTCTCAATATTGTGGGGCATTTCCATAAACGCTAATAGCCCTGAGCATATTCACAAATATAAGCAGGTTACCCAGGTCCTGAGAAGTGAATTAATTTGTAGGTCTACTCAACGTCAGTATTCGAGGTGCACTCGTATCCAGATTAGCCCTCGATACACGGCAGTATAAGTAATATTATTGTGCTGTGAATCCGCTGCCCAGAGCAGATTAGGTCGTTCCAGAAACAATTGTTATTAATGCTGTATTGAAACCAAGAACAGTAGTGATTAATGCTTTATTGGACCAGGAACAGCAGTTATTTATGCTTTATTGATAACAGGAACTTTAGAAGTGCCAGTATATTCAATAGAGGAGGTCGCTCTAGTTTATTTTATCAGAAACTTGGAGTTCAATAACCGCTCTTTTATGTTGTGTATCTAACCTGTAACTATCTGTTCAACTGGCTGTACCTACAGTGCTCTCTATCCATCACCATCATCATCCTTCACTTAATATCTTTTTTTTCTTAATATACGTATACTAACCATATTTACATAGAATAAATAGTCATCATTGTGTGTGTGTACCTTTACCACCAAGTTGAGTGAATTTGTTACTAGTTCTGTATGCCTATCTGTCTAGTGATATAAATGTATATTGTAATTCTTCCTTTGGGGAGTGGGGTCTTGTTTGTCTGAAATCACAGAGTGGACCTTGTCGCAAGAGTTCCAGGAATTCCCTCTCATTATCGTCACGATTACTTCCTTAGAGAGGATTCGCTTTCTCTGTACCACCTCTGTATCTCATGTAGGTGTCTCTGTCACGAGCCGATTCTGAGAACCTATAGTATTTTATTCATTAATCTTTCAAAAGTAAGTTCGACTTAAACTTTGCTGCGACAGTCTGTCTGAATGAGTTTCTTTTTCCTCTTTTTCTTCTTGAAGTGTCATGCTGGATGGCATGCTCTCCTCAACATACTGTGCCCTGTGATGTTTATCAATTCTGCTGTTATTTCTTTTCATGCCATGATGACAAACTGCCAGTAATTTCTCTTTTTTTTTTCCTCTATCATTTTTAACCTTAAATCTTTCCTGTTGTCACAGCATATTGCAGCTTTCCTCTGTGACTTTTTATTTCAGAGTTTAACATCAAAAAGTTATATTAGTACACAGTTAAGTGTGTGAGGATGGACACTCTCAATATTTACTTGATAAGAGAAATAATATCAACATCATTGTTTAATTCTATCCAGAAGATCACAGAACCTTACTCTCTCGTTAATGTTATATGTATTGATATTTCTCGCTGGGTGTAAAGTAGCAAATGATGGAAGGAGTAAGCTAGAGAAGCGATAGACGGAGTAAGGTAGAGAAAACGAAAAAGAATAAGACAGAAAATGTACAATATAAAAAGATGGAGGGATTCAGTAAAGAAAGAGAATGTCTGTGTGTCTCTTCTTCTTCTTCTTCTTCTTCTTTGATCCTTAGCCGCCGATCGTCAAAGCAGTCAGTGGACATCACGCCTCGTGGCATCCTGCAGGGCAATAACAAACTGACCCCACTTTACTCGGTCGGTGGCCATCCTTCGTACAGTACCACAAAACCGTCTGACTCCCTGCATCTCAGCCTCCACAGTCCTCCATCAAGTTGTTCACAGTCGGCCTCTTTCGTCTTCCCCCATAGCTGCTCCCGTGATGGCACCGGGGTCTCTTCTGAGGACATGGCCAACCCAGCTCCAGCGTCTGCCAGCTATGATAGTTTGCATATCCTCTTGCCTGCTCCGAGTAAGCAGATCTTGGTTGGGGATGGTATTCGGTTGTGTGAAAAGAAGACAATTTCGACATTTCCTTCTCTGTAACTCTCCAGCATTCCGCACCATAGAGAAGCACAGAAAGCACACAGCTCTGATATAATCTTAATTTTGTGCTTGTGCTGTGTGTCTCACATAGCTATTAATTGTTTTGATAAATCTCTTTAAAGTAATTCATCTTCAATGGGTTATTGTTACTGTAAGTTATACGACAAGTCACATGCAACATGAACTACAACATATCAATCTAATTTCTTGTGTGTTTGTTGTAAGAGTTAAATCTATGAAATATTGTCACATAAATGTGTCATGAATAGAAATGTATGTTTTTACTGCTGTAATCACACATCAAGACAGTTAATTGTCATTCTAGTAAAATACCTGTAATGATTACTGTCTTTTCTTGACTTGCTCTTAACACCTCGGGAAATTTTGAATTATTTCCTGTACACTGAACTAAAAGTGGTCCACCACTAGAAACTTGGTACATCAAGGAAGACGAGCTGGGAGGGTCTGTCGGCACTTGAGTTCCGTTAACATGAAAATTAAAAGTCGCTCCTGGACTAACGTCTAAGACAGTACAGCTTACAGTAATTGTGACAGACTGGGTCTTGTCGCACAAGTCAATGATGTCAGTTTCCATCTTGTTGTACATCAATTTCATGGACACTTTATCAGGTCCATCTGGTGTAGAATTAAAAACATTAATATATAAACATATTAATTTCTTAAAAAATATTTAGTTTAACACAATGAAGACAGAACTTTCTGATTTTCATAAATCAGGCCAAGAAAAGTGAAAAGTCTTATGTCTTTTTGAGAAAATGGTTTTTTTTTTAACAGTAAATGAATCATTACCATTACCCTTCCACTACCTGTAGAGCTTAGACTTTCCATCAGTTAACACCAAGACTTCCTGTCATGGACAATCCGCTCAAGTTCTCTCCATATCTTCTTGATCCTTCTTAAAACTGTCTCATATTTTATTCTCCTTGTGATTTTAGGTCTCCCCCTACTTCTGTTATCTTTGGATATCATAACAAAGATTGCTTTGTACTGCTGTTAGTTTCATCAAGATATGGCCATTCAAATGACATGTTTTCCTCTCCTCTTGTTCCACTGGTATTAGTTTGGTTCTTTCTATCAGTTCCATACTGGTGATCTTTAGATGCCATTATAATACTCCTGTTCTGTACAAATACTCTTGTGTGATAATCTGTAACTTCTTTGTTCTAGTTTTTGTTGTTCTTCATGTGTCAGAACCTTAATATTTGAGTTGAACATTTTTGTTTTTGTGTTCAACTTAATTTCATTTCAATAAATTTTTCAATGCAGTAAAATCCCGTCTGCCTTTTGTTTCCTTATTTTGATACCACGTTCCATTATTCCCACTTTGTCTATGCCACGATAGACATATGAGTCCACATCTTGTAGGGGAGTTTTTCAAAGTGCAATCTGTTTACTACAGAGTAGTTGGAACACTGGTCTGTCGTGGCAAAGGTGGAGGGTTGAATTCATGGTATCGACACAATCCAGTCTACCCAGCTGTAAATGGGTACCTGAATCTTTGCTCTTGAGTTATGGAAGGAAAATACAGTGTGGAAGGGAACTGGTCACTCCATTTCTCTATGCTGGACCTAGTATAGTAAAGTCTCTAACACTTCACTCCCCTATGGCAGTATCTGCTGTGGGACTAAGTGAGTGCTGTCTATTTATTGTGGACTTTCAGATCCAATTGACGTGACCTTCCATCTGGTATTCTCATTTTGTTTATGGGATAGTAGGTCATCAGCAAAATCTAGATAATTGAACTTTTTTATTGAACTCCACTGCAGTCCATTTCTGATCACCGATGGTGTTTTCATAATCCAATACATAACCAGTAAGAAGAGAAATGGTGATGAGAGGCAGCAACATTACACCACAGTACTATCTCAAAGGGTTCTGTACGTTGTCATTCATGAAGAACTTTGCATTTCATGCCTTCTAAGTTTTCCTTTCAAAGTTATTAAAATTATGAGGTACTCCACACTACCCCATCAGTTACAACAAAGGAATGTATAATCTTTACTCTCAGACAGAAAAGGCCACAAAGTATCACAACACATTCATGTATCACACATTTTTTTGGCACAGCCAGCAGCCCCGGTAAGTGAAGATTCAGCTGCCTTCCCTTATATATTACATAGTAATAAAAACAACAAAAACGGAGGCAACTAAATCATTTGTGTATGGTTAGCTTAAGTTGTATACTGTGCACAATCATCTTCCTGGTTAAAGTGTGCATTCTTCATGAATCAGAAATTCATCTACAATTTTACATATAGATTTTCCCTCGCACTAATAGAAACATTATCCATCTGTATTATCAGTGCCAGAGAAAATATTAAACAGGATTATCACTGACAGATTTAAAAAGTCTTTAGATAAACAAATGAGGGTCAAATAAGCAGGTTTTCAACAAAAAAGATCCTGTACAGACCAGATAGCCACTTTACAAATAATAATAAACAAAGTTTAACACTGAACTCACTTCTTTACATTGGATTAGTGGACACTGAAAAAGCATTTGACCGTGTAGACAGAGAATTACTTTGGAAACTGATTAGGTATTATGGAGCCCTCTTGCAGACCACCAACTTAATCAAGAAAACATAATAAGACACGACATGCAGAATTCTTCATGAAGGGCAACTTATAGAAGCATTTGAGATAAGATCTGGAGTGCAACAGGAGTGTCCGTTGTCACCATTTCATTTCTTAGTCGCTCTAGATTGGATAATGAAAACACTGACATCAGGAAATATAAATGGAATTCAGTGGACACTGATTAAACACCTTGATTATCTAGACTCTGCTATGGACCTTGTTCTTCTGTCCCATAGATTTAGCTAGGTGCAAGACAAAATAAAAAAATACTTGAGGAGAGGTCACATCATGTGCATCTTTAAATACACAGTGAAAACAATGATAATAAGAATGACTGTAGGAAATGATAACAAGATTGCACTTGACGAAACACTACTACAAGATACAGAAACAAAAATATATCTTGGCAGCAATATAAACAAAGTTGGATGAGCAGACAGTGATACCAAAAGGCAAGACAAGCTTTCACTGCATTGGGAAATATATGGAAATTAAAAGAAATAAAGTTGAGCAAAATAATAAGAATCTTTAACTCAGACGTCACATCAGTCCTAATGTAAGGTTCTGAAACAATGAAAACAACAAAAATAACAATGAAGGAGTTACAAGCTTTCATAAATAATTGCTTGCATAGAACAGAAGGATTAAAATCCTATGACAAGGTCACCGATGTGGAACTGATGACAAGATCCGGACAAGTACCAGTGGAACAAGAGATGAGTAGAAGATGCTGGAGATGGATTGGACACACACTGAGAAAAACTTGCTGATATAATTACCAGGCAGTCCTTGAGCTGGAAGCCTCATAGTAAGAGAAGCAGAGGTAGACTGAAAAACACATGGAAAAGAGAACTGGAGAACGGAATGAAAATTATGAAGAAGACGTGGAAAGATCATGAGCAGATGGCACGCATTAGGAGGACTTTGTATAAGTTTATTGAAGGCCTATGCTTCTTGGGTTGCTCAAGGGCAGTGAATGAATGAACATGCAGATACCTCTATAATTACTTAAAGCTGGAACTTGTATGTGAATTACAAGGAGCGTTACTCTAAAATGTTGAAAAAAAAAATAAATGAAGTTTTCCTAAAGTTCACCATGTGTTTATTTTTAAATTTAATGTAAAAACAAACAAAAAAATTCCACATTTATGTTATTTTAAAAAATGTATTAGTCAGATTCTTGCAATTTTCTTTTTTTTCTAAATTGCCAGTAAATATATCAAACAACACATAATAACTATGGACATTGGTGAATACACTTTTACATCAAAGTCTGACACCAGTAGAACATAATCTTACACTTTCTAAGAATCACCTTAAAAAAAAACAAACAAACAGGAGATATCAGCACAGTGCACATAATCAGTAAAATGTGCTTCCTATTTATTTAATTCATTTCCTAATAATCAACAGGCTCATTTCATTCTGTCCTTTTATCTTTTTATCTCTCCCACTCTGTCTTCCCAACCCGAATTTCAACAAGGTTTCTTAATTTCAAGTCTCTTAATGACTTTCTCATCATTATTGTTAATTTATAGACAATTTCAAATGATCCATGTCAATAGTGTGTCCTATGTGAGGAACACAGAAAGCACATGTGGCCGTCACCAGTACCACTCCTGGACAAACTCTATGGAGATGTAAATAGCCTCAAGCTAGCCACTGCTTTCTTTTAAAATATTCTAGCAGACGTCATGGAGTGTACAAAGAATTACTACAGCAGAACTGCTGTAAGGGAGTGAAGTATTAGGGAGTCCACCATACCAGGTCCAGCTTTTTTTATGTGAGGTGACCAGTTCACTTCCTTGTGATCTTTGCCTTCTCTAACTCAAGAACAGAATCATGTACGCATTTATATCTGGCAGACTGGAGCATGACGCTGCTAGGGCACCTTACAGGTTTTCACAGCCATGCACAGTAGGTAAACAATTTTGAGACACCTACCACGCAGCAAAGAGAGGCTGGCTTCTTGTTCTCGCGGCCTTTGTTGTGTTTACACGTGTCTTTGTCGAGCACCTTTTTATCCATGCTTTTGAAGTTTTACACAGTTTTTGATTATCTTGGGAATTAATAATGGCATCCTAGAATAGTGCAAGTGTGTTGGCGAGTGTACCTAAACGCCTCCTTGATAAAGTAAGTGTAAAGATAAACTTCTTACTGGAATGTCTGTATGAAATTTTCTTACTTACTTAGTCGTTCCTATTCTACCGTGAGATGTAGATATTTGGAAGAGAGAGCGCCATACAATCCTCTCGGCTGTCTTCCACCTGGCATAGTTCCATTCTAGTCCTTGGATCTTCAAATATTGTATAATGTTGTTCTCCCAGCAGACTCTGGGTCGTCCTGGAGGTCTGGATCCCTGGCTCTTAGTTTCCCATGCCCGTCGTGATAGCCGATCTTGTCCAATTCTGCAGACATGGCAAACCATCTTAGTTGGGACTGTTCTACTTGAATTAGCAGGGGTTGGGTTTTTAAGCCTTAACGTATCGTCTCGTTGTGGACCATGTCTCTTATTGTTACTTCAACCACCTTCCTCAGATACCTCATTTCTGAGGTTTGGATCTGGCTTTTGTGGGTTGAAGTCATTGCCCATGACTCGCTTTCATTCGTCAAGACTGGTACAAAAATACACAGCCATATTTATCTTCATAGTAACTTCTCTTTTGCTGAGAAATCCTCGATTCATGACCTGAAAAACTCTCCCAGCTGCTGCTCTTCGGGTAGCCAACTCTTCTTTGATGCCTCCCTTCTGGTCTGTGACAGTGGTATTTAAAGTGGTTGACCTGCTCCAGGGCCTGTTCTCCCATAATAATCCGATGCCTTCTTTCCTCTCGTGATATCACCATGGTTTTTGTTTTAGAGCTGCTTATGACCATCCCTCTCTTCTCCAGCTCTTCCTTCTAGACTTGCAAGTTGGATTGAAGATGTGCCTCTCATTCAGTAAACAGGGCAACATTATCAGCAAATACCAGCTCTAAAATACAGACCTGTCTCATCTTCCAGTACCCCACTGAATACTTTCTTGTTCTCTCCTTACATGCTGTGACGGCCAGCCCAATCTTCTCTTCATTTAATTTACGAGCCACCATTTTTTTTATTCATCTTCACTGCATGATCGAAAAGCCGGTAAAAATACGTGGCAAATTTCCTCTCCTTGGTAAATATTTTCCTAGCGTCAGGTACTATATTTAGATTAACGACGTCATTCTAAATCTAACCTCTGTGGGCTGAAACCGGATACACCTCGCCTAGCGGCTCGACCAATGAATTAAAGCGAATTACTTTTAGACAGACTAAAACCAGTCTAAACCCACTCTAGGAAGCCCCTCACGTGACTTTTAACGTTATTGATTGGAGCATCTATCAGACGCCAAAGTCACATGAGGCACGCTCCAGGTCACGTGTCCAAGTGGAAATAACAAGCTAAAAGTTTGCACACAGCGAGGCGAATATACTTGCATCCACGGAGTCGAAGGGGCCAGACCTAATCTAAGACCGCTGCTAAATCATGCGTTAAAGCAATGTGAAGCCACGTGTCTACATTGCTGATAAGAGTCCAATCTCTGAGTAGTCTATGGGGGAGCCTTGCACGACAGTCCAATCTCAGACGAGAATACGGAGTCGAGCACAGTGAAGGCAGATCCAAACCATTAGAGATCTACCTGATGCAACGTCATAAGGAGACAGGACAACCAACCACGCTTCACTATCAGCCAGGGGCTGAAAAGCTAAGTTCCCTGTGTCAAAGGGAACTCACCATATCAATGTAGCAGCTTTAGCCAGTAGATGATGCAAACACTTGAATAGTAAGACTTATCACATACAGCATTCACACAATTTCCATCGACAATACCATCATTCACCATCCGTTCATTTTAATTTTAATAAACCAACTGAGTGTACATAATGTACCCCATGCCTTGTTCATTCTGATAGATGTTACATATTATCTGATGTTTATCTTCCTTCATAAGAGCGGAGGGGCTCGTAAAATATAACATATCATAATCCCAGTAATAATTAAGGATAATAATAATAGATAACTGAGAAGGGGACTACGGTAGCGAGAGACCAGATATCTCCTTACAAACTTTTCCAGACCTCGTCTAGTAAGGAGAATTTACACTCTTTGTCTCCCTTCAGCCGGTGGAGAAACCCAACAGGACTTCTTGAGGCAAATCTTCCTCTGGGTGATCCAGGCAAAACTTGACTTATTTATATCTATTATTTCTAACTACTATAAGTTTTTTATCCTTCCTACGCTACGCCACACATGCCTTGATGACATCAGCCATGAGAAGTATGAAAAGATAAGGTGATAGGATATCACCGTGTATTACATCAGTGGCGGTCCTGAACTCTTCTGACTTATGGTTTGCCATCCTCACATAATTTCTGCAAGACTTGTAGAAGCTCTGTGATACAATTAAATACGATAACTATTGTGTGAGTCTTATATCCAGATAGATTGGGCTCTATTTATTATCTCTTTTTATGGAATTACACCACAAGAGGATGTGACATCATAACGATACGGTACAATAAGCAGACATCAGTTTGAAGCAGAAGTGAGATTTTTGTCTGCTAAGGACTTCGACGAATGTGTTGAAGGCATGAGGACGCATGTTTGAGGCTCCTGATGTTTCGTAGTGTTTTCCCTGGTTATATTCCATCACTATTACACCAATATGCTTCTGTGAGGTGTACATAGTATTTCTGCCTTACATGGAGTATGATTTCTAAGTTTCTTGTGTGAATCATAAAAAATTAATGAGAATAAAGGGACAGCGTCTGAGACATGGACGGACCGCATAATCTGTATTGAATACGACAGCTTAATGCTAAAGCAAAAGTGCATGAACTATGTATTGAACCATTGAGTCAATATTGAAGTGTATAAATAAATATATTGTCCTCATCATCCAGTGTGACTCAGTAATTATTGTGAAGTCTGTTCAATCGCTGTTACTGCTATCCCTAAGATTTTAACTTGGCCCAGGACAATTATCCTGCAACTAATACTACTGTTCAGAACAGCACGTAACAGTTACTAAATGGGGGAACCAAGCTGGTGAATCTGAACTACAGCTGTATGGTTAGCCAAGCCCTTGGATTTGAAGAATATGGAGCCCTAAAATTATGAACATTTTGAATCAAAACCCACTACGAATGTTATTTGCCACGAGAGTCCAGATGAATTATGTATTCAATTCGAAGGACATTTTTCTTGCGTGAAGTACGGTATGATGTCCAACCGCCATTCTAGTAAAATCTCACTTCTGCCGAAGGGGCTCGAGGACAGTGTATGCAGAAGATTGCTATTTGTTGAAATTACAAGTTTCTAGTTGTCAAGAGATTATGGACAGTGATGAACATAAAGACCTACTATTTTATTAAACATAGATGGATCGATGATGATTTTCTCTAGCCCAGTGTTGCCGATTTTTGAAGAGTACAACGACGCAGTTTTTCAAGAGAATGACAGTCAAAATGGTATGCTTGCTTGTTTGTGAAAGTGAAAGTCTAACCTTGTCACTGCTGTAGAGGATCACCACTCCTAGCTGTCCAGAAGCTGAAGCAGGATGACATTTTTTTGTTCTGGGCAGATAAGTAATTTAGTGATTCTGCAGTTTGGCTTTGAATTATTTATTAGGCAGGGTCCTTTATATATTTGCATTTGTGTCACTTCATGTTTACATGTTTGTTTGCTAGCGGGAGGCTGGTGGGAACTGTGGCTTCGCAATACCTCTTCAATGTCACGAATCCATGGTCGTTCTTTAGGTGCTATATGTGATTTGTTCACAGGAAAGGCTGGCAACAAATGCTTTGTGGTTATACCGTTTCCTTTTGAAGTAATCATATTCATCTACTGTTTAGTTGTTTTGCCCTGTAATTTATAAGTTAATTATTGTTGTCAAGTTAATTGTATTTTATTCAGTATATTCATCATTATTGTTTGTAAATTTGTTATTCTAACCATGCTATTGTTGCTTTATAGATTTATCATCTGTTGTAAAAGCGTGATTGTTTTGTCTTAAGTGTGGGTAGAGCCAATTATTTTTGTTATTTGTTATATTACAATTCATATATACATTACTTCCTTTGTTCACTCCTTTGCATTGTCTTTCTTTGGCTTTATCTGCTGTTCTCCTGTCATCTTGTTCGTATTGTACTAATATTGCTCCTATTTTACCATTTAATGTTCATTGCAACAAGTTGATAGTGAGTGTGCACAATTTTGGGATTATTAATCACAGAGTGAATATTTATTAATTGAAATATTATTGGAAAAGACTGATTCTCAATAATATTTTTATATGGTCACCTTGGAGTATTTCGTTAAGATTGGTGAGGAACTTGGTATGGAGGGTGAAACTTTGAAAACCTTTGCTCTCACTGAGCATGCAAAGGAAGTGAAAAGGCTGGACGACATAACAAGAGAGGAGAGGGCCTTCACCAGAGAACAGAATAATAGAGAGGAAGAATTAGCTGAGAAGAAAAGAGTTGAAGAATTAGTTGAGAAGAAAAGAGTTGAAGAATTAGCTGAGAAGAGGAGAGAGGAAGAATTAGCTGAGAAGAAAAGAGTTGAAAAATTAGCTATAGCTGAGAAGAGGAGAGAACAGGAATTAGCTCACTCTCTAAGAATTGCTGAAATGGATCTTGAAAGACTTAAATACGAAAATAAACAGACTACTCTTGTAGGTGAAGCTGCTGCAAGGGAAGATCATGGGTCTTTACATTTTTGCTATCAAATTATGTTTTAGCAGATGGGTTGATTTATCTCGGATTGATGTCATTTGATAAACTTCTGATTTGATTTTGAGAGACAAGGTGTTGTTTTCAGTTAGTGGTGATTTCTTAGCCTATATCCATGAGAGAAAACCAGATTCATTGGCTGCTCTTGAAATTCTAGAACAATTTCAAACAGCACACCCTGGTAAAAACTTAAGTAATTCCATTATTAAGGATCCATTACCCATGGCAGCAGCAAGAACAATGAATTTCAACACACCCAGACCAAGATCACACAGTGTTAACAGGAATTTTCGAATGAATAGGGATCATAATGCAGGATCTTTTCGAGTGAGATATTACTTTGGCAACAGGTCACAGCAACCTCAAAGGAATTTCCGCTCTTATGATGATGAATATGTACCTCAACAGTACTTTTCTAGACCTAACAGTACTTTTCTAGACCTAACAGAGATTGTAACAGAGGAGGATACAACTTCCAATCCAACAGAATAACAGAAACTTCCAACAAAATAATAATTATCGTCATTCAAAAAATACGGAATGATCAAATTCAGTTATGCATCAGGATAACAACAATACAGGTAACAATACCCAAAATAACAGTGCTACATCTCATGCAAATGCTTGTAGTGTAGATTTATCCAACAGAGCATAGTGCATTGAATGTAATACTTTGTTTCAGCTGGAAGGTGTTCCAAGGCTCCTATGTGGCCAACCTTTACCAGTTATGGCTTCATACGATGGTACAGGGTCATTAACTTTAAATAAAGGGTTTGTTAACAACCAACTTGTTACAGTGCTAAGAGACACGGGTTGCACCACTGTTGGTGTACGCAGATCATTGGTTGACGAAGCTGATTACACAGGTAGGGAGGTGAAGTGCATAACATTTGGCGGTATGGTGAAATTTTACCCCACCACTGAAGTCTTTCTTGATACCCCATTTTTCACAGGAAGGACTTTAGTGTGCTTATTAAAGGAATAAGTGGCTGGGATAATTATTAGAAATATCCCAGGACTTCAGGAATGCACTAAAGATGACGTTAAACAATGGGAACAACAACACTTGGGGATTGCAAATACTGTTACAACCCGAGCTCAGGCTCGTGAACAAAGAAATGAACAAACACAGTCTGATGGTGTAAACGATGTGGAGGCGACGGATGATGATGAGTTACAAATTTCAATGATTAATTAGGAGTCATTCATTAAGATGCAAAATGATGATGATTCATTAAAGAATATTTGTTAGGTTGCCAAGTCTGATGATGTGATGTATGATGATAATGCAGTACATTGGTATATGAACAAGAATGGTATCTTGGTTCGTAACTTCAAAGATGCCACATCAGTGCATAAGCAAATTATGGTGCCTGCTAATTTTAGACCTTTTGTGTTACGTCATGCACATGATGTGAATTGTGCGGGACATTTAGGAATTGCCAGAATAAAACAAAGAGTTTTGTCTAATTTTTTTGGCCTGGGATGACAAAAAATGTGAAAACCTTTTGTCGTACTTGTGAGACATGCCAAGAGGTGGCAGCCAAAGGCCCCAAGCATAATGCACCTCTCCAGGCATCTGACCTCTCTGTGCGACCTTTCGCAAAAATGGCAATTGACTTGATAGGACCACTACCAGTCATGTTGGCAAGAGCCCATCAGTAAGTGTTAACGTGCAGCGATATGTGCACACGTTGGCCAGAGGCTATTCTAAAGAGTATATCGACCACAGATGTTGCTGACGCTGACGCATTATTTTTTATTTTTAGTCTATTGGGTTTTCCTGAAAACATATTTACAGAAAGAGGAACTCTGTTTCTGATGTGATGACTCAAGTAATGAAGGATTTTGGTATTTATAGATCGCTTAGTAGTGTCTATCACCTGATCGCGAACGGAAAAATTGAGAGGCTAAATCGCTCTCTGAAGTTAACCTAAGCAAGAAAAATTTATCGACGTTTGTCAATTAGCAGTAGATGCTTCAGAAAAAGCTAAGTATAAGGCTAGATTATTTGCTAACCAGAACAGAAAGTTGCGCCAACTATGGCCAGTTGATGCGGCCTATGTTTTGCTTCCAAACAAAGAAAATAAATTGTTAGTTTCTTGGAGAGGACCATACAGAGTTATTGAAAGGTTGTCAGATGTTGATTACGTTATTGCTACCAATGGAAAAGAGAAACATTTCCACATCAACATGTTGCAAAAGTTAAACTCTCGTCCACAAAATCTCAGACCAGTCTTCGATACTATCAACAAAACTATCGATCGTCTCTCTTTCTTCGCGGTCATACAGGAAGAGTTGTCTGAATTACCACCTCATCAAAAGGAACATATTTCTTTCTTACTGCAATCGTTTCCGGACGTACTTATGGATATTCCTGGTCGTATGGATATCAAGGAGCATGATATTCAGGTTACTGATCTCAGACCTGTCAAACGTAAACCTTACCCAATACCTATGCACTTTCAATCTCAGTTGCAGAAAGAAATAGAGGAAATTATTAAATTAGGAATTATCTCTGCTTCTTATTCACCATATGGTTTCCACAAGGTGATCATTAGAAAGAAAGACAAGATTATTAGGATATGCATAGATTTTATGGGTCTTAATAGTATTACTATCATTGATAACGAATTTATCCTTATTCTTGAAACTTTGCTGGAAAAACTTTCTACTGCCACGTTCTTCAGCAAATTTGATTTGTCTAAGGGATAATGGCAAGTCACACTGTTCAAGAGAGCTAAGCCTTACACAACTTTCGCTACTCCTTTAGGTTTAATTCAATTCAACTTTATTATGTGTTTCGGACGTGTAAACGCACCTGCCACGTTTGTCCGAATGATGAGAAAATTCTTCTCTAAGCGTAATGATTTCCTCACGTACATAGATGACATTTGTCCATTCCACGAATCTTGGAATGATCATGTTCTTGGAGTTCAGTCTCTACTGCAAACTCTTCGTTTGCATAATCTCACAGCCAGACCTTCTAAGGTTCAGATAGGGTTCAATTAAATTTCTTTTCTTGGACATAGAGTAGGTGGAGGTTTCTTAAAGCCCAAAGACTCCATAATTTCAAAGATCTTGAATTTAGAAATGCCTCCCCACACCCCCCCCCCCCCACCCCCCCCAACAAAAAAAAACAAAAAAAAAAAAAAAATAAATAAAAGATTAGAAGTCTCTTAGGTCTTGTTAACTTCTACAGAAAGTTTTAAACCATATTTTCAGAGATTACTTCAGTTTTTTCACGTTATTAAAAAAGGACGCTCCTAATAAAATAATTTGGAGTCAGTCTTGTAACGAGTCATTAAATATGCTTAAATGTTCTTTTTCTAGATCACCAATTTTAAAATTGCCTGATCATAGATCACTTTTTATTCTTAGGGTCGATGCTTCTGGCGCTGGAATAGGTGGTGCCCTTATACAAAATCCTGACAACATGCTTCACCCGATTCTCTAAGTGAGTCGTCAGTTGACGCCAACCAAAAGAAAATATCCCATTTTAGAACGCGAGCTACTCGCAATGGTATGGTGTTGTGCCAAACTCCAGAGATTTCTCATAGGCGCAAGATTCTTCTTGGAGACTGACCAATACACTTTGGCATTCTTACAATCTGCAAGATTTAGAAATGAAAGAGCAGCCAGAGCAATGGCACTTTAGCCCCATGGCTTCAAAATAGTGTTATAAAAGGTCATCAGAATGTTGTCGCTGACGTATTATCCAAATGCGCCAAGGACCCAATCTAAGCCGACAACACATCAAATGGTAATACAGAGGATTCGTTGCATCGAACTTATCCGCTTGTGCTACATTGAGTTAAACGATGGCACTTATGCAACAGATGCGTAGATCATGCTGACTTTGCATACACTTTATTTGTGACTGCGGAGTTATTGACGTTTCTATCTGACTATTACAAATTTACAACTCAAATGTACTATCAAATCAACATAACTTCAGTACAGATGGTTTCCCCAATGACATTGGATGAAGCGCACAGATACCCTTGATACAATTACTGCTTATAAAGAACGATATTCGCCGAACTTATAATAATGCTGAATGCTGCGACCGCTTATTTCATGTAACACATTGAAACACTCGTCTCGTTACATATGTAAGATGGACTATGCTAATAATAATAATAATAATAATAGCCCCTTCAGTCATAACTGACTATGGGAATGCACCCCTGAGGTGACAGCCCTCAGCTGCTTATTTTCCTGGTGCTCTTTTCGACGTTTTCTACCCTCCTCTGCTTGTTGTGTGAGCCTCTCTTCACCCAATCTGAGGTAACGCCGTAAATAGCATCGCCACTTAGAGCGATCGGCAGCTTCATCCTCCCATGTTGCTAGATCCATGTCCAGTGCCCTCATATCTCTCTTGCACACATCTTTGAACCTCAGCTGTGGTCGCTCAACTGTTCTCTTGCCATCTGCTAATTGTCCGTAGAAGATATCTTTCGGGATTCGACCATCTCCCATGCGGCGAATATGGCCAAGCCAGTGAAGTCTGCGCTGTCTAAGCAGTGTATACATACTTTGGAAGCCAGCACGTGACAACACCTCGACATTTGTCACTTTATCTTTCCACGAAATGCCAAGGATGCGGCGTAGACACCGTAAATGGAAGGTATTGAGCCTTCTTTCTTGCTTAGCATAGGTCGTCCAGGTCTCGCTGCCATATAGGAGTGTGCTGGTGACGCAGGCATATACCGCAGCTTTGGTCTTCATTGTGAGTTTGGAGTTTCCCCAAACACGCGATGTGAGGCGGGCAAAGGTAGCTGCAGCTTTGCCAATGCGGCTGTCGATTTCTGTATCCAGTGAGAGTTTGTCATTGATGGTAGACCCTAGGTATGTGAAGTGGTGCACCACTGCCAATTCATAGTTATCGATAGTGATAACTGGTGCAGCACCCTCATCCTGACTCAGCACATTCGTTTTCTTTAGACTTATTGTGATGCCAAAGTCCTTGCATGCTTTAGTGAAGCGATTCATCAAGTTCTGAAGCTCCTGTTGGCTTTGAGTGACGACTGCAGCATCATCAGCGAACAACAAGTCTTTTATAGTGACCCTTCTGATTTTTGGTTTTGCCTTCAGCCTTGAAAGATTAAACAGACGGCCATCTGACCTAGTGTGAAGGCATATTCCTTCAGTTGCATCTCTGAATGCATGTTTCAAGAGTAACGCAAAGAAGATCCCGAAGAGGGTTGGAGCCAGAAAACAGCCATGTTTAACGCCACTTCGTATGTCAAAGGGCTGTGACGTGCTTCCAGCATATTGGACTGTTCCCTTCATGTCGTCATGGAATGACTTTATCATTTCCAGCATTTTAGAAGGGCAGCCTATTTTCAGGAGGATTTTGAAGAGTTCATCCCTACTAAAAAAGTTAGTTGCTGATCCTTTACAGGACGTGGCAATCAACCCCAGCTTTTATTGGCTGTTTGTGATTTTTCTAGGCATTTTTTTTCATTCAGTAGTTTGCCATTGCTTTCTGAACGGTACGGCGCTTATACCATTGTTAAAAATCCACACAAAGCGATATGCCACCAAACCGCCTGCAGCAGGTTTCATCCCTACTAACCAGGTCAAATGCTTTTGTGAGGTCTATAAAGGCGATATATAAAGGCCTTTTCTGCTGTCTTGATTTTTCCTGAAGCTGGCGGACAGAGAAGATCATGTCTGTTGTTGATCTACCAGCTCGGAATCCACACTGTGACTCTGGATATATGCGCTCAGCTAATTTGTGTAGTCGCATTAAGACGACTTTGGCAAAAACCTTACCAACAATACTAAGAAGAGAGATGCCTCTGTAGTTATTGCAATCACTTCTGTCTCCTTTATTTTTGTACAGTGTTACAATCTTGGCATCTCGCATGTCTTGAGGAATAGTTGTCTCTTCCCAGCACTGGCACAGCATCCTATGCAAGGGATGTAATAGCGTGCTCTTGCAGCATTTGATTAAATCAGGAGGAATCCCATCACTGCCTGGTGCTTTGCCAGAGGCCAAGCTATCAATGGCCTTGCTGAGTTCCTCTAATGTTGGTTCGGCATCCAGCTCCTCCATAGTTGGCAGACATTTGACAGCATCAAGGGCTGCAGGCGTAACGGTATTTTCTCTAGCATAAAGCTCAGAGTAGTGCTCGACCCACCTCTCCATCTGCTTACCCTTATCGGTTAGCTTCTCTCCGCTGATGGTTTTTAGCGGTGCCGTCTTACTTTTTTGGGGGCCAAGTGCTTTCTTTATACCGTCATACATTTGTTTAATGTTGCCTGTTTGCGCTGCGATCTGGATGCTCTTACTGAGCTGGAGCCAATAGTAATTTGCACAGCGTCGAGCAGTTTGTTGAACTTTGCTTCTCGTAGCCTTCAGGATCTGTAGGGTTCTAGCACTCGGTGAACGTTTGTATTCATTCATAGCACTGCGCTTAGCTTCAATGACAGGTGCCATCACATCTGATGAAGCATCAAACGAGTCATTTGACATTGCCGTTTTCTTACCAAAGGTGGCAAGTGCAGTACTTTGAATGGTGTTCCGTAGATGCTCCCAGTTCTCTGTAATAGTATCACCATGCTGAGGACTGCTGAGCACTTTCTTGAAGGTCGCAGTAAATTGAGCGATCACGAAAGGGTCTGACATCTTGCTGGTATAAATGCGTGGTTTCGCTTCATGTCTGACACGATAGAGTTTTCTTGGTTATGCTCTGATTTTGCAGCAAACCAAGGAGTGATCTGTATCATAGTGTGCACTATGGTACGAGCGCGTGGAGAGCACAGACCTGAGAAGTGGCCTTCCGACGAGAATCAAGTCCAGTTGGTGCCAGTGCTTGGATCGTGGGTGTCTCCATGACACCTTATGCTGGGGTTTTGTCTGAAAGTAGGTGTTGGTCACGCAGAGGTCATGGTGGACACACAGCTCTAAGAGCCATTGTCCATTTTCATTCATCTTGCCAATACCAAACCTGCCCAGACATGAAGGCCATGAAACATTATCGGCACCCACTCTAGCGTTAAAGTCACCAAGGAGAACAAGCTGTTCTTGCCTAGGTATGCTTTTGATGACTGCTGCTAAATTCTCGTAGAACTCATCTTTAGCTTCTGAGGCAGAGTACAGAGTAGGAGCATACACACTGACAAGGGTGATGGGACCTGTGCTAGTTTGCAGGCGGAGCGTTAACAGGCATTCTGATCCATTCTCGCCTGGTTCAACCATTTTAGTTAGCGATTTTTTGACCGCAAAACCTACTCCGTGTTCTCTAGTTTTATTAAGATCTTTCCCTTGCCAATAAAATGTGTAGTCCTTCTCGCTCACCGTTCCAGAGTCCGCCAGGCGCGTTTCCTGAAGTGCAACTATATCCACCTGAAGTCGTTTAATCTCATCATTAATTATGGCTGTCTTCCTTACATCGTTTACGTCCTGTAGGTTTTCGGATAGTCCAGTCAACATAGTCCGGACGTCCCAGCATCCCAATCTGAGAGTTTGCTTATTTCTATTATTCTGATAATTGCTTGGTGCAAAATGTTCTGTCCACAGTTCGGGTTTGACCCTAATCCCCATGCACCCTATGGGGAAAGCAGACAGTGGCGGGACAACACCTTATTGACTGGGGGCTGCCCAGCTTGAAGCGGGCGGTAGCTGTCCAGTGAGATCCTAGAACCTCTCCCACTGTCGGAAGTAGCCCCTGGCGCCATGCCCTACGCCAATTGGGCAAAATGCTTATAACCGGTAACAGCTACTTCCCGTGTTTTGCCGACACCTATAGGGTGAAGCTGGAGTGTCCTCTCCAGGGCGCGAGCTTGGGCACATTTATATGGAGATCAAGCTGTTGCCCATGCAGCATGTTCCCCCTCTCCACACAGCTGGTAGATCCAAAGGAACGGCAGTAGCCGATACAGTTTGGTACCAGCCACGTCACAGGAGTTGCCAGAATAATGTCGAATCGACATTAGACTGCCTTAGGGACTCCGACTCCGGATTTATCCTCAGAGTTTACTCCCGAAGCCAATTCCATAAATGGATATTCCCGCAAGGCAGCGGTGGTTTGAATTCAGAGTTCCTTCTCTTAGATAAGCTACCAACCAAGGATCACGAGGACTATGCTAACCTTATGCATACCGCGCTAATGATATTGCTGAATGCATCAAATGTTTAATTTCGAATCAGCTGACATTTTTGAAACATTCATTTTTGCAACGGCTTTATGACGAAATTTATGAACCGTATGCCTGCATGTTAGGAGAAATAACCCATGCTGTCTTTTCTTAGACAAGGGACATAAATGAGATATTGTCAGATTGCACTGATCATCCGTCGGCAATAAATAGATCATGCACACTGATCTGTATTTACTGAACTTTCTTTTCACGTTAAACAGCAGGATGGAGGATGACTTTAATTGACTTCTACATAATTATGGAAGATTTTTCGCGGAACATTGGTAATTTTAATAGTGCACCAGATCCAGCACTGAGGACATTGCCAAATCATACAATGCTACTTTTCTTAAATTAGCTTTGGAATATAATTCATTAGTTTGATGAGTTTGGTTATGTGTCAACAGACATTACAACACTCACACTAATTCTACAAATGGACATTATAAGTGTTTAATGACAACAATTTCATACATCATATTCAATATCGGTGTAATTTTATCAGATTGGTCACAACTTTGTCATTTTGTTCAAACATGGACACAATAATATATCTTTAATGTACACTTAAACCATATTTGCACAATACACAAATCTATTTATTATTAAGCATCAGTCATTCGCAGTATTAATATGATTATTTGCCTTACTTTCTATCTTAAAATTGTAAGTTCTTAATATTCATAAGTGCTTTTGAGACTTTGCCTTTGTCTATTTAGTCAGTCATTTGACAAATATGACTTGACTGGACTAGTATGTTTGCAACTTGAAGATTTAAGGAATGTGAGTTGATTTATTGCTACCACTATTTTTTTTTAAAAGGGGATGTGGTCACTTTATGATGGCTACCTCACTTTTAAGTGTTAAATGGGTTGTACTATGATTAGGCATTGGCTGTGGTTTATAGACCATTGTCCTCACTTTAAGTGTTAAATTGCCTGACCTTCTGGCAAACCTAGGAGCTATACGAAGTCATGCTACATGCAATTTATTATGGCACTATACATCACTCTATTGTTTTTTGGTTTTTCACACCATCCTCAAAATAAAATCTTTGTTTTTATTATCGTTCGAGTGGAGGGGGGGGGGGGAGGGAGGGGGAGGGGGGGGGGGGGGGGGGGGGGGGGGGGGGGGGGGGGGGGGGGGGGAAGAGGATGTGGGGGGGGGGGGGGGGGGGGGGGGGGGGGGGGGGGGGTGCGGGATGTTAGAATTAAATTTGATAACAATTGTGTGAGTCTTATATCGAAATAGACTGGGCTCTATTTATTATCTCTTTTTACGGAATTACACCGTAAGAGGATGTGACGTCATAATGATACCGTACAATAAGCAGACGTCAGTTTAGGAGCAGAAGTGAGTGTATTGTCTGCTAGGGACTTCGACGAATGTGTTGATGGTATGAGGACGCATGTGTGAGGCTCCTGATGTTTCGTAGTGTATCCCTGGTTATATTCCATCACTATTACACCAATATGCTTCTGTGAGGTGTACATAGTATTTCTGCTTTACATGGAGTATGATTTATAAGTTTCTTGTGTGAATCATATAAAAATAATGAAAATAACGGGACAGCGTCTAAGACATGGACGGACTGCCTACGGTCGGAATACGACAACTTGCTAAGCACAAGTGCATGAACTATGTATTGAACCATTGAACCAATAATGAAGTGTATAAATAAATATATTGTCCTCGTCATCCAGTGTGGCTCAGTAATTATTGTGAATTCTGTTCGTTCGCTGTTACTGCTATCCCTACGATTTTAACTTGGCCCAGAACAATTATCCTGCAACTAATACTACTATTCAGAACAGCACATAACAATCTGTATAGCATGAATTGGAGGTGCTGAAATGTTCTTCCTTGCCAAACAGTCCCAAAGTTTCCTCCAGGGGACCCTGTCAAACGCCTTTTCCACATATAAGAAACAAAGATAGATCTCACTCTTATACTCAAGGGCCTTTTCTCTTAGCTGTATTCGTGTGAAGATTTGGTCTTGAGTACTTCGGTTTGCTCAGAAGCCACACTGGACCTCCTCCATTCGTGGATCCGCTAAGCGTCTGAATATCTGCTCCGGGATTTTATTTAAGATTTTACCAAGGACACTGACAAGTGATATGCCTATATAATTTCCAAATTGTCAGTTGTCACCATTTTTGAAAATCGGTGTTATGATGGCAATCTCCCAATCCTTTGGAATGGTTTTGTTGCACCACGCTGCCTGCAGGACCCACAGTAGTAATGGGTAGCTTGCTGCTCCCATATACTTAACTATTTCTGGTGTTATACCATCATGCCCTGCTGCTTTGCCCATCTTGATTGCCTCCAGCGCTGACTTCAGTTCTTCAATCTTTATGTCATTTTCACCACCATTGGTTTCCTGTTCTGTGCTAGTGGTTATCGTTTCTGATGTCTGACCTTGCTCACCACCATGGAGTTCTAAGAAATATTCTTTCCATTTTTCCATTACTTTCTTTGGGGCAGTAAGCAATTTGTCTTGTTTGTCCTTTATAAATTTAAGAGGGCACTGTTTTTCCTTCTTCATGTTCTTAGGGTCTTGTAGAAAAATTTCTGGTTATGTTGAGTGTCTTTTTCTAGCTTTTCTCCAAATTCTCCCCAGGACTTCTGTTTTTTCTGCTAGCACCTTGTTCTTTGCTTATGTACTTAGTATCACATATTCTCTACATTTCTCTGTTTTTCCTGCTGTGCTTTTAGCTCCTAAGTTTTGTTTTCATGCCTTTTTCTTCTATCTTTTTTTCTCTTTAACTTCCTCTGTCTACCAAAGTGTTCTCTTTCTCTTCTTCCCAAGTCAGACTTCACCATATGCTTCTGCTGCAGCTGTCTTTATGATGTCCCTGAATTAAAGCGAGAGGGTTTCCGAGTCATCAGGTTGTTCTTCTGTGTTTCTCACTGCTGTAGCAATAAGGCCCTGACATCTGGCTCTTACAGCTTGTAGGTCTTAATGCTCATTTCTCCTGTTCGTTTGCTTAGCTTCTTGTGGGATGTAAGGATGAAATTTTCTTAATTTATTAACTTAAATGTTCTATGTAAATGTTTTCAATGTTTTTTCCCAGGAATTTTGTAATAATGTGTGCGTGTTTCTGTGTGTGTGTGTGTGTTTCTATGTGGATGTGTGAATCAGTAGCGACAGTGTGAGTGAGTGAGTATTGTTACACCAAAAAACTGAACATTCTGTACTATTACAAAGAAAACAGTGTATAAAATGCATTTATAAAATGCGTAGTATAATAAATAAGCAGTTTTTTTACAAGAAGGGTACATGAAATGATGAGTTTATGGTGATTGGTAGCAAAAGTGTATGGTGAACAGGGTCCCGCAGGAACCTAACCTCCTTTTCCCCATAGGATCAATGGTCTCGTATTCGTAGGATTTTGAAGGAACCTAACCCCCCCCCCCTCCCCACAAATATTGAAGATTGACTGTGTGTGTGCTCACATGCACGCACACACACACACACACACACACACAAACACATAGATATAACACCAAGAGCTGACGATTAATGATGGTGGATCAAAGAAAAGAGAAGACATATCCACTATTATCTTGTACATTTGTTTGTTTATTTGATCACTGAAATGATCAAACAAAACATAGAAGATAAGAAAGCCAAAATGATAAGTAGAAAGTCCATAGATCAACTAAGAAAACAAAGTCTGGCCGTCTACACTGATGGATCCAAGGGTGATAGTGGGCAACTAGGTGCAGGAGTAGTAATAACTCAGTGGGGAATTAAAAAGAGCTGCAGTGTAACTGAAAGGGCTTCTATTTTTACTGCAGAAATGTAAAAAAAAAAAGTTTAGAAATAATTGAAGATAACCCACCAGAAGCTGTTACGATATTTACGGACTCACTATCATCACTACAAGCACTAGAACACCCAGGTAAATGTAGCCGGCCAGACATAAAGGAAGAAATTCTAGCAATTAATACATCACTAGGGAACAGAGGATGCAGTGTCATGCTAGTGTGGGTTCCAGCACACATAGGTATAGCTGGTAACGAGTTGGCAGACGAGAATGCCAAGAATGGAAGAATAAGTAAAAACAATATAAGAGCAGGACTGGGAAGGTCAGAGATCAAGAGCCAAGTGAAGCTAACTATAAACGAGGAATGAAAAACAACATGGAAGAACAGTAGAAAAGGCAGACATGCGTTCAAACTGCTGAAAGAACCAACAAGGACGTGCCAGGTCAGAAAAGAATTAAAGATACCATCGAACAAAAACACTGTGACGTCTCCGTCTCGGTGCAGCATACTTTATGATAGAGGAACCACACTGCCAAGAATGTCAGGAAGAGAATGACATAGACCACTACCTGATCCACTGTAAAAAGTATGAATAACAAAGGCTTGAATTAAAAACTTACTATAGAAATTACAATATAGACATGAAAGGTGATAAGATATAGATGCCCCAGGAGATGCCCAATCATTACTTAAAAGATATATACATAAATCAAAGGAAAACATACAAGGTTAGTACTTCAGAAAAGACATTAAACCAAATATAAATTAAGCAACAAGAACTAACAAGTCATTAAAAAAAAAACAACAGAAAAAAAAACTTACTAACTACTCATAGGACAAGGAAAGACAACGAGGTTTAAAAAAAACAACAACAACTCAAAAAGAACAAATACTAATACAAATTAAAACCAATTGTAAAGGACAACACTCGATGAGAGGTCACAGCAATTGAATCTGAAAATACACAGGGAAAATGCAAAAATAATGAGAAAAAATGCAGGTAAAGATAACAGGGTTGAATTTGAAGAAACACCAATACAAGATGTAGAGTCGTACACATATCTTCGCAGTAATATAGACAAAGTTGGAGGGACAGACAGTGATATCAAACTAATAATATAAAAAGCAAGAGGAGCTTTCATTGCATTGGGAAATATATGGAGATCAAGAGATTATCGGATCCAACACGAAAATAAGAATCTTCAACTCAAATGTGAAGTCAGTCCTATTGTATGGCTCTGAGACATGGAGAACAACAAAGACAACAACCAAAAAGCTACAGACTTTCATAAATGGGTGCTTGCGTAGAATAGAGGGATTAAAATGGTATGACAAGGTTACCTACGTGGAACTGAGGACAAGAACTAGACAAGTGCTGGGGGAACAAGAGATGAGAAGAAGACGATGGCGATGGATAGGACACACAGTGAGGAAACCTGTTGATAGCATTACAAGGCAGTCCTTGTTCTGGAACCCGCAAGGCAAGAAAGGCAGAGGTAGACCACGACGCACATGGAGAAAAGAGCTGGAAACAGAGGTGAAAATGATGAAGAGAACGTGGAAAGATCTTGAGATGATGGCACGTGACAGGATGACTTGGCATGTTTTTAATGAAAGCCTATGCTTCTTTGGGAGTGGAGGGTTATGAATGAATGAATGTAAAGGACAATAGTTATCTATAAACAATACAAAAGACAAAAATTGTGGACAAATACTAATACAAATTAAAATCAGCAACTGCAAAAGACAATAGTTATTTAAATTGAAAACAAAATTAGTAAATAAAATGACACTAAATACCCCAACTATAACCAATTTTCAGGTTGAACAAGGTAGACAAAGATGGAACGAGAAGAGGCAATAACGGTCAGTGTTAAAGTTTGTTTTCTTTAACAACATCAGCAGGCAACACAGGCCATCACCTCTGCTACTGTGTGAATGTTTGTGGTGGTGGGTGTGTATGTCGGGTCACTGACAAGGACAAAGTCAGTATGGTCGGGCTTACAGGTGGCTGACAGTTGTACAATCTAACAATACGTGGATGTCATGGGTTCTTCAGGTGTGTAGTATTCTGCTTTCCTCTCACCCACACAACAGTAACGTAAGGTCATGAAATAGACCAACTAGTTCAACTTTACGCAGTTTATTTACGACACAGTAACATCGTAAAGTACACGAAGGAGCAGCACATTGTCATAGGTTACTACAGCGTACAAAAAAACATTATAATACTGGGTACATCAATGAGCCAATGTTATCCATGGCATTAGAATAATAAATCGTGTAAGTACAAATCCATCAGGGAAGGAATTGCATACATCACAATTCTTATTATGTAATATGATACAAAAATCCATTATAATACTGGGTACATCAATGAACCAACGTAATCCATGGCATTAGAATAATATCTTTGGAAACAATCCATAAATTGGGAAAAAAACTCTTCCCTACAATAATCTATATATATTCACTTCAATAAAATATCCTGGCCACACTAGCGAGACTCAGCAACCGCCTCGAAGCCCTGCCAGATGCACACTGCCCGAGATTATAATTTTCTCAGTATAGCTCAGTGAAGTCGCTCGAGCGCGAACTCACTGCTTTGACAACTGAGCTCAGCTCATCCTTATCTTCCACCCCCTTCCCCCCAAACTACTATTAATATTAGAACAGTTTCTTTATTTTTAAAAAAAAACTAACACATGAGCTTCAGTGAGCTATGTTCCAAAGTTATCGTACACAAAGTACCCAAATAAAAATCTACTCATTACTTTAAACTGCTTACTAGCAAACATCAGCCCCGTACATAAAAATCCTTAACACTTAACTCCTACTAAACAAATATGACTTAACAGATTACACCGACCCCCGGGGGGGGGGGGGGGGGGGGGATGATATCATCATTCTTTTTTTTTTGAAAATTACATCGAAAAAAAAATGTGAGGTCGATGAAATTCTAATATCTACAACAACGAATTACATTATGTTAAGTCATATCCATAAATCAACAAAAGAGGGATGGAAGTATGTGTAAAGTAAGAAAATGAAGTATACAAAGATAATCAAATTCAAACAAAGATGAAGTATATAAAGTATATACTAACTATGAACCAATAAGTTTAAAATGAATAGAGGAGATGAAATGAAATGAAGAATGACCAGCAATGAAATGTGTGTAGTGAAAGAAAGCAATGAAATGTGTGTAGTGAAAGAAAGCAATGATACATCATGGTAACAATTGAAATTAAACAATGCATTGTGTAAATAAATACAATTATGGCAAAACAGTATAGAACAGAAAGGCAATGCATATATACCAAAAATAAAAAAGAAAGCTATAATCTAAATAGAGCATAATAGGCAAGAGAAACAAGTTGATTAAATTATTCAGTACTAATAAAGAGCTTATTTAACAAATCGAACTAATAACGCGTATAAGTAGTTACTACAGGCGCACAACTAAGTGCTAGGTAATGAAAAACAAATAACAATGTCAGAAAAAACACACACTTGGCAAATGTTCACCACCGAAATGAATCGTAATGATACGTGAAGTTTAACTATTATAGTCAATACTATTGTCACTCATTCATAGTTCATGAAAACACTGTCATATATGAATACTATTCTAATAACATGTCACATGAAAATCAAATAACACAATGTGAAAGCTCCAGCGGCCTTGGAAAGTCTTGTGAGCGAAAAAACATCCACTGCGGAGTCAGAATTCCGAATGGCTTGAGTGGTACCGTCAAACTGGCGCAAGGCGACATGTAGAACAGGTTGTAGAGTAACTGCTTAATCATGAAACAAAACAGCTCCGATTCCCATCGAAAAGCCGTTCCTGCGAATAATCAAATGTAAATTTCTGTTTGGTAACGGTAGGATTTTATGAGAGAAAAAAAAGTTAACTTTAAATTTAACCTACCGGATGTGGCTGTGCAAACTTCAGACCACTTTATGATTTTAATCAAACCTTCCTCCATTACACGAGAAAGGGTAACAGAGAAGGAAGCACAGACTAACCTGGAATCATTAATTATATAGGGTGATAAAAGTGTTCGAAAAAAAGCAGTGTGCAATGATGTATAGAAAAGTCGTGAACATACAAGTGATACCGACGTCATGTTGAGTGTAATGATGACCAAGAGTGTAATGTTGGCTGACAATCTGAGATTTTGCGCAAGACAAAGGAAATGCAGTTGACAAATGCGTACATCAAAGGCTGAAGTGAAGTCATAGCCTGTGTACCGGGCAAAGAAAAAAGCAAGAAACATACAATAAAGATGTAAAAGCAGACAGTAGTAAACTTGGACCTACGTCGAAGTTTAAAAGAAAAGCAGTAAGTACGACAAAAAGTCGCAAAAGACGAAGATACTGAGCTAAACCGGCCCAGTAAGAAAGGTAAAGAAACTCATAAGGTATAGATATGTACTAACAACTAAGTCCGTACATGTAGCAAAGAAAACACTAGTCATAGCAGAAAAGAAGTTGCAATCAACGTGACTGGATGTAGATTCAGTCGTAGCTATAAAGTTAGTGTGTGTGTCAGACAAAACCGAAGGATCTTCTTCTATAATAGTACTTAAAGAAGAATCAGAGTTAGAGTAACGACGTACTGAGGTATGTCGGACTGGGCTAAAAGAAGCACAAAAATTGGTATGATGAACAATCGTATCATCAATACTGCAAGATTTCACCAAATTAGCAGAATGTATCACGTTAGCAGAATGTACCTGGTGAAAAGATTTTGGCATAGTCATTAGTCTGGAGGCAGTAAGGTTATGTTGCCGTTCCCAAGAAGCAATTTGTTCCGAAGTACATACCTTTATACCATGTATCTGTCCGACAGTAAGGTCGGCGATTGGTGCTCTGAGCATACATGCATATATATAACCAGTGAAAAATGGTGTGGCAATGTGGACTATGGCAGTCGGAAAAGTCTCTACTGTCCCACCGAATGTCACAGATTTCACCATATTTTCTGTTGCGCAAGATGGATGAACTAGAGACTGTCTAATCCCAACAGTTGTGCATCCCAAATCAAAGAGTACTGAGACGGGATTACTATTTACAAATCCCTTGTGTAGGGTAAGAGACCCTCTTCCGTCATGTGCAGAAAAGGCAGGAAGAGTAGGTAGAGGATGACCGCAACTCAAGGTAGTCATCGCTATAGGCTGGAACAAAGTTGTGCACTCAGGGCACTGAGATGCTCTCTCGAAATTGAAAGCAGAGCAAGCAGTAGCATTAGAGACACTATTATTACTGTTACCTTGATTACCAATAACCTGGGGCTCCTGTTGAGTAGAGTTAGCATGGCGATGCGATCTATCATTACGAGATCTACGGTCATATCGAGATCTATCACAACTATTATCTCTATTGAGACCATTGTTATTTCTTCTATAGGGACCATTATTATTGTCTCTATTGGGACCATTGTTCTGATTTGAACCCCAGTTAGCATAGTTGCGATTACTATTTCCCCTTGGATCAAAATATCTATTAGATGGATTTTGTTGTCTTCGAGAAAAATTACTGTAAGGGTGATAATCCCTAGTGTAGTTATCTCTTCCGTAATTCCCAGAATTGTTGGAACCAAAATGTTGAGGTCCGTTAAATTGTCTCCAGTTTCTTGGAGAAGGAGAATTACTACGTAATGGACCCCTTTGGTACTGTTTAAAATTACGATAATCTCTCCTACCAAAATTGCGATCAACACTTTGTGATCTACGGCGAAAATTAGCACTATATGGTATTTCCGAAGCCACGGGTAAACCTTCTATGACGTGAGAGTGGCCAACAATCACATTTGGGTGTGCGGCGACAGTATTGTTCCATATCGTTCAAGTTTGTAGACTTTCGCTCATGTAGAAAGGAAAGAAAAGAAGTGTTAACTGACGACATGACTTTGTCACGAAGCAATAAGTCCATGAGGGCTTCTTATGTGTGTTCAGTTTTTGAGAGTTCAATCCAACGTGAGAACGTATGACGTATATTCACTATAAACTGAAAAATCTTTCCCAGTCTCCGGTATTAGAGACTTAAAGCGCAAATGATAACCGTCTTCATCAAGTTGGTATTTTTTAAACAAGACAGCAATGACAGTATCATAGTTATTCTTGTCAGGCTCCTCCAACATACTTACAGCTGTCAAAGCTTCACCTGAAAGTAGTTACATACGTCGTGCACAATATTCCGACTTATCTATCTTATGAGACTCACATGTGAGTTCAAATCTATTCAGGTAGAATAAGACGTCATCGGAGATAGGTTTAAAAGGAGGCAATCTGATCTTATAGGAATTAGTATTTGTCCTATGAGAAGTTGTTTGAGCGTCCGTAGCATTTTGTGTATTAACACCATTCACTACCATCATTTTTCTCTTCTGCCTCCATTTTTTTCTCTTCCAGCTTTTGAGCCTTGTCATATTTGACAAGTGCGAATTGTTTTATTTCCTCAGTAGTCATACTAAGGGATTTCCCTTGTTTAATGAAGTAATCCAAAGATGCCATTATGACAAATGTGTATGAGCAATCTTACTACCTTAGAAAGATTTTTTCTCAAATAATTCAAGATTTATTTATCACCTACAAATGCAATAAGTTCCTGTCCATAGAACTTGCACAATTACTTCCTAACTATTAACAATGTTATTAATTACCTATTAAAGTATGCATTATAATATTATCCATGCATAACAAAAATAGACAATGCAAACAAGAGTGACAAAGACAAGATATAAAGAACACATGACCACGTTAGCAGAATCAAATAAACAGGAAAGCAAAACTGAAGAAAAAATATTGCAAAGAATGCAATGACACTGCAAAAGGAGTGACAAGACAAGCAACAGCACAGTGTATAAATAAAAAATTTGTATAGAAATAAATGATAGAAAGATTGAGAATGACAAAGACAAACAAATTAATTAATAAACTAAGGCACAGAAAAAAATACTACGACAACAACAATGAAACTGTTCGTCACACATAAACAACGGTGTCACAGATTGCCAAACACAGTGGACTGAAATGTTTCTGCAAAAAATTCGCTGGAATTTCCACTGCGGGAAATCCGCAAGAATGTCCCTAAAGAACGCTTACGTAGGCCCTGGATGAACTGGGATGTTTCCTACCGTAAGTCTCCACCCAACCAAACCCGCGTAAACATGGAACATAGAACACTCAATAGAATACATAGTCCTCGTTAATTATGGAAGGCTTGTTAACACATAAAGTGGCACAGTTTACAAACAAAAAACCACTTATCTTGCAAAAAAGAGAACTCCCGGCCTTCGCGACAAAACGATGGGCATCGGGTATCACACGGTCTTTAGAAGTCCAACGATGATAGGTACTGGATATCCTCACTTCTCGGGTCCTTGACACGTACTGCATGACATCTACTTGAAAACTTGGACATGAAAACTAGACTTGGCAACACTGTAAATCTTGACTTGACATCACAAGAAATTCTGTTAGTAGATATCCTTCTGTTCTTGTATCGTAACACATAATACAGGCTCACCACTTATGTTAGTGGTGGAAAGAGTCGTTACACACCGTTTTCTTATGTTAATCACACCCCATATTACTGGCGACCACTTATGTTAAAGTTTGTTTTCTTTAACAACATCAGCAGGCCACACAGGCCATCACCTCTGCTACTGTGTGAATGTTTGTGGTGGTGGGTGTGTATGTCGGGTCACTGACAAGGACAAAGTCAGTATAGTCGGGCTTACATGTAGCCGACAGTTGTACAATCTAACAATACGTGGATGTCATGGGTTCTTCAGGTGTGTAGTATTCTGCTTTCCTCTCACCCACACAACAGTAACGTAAGGTCATGAAATAGACCAACTAGTTCAACTTTACACAGTTTATTTACGATAAAGTAACATCGCAAAGTACACGAAGGAACAGCACATTGTCATAGGTTACTACAGCGTACAAAAAACCATTATAATACTGGGTACATCAATGAGCCAACGTAATCCATGGCATTAGAATAATAAATCGTGTAAGTACAAATCCATCAGGGAAGGAATTGCATACATCGCAATTCTTATTATGTAATATGATACAAAAATCCATTATAATACTGGGTACATCAATGAGCCAACGTAATCCATGGCATTAGAATAATATCTTTGGAAACAATCCATAAATTGGGAAAGAAACTCTTCCCTACAATAATCTATATATATTAACTTCAATAAAATATCCTGGTCACACTAGCGAGACTCAGCAATCGTCTCGAAGCCCTGCCAGATACACACTGCCCAAGATTATAATTTTCTCAGTACAGCTCAGTGAAGTCGCTCGAGCGCGAACTCACTGCTTTGACAACTGAGCTCAGCTCATCCTTATCTCCCCCCAAACTACTATTAACATTAGAACAGTTTATTTATTTTAAAAAAAAACTAACACATGAGCTTCAGTGAGCTATGTTCCAAAATTATCGTACACAAAGTACCCAAATAAAAAATCTACTCATTAATTTAAACTGCTTACTAGCAAACATCAGCCCCGTACATAAAAATCCTTAACACTTAACTCCTACTAAACAAATATGACTTAACAGTCAGCTGTTAAGTGCCCGCTCTCCACCCATCACCTCTTCAAAACAACAGCAACAAATCTACACACACCACAGACGATCAGATGATCAAAACATCGACTTCCGAAGCGGATAGGCGTATTTTTGCTAACCTCAAAGTACACAATGCTGATACGTTAGGACGTATTTTAGGACGAGACACAGTGGAGAAATTCATCGAACTGCTCACGTTTTCAGATACGTTGTTAAACGTTTTAGCTATCTTTAGTATTAGGTTATTGCTGTTAGTTTTAGGTAAATAGGTAATTAGAAGCTAGAAGTATTATTATAACTTAGGAATTCTATAAAATACGCTTCATAGACATAACAAATATAAGTGGCGATTCCTTTTTAGTTTGATTTAAGTATTAGCTTATTACATTTAATATCAAGTAATTGGTGACTAGTTAAGTATCGCTTGGAATATTAATATAACTCAGGAATTTTACGGCAAAAAAAAAAAAATTATAGAAATTTAATAGATCCAAGCGCCACGTGGCACTTGCTTGTGTAAGATCTGGCAGCCATCTTGATAGACATAATTTAAGTGGTGATTTCCTTTATAGTTTGATGTAACTATTAGATTATTGCAGTTAATATTAAGTATTAGGGAACTATTTAACTATTGCTATAAATATTTGTATAATTTAGGAATTGTAGTGAGGAAAAAAAATATAAAAAAAAATAAACCTAAAACCATAGATTACTAATAATAATAATCAGTCATCAAAATATAATTTATGTAAAACAAATATATTAAAGTTACCTGGCAAAATTCGAACAAGATTTAACTTGTCAACAAGGTCTACTAGACAGGTTTAAAAGTGTTTCTTAAATAATAATATTATAAAATTAAAAAAAAAAGAAAGGAGAAAGCAAGGATATACACAACTTAAGATTAAAGCAGTGAGACTAAGGATAAACATTAAAGTTCAAGTAAAACCAAGCACATAATAAAAAGAGTAGTAGCAAATTAAAAGACAGGGACAATGCCAACGATATCCAGGGCACAGTCCGGGGAAGGAATAGCGTGGGATAAGACTTTTGAAAAGGACAAAACACCAAACCTGACACAAAAACAGGACCACGAAGCCTGAAGTCAGAGACACAGAAATAAAGGACGGGATAGAGACAATAAGGTAAAAACTGGAAGGAGGCTCAGAAGTAAAAACAACAATAAGCATAAACAATAAAGGCGAAAACTCAGGAACATGGACAGCTAACAAAATGATAGGACCCATAGAAGATAACAATCAGGACAACCAGAAAAACACAACCAAAAGAAGTCAGGCATGCTGAGGAGAAAACAAAGAAGACTCCAACCAAAGGGAAACCCTCACAAAAGTTAAAATTACACAAATAGATGGAACAGAAGCCACGCTTTGATCTCTCCCGGACGACAAAATCCTGGTCATGCTGGAAAAAGTAATTGATAAAAAAGCAATTGCCAAAATACAAAAAAAAAAAAAAACCAGTGGAATAATGCTAACACTAAATGAAACAGAAAAATCCAAAACTTTACTACACGAACTGCAGCAAAAACCAAAATTGACCCAACTGGCCCATAACATCAAAATGCAAATATAAATTTCAAAAGGTATAAACCCAACCCTGTCAGATGAGGAAGTTTTAAACAACTTGGCCAAGCAGAACCCATATTTAAAGCTGGTACACGTGGAACGAATAACAGTGAAAGGGAGTGTAGTAACCCCAGTGTTAGTAATAACGACAGAAGCTTGGGAACCCCCAAGACAGTACTATTTGGGAAAGCTAAAAAGAACACAGAAGCCTTCATTCCCCCAGTTTTGCAGTGCCCCAATTGCATGAAATTTGGCCATGGCCAACACAGTTGCAGGGGGAAGACAGTATGTAGGTTTTGTGCCGGTGCAGACTCTTTTACCCAGTGTAAAAAGGCTAAGTCAGATACTGACTATAAAAAGGGTAATAAAAACAGAAAATGAATTAACTGCAAAGGAAACCACAGCACCAGGTTACAGGGCTGCCAAAAAAGCACTGAAGGAATCAATAACAACCAAAACCCCTTTCAAAGCGGTCATTAAAGATATAAAGGAAAACAATACATATACGAGCACTAAAGTAATAACAGAAATCAAGAGAGTGCAAGTGGAAGTTAAAATGATTAAAACACAGTCGGCTAAAGAAAGTAAGAACCAGGTAGATAGTAACAAAACAGTACCAAAAAACCAGTCGGATGGTTCAACTACATCCTTGGAAGGTACGAATGCACTAAAATGTGCAGAGGCAATGTTTCAAGAAATGAAAGCCATATAGCACCAAATTGCCCAGGATGTAGTTAAATTGTCAGCACTGAAAGAAGAAAATGAAATGATACTAGTTAAATTATATAATTATCTGAACTTAAAGAGGATAAAGAAATTACACTAAAAAGGATAGAAAATCAGAGACAGGAGATTAACATAGACAGAGAAGCAATTGAAAATGAAAGTGGCAAACAAAAGCAAGAAGCCAACTGGAAAGAATGGGTAACAAATACCATCAAGCACATAGAAAGAGTGTTGATAGAGGAAAGAACAGATGAATCGTCACAAACCCAAGTATTGAAAAAAGTCTTTAATTACATAAAAGAATCACCAAGAAGAGTAGGCCTTATGCCTCATACAACTGAAAGGGCCAATACAAACTAAGAGCAAACTAATAGTTCTAACACAAAACAAAAGGGATACTAGTTAATATAAACAATGGATAAGGAAGGATGCAGAATTGTTCAGTGGAATTTTAGGCGTATCAAAAAGAATTTTTCACCTCTACTACCAGAGACAGGAGGAACTAACACTATTTATGCTCTTCATGAAACACTTTTAAACCCAAATAGTAGATATAGTTGTAAAGGCTTTAAGATACTTAGGCACGATAATAAAGAAGGTAGAGGAGGGGGTGTCACAGTCTTTGTTAACGAAACATTTAAAATTATAGACTGGGAAGTATTTGATACAACCAACATAGAAGGTATCCAGGTTACTATAGCAGCTGAACCAAACAATCTAACAATCTTAAATACGCTAAAAATGGCACAATTAAAGATGAAGAAATACTATTTATAAGCACCAGAATAGGCCCCAAAACAGTCATAGTAGGCGATTTTAATTCCCACAATTATGCTTGGGGTGGACAACATGCAGACAATGCAGGAAAGCGCCTACTTGACTTTATAGAAAACAATGACCTGCTAATACTAAATGATGGAACTGCAACTATAATTAATCCACAAGCTAACAGGGCAGACTCAGCAATAGACATATTTATAGCAACTAACAACCTAGCGAATGTAAATTGAGAAGTGTTACAAGACACAAACTCAGATCATCTGCCCATTATAATAACCATGCATGAAAACGTCATTCCAAACCCAGAACCAGATAAACCGACTTTCAACTATAAAAAAGCAAACTGGGAAGCCTTCCAATCAGAGCTGGAGGTGATGGAATATAAAGACATGGAATCAGATGATACTGACTTGTAGGCAGAAACACTGACCAATGAAATTCTGAAAATAGCAATAAAATATATACCAAATAAAAATATGCCACAACACCTAAAACCAATAAATAACATTAATAAGAAAAGAAAAACTCAGTGGAATAAAGAACCAGTTGCCTAGTGGAATAAAAACTGTGCAGAAATTCATGAGAGAAGAAAAAGGGTCTTACACAAATATAGAAATAACAGAACAGAAGAAAACTATGATGAGTATAAACATATTAGGAATGAATCTAACAAAATAATATTTAAAGCCAAAGAAACTAATTGGAAAGAGTTTTGTCAGTCACTTAAACCTAGCACTCAAATTAAAGAAGTATGGAAAAAGCTTAAGGCAATCAAAGGGAACAATAAGAAAACAATAATGCCAGCAATCAAACTATCAAAGAGAGCAGAAATAGATAAAGAAAAAGTTAATGCCCTTGCTGATTATTTCTATAAAGTCAGTGCAAAAAGTAGTCTTGGACCGGAAGAAAATGAGAGAAGAGAAATACTTATGATACAGTTTTCAAATGAACTACCAGACCAGGTAGATGAAACAAACTATTTAGATGCTGATATAACAGAGGAAGAAGTAACTAGTGCAATAAAAGGAAAATCTAAAACTGCCTCAGGGCATTATATATTTAGTTATGAAATCCTTAAGAAAATACTCAAAAAAAACTATAAACGTAATAACTTTCCTTTATAACAAAATCTGGAGCTTAGGAAAGGTACTAAAAGCATGGAAAGTAGCTATGATAGTACCCATCCTAAAACCCCATAAGGAAGCCCATGATGTAAGTTCATATAGGCCTATCTCCTTAACATCACAACTAGGTAAAATACTGGAAACTGTTGTTAACAATAGAGTTAAATTCTACCTGAAAAAAATCAGTTATATAGCCCAAACCAGTCTGGGTATAGGGCAGACAGAAGTACAGTAGACCAGCTTGTAAGATTAGAACACGATATAAAGCAAGGATTCAAGAGGAAAGAGAAAACAGTGGCAGTCTTTTTGGATGTCGCTAGAGCATATGATGAATGCTGGAGAGATGGAGCTCTTTACAAAATGAAAAAAGATTATCATTATTAGTAAAACCTTTAGGTATCTTGACAACCTTTTACAGGACAGGTATTTTTCTGTACAGGTGAACAATGATAAGTCAGAAATATGTAAACAACAGAATGGGATTCCTCAGGGATCAGTGATTTCCTCTTCAATTTTCACTATAGCTGTAAATGATTTAACAGATGAATTTAACGACATTAAGAATGCAGTATCTTTCAAGGCTGAAGGCAAAAACAAAAATCAGAAGGGTCACTATAAGAGACTTGTTGTTCGCTGATGATGCTGCAGTCGTCACTCAAAGCCAACAGGAGCTTCAGAGCTTGATGAATCGCTTCACTAAAGCATGCAAGGACTTTGGCCTCACAATAAGTCTAAAGAAAACGAATGTGCTGAGCCAGGATGTGGGTGCTGCACCAGTTATCACTATCGATAACTATGAATTGGCAGTGGTGCACCACTTCACATACCTAGGGTCTACCATCAATGACAAACTCTCACTGGATACAGAAATCGACAGCCGCATTGGCAAAGCTGCAGCTACCTTTGCCCGCCTCACATCGCGTGTTTGGGGAAACTCTAAACTCACAATGAAGACCAAAGCTGCGGTATATAATGCCTGCGTCACCAGCACACTCCTATATGGCAGCGAGACCTGGACGACCTATGCTAAGCAAGAAAGAAGGCTCAATACCTTCCATTTGCGGTGTCTACGCCGCATCCTCGGCATCTCGTGGAAAGATAAAGTGACAAATGTCGAGGTGTTGTCAATTGCTGGCCTTCAAAGTATGTATACGCTGCTTAGACAGCGCAGACTTCGCTGGCTTGGCCATGTTCGCCGCATGGAAGATGGTCGCGTCCCAAAAGATATCTTCTACGGACAATTAGCAGATGGCAAGAGAACAGTTGGGCGACCACAGCTGAGGTTCAAAGATGTGTGCAAGAGAGATATGAAGGCACTGGACATGGATCCAGCAATATGGGAGGATGAAGCTGCCGATCGCAATAAGTGGCGATGCTATTTACGGCACCACCTCAGATTGGGCGAAGAGAGGCTCACACAAGACGCAGAGGTGAGGAGAAAACGTCGAAAGGAGCACCAGGAAAATAAGCGGCTGAGGGCTGCCACCTCAGGGGCGCATTCCCATAGTCAGTTATGACTGAAGGGGCTATTATTATTATTATTATTATTATAAGAATGCAGTATCACAATTTGCAGATGACTGTGCCATTTGGCGATCTGGAAAAAACTAGGACCATGTTTACCAAAAACTTCAAAAACAAATAGACAAAGTTTCAGAGTGGATGATAAGTTGGGGGTTCCAAATTAATGTAAACAAAATAGTAGGTATGATATTCAGCAAAGGAAATTAAAAAAACAACAAAATCAATATAACCATTAAAGGACAGAAAATATGTACCTCCTCAACAACAAGTACGAATAACAAAGGCTTGAATTAAAAACTTACTATAGCAATCACAATATGGACATGACAGGTGATAAGGTTTTAAGTATAGATGCCCCAGGAGATGCCCAATCAATACTTAAATGATGTATACATAAAACAAAGGAAAACATATAAGGTTAGTACTTCAGAAAAGACATTCAACCAAATAGAAATTAAGCAACAAGAACTAACAAATCATTAAAAAAAAACAACAGCAGAAAAAAGAAACTTACTAACTACTTATAGGACAAGGAAAGACAACGAGGTTTAAAAAAAAACAACACTTAAAAAGAACAAATACTAATACAAATTAAAACCAAGTGTGATGGACAATAGTTGTCTATAAACAATACAAAAGAGAAAATAAAGTGGACAAATACTAATATAAATTAAAAATTAGCAACTGCAAAAGACATTATTTATTTAAATTGAATACAAAATTAGTAAATAAAATGACACTAAATACCCCAATTATAACCAATTTTCAGGTTGAACAAGGTAGACCAAGATGGAACGATAAAAGGCAATAACGGTCAGCTGTTAAGTGCCCGCTCTCCACCCATCACCTCTTCAAAACAACAACAAATCTACACACTAACACAAGGAAAGCCAGCGATAAAGACTGCTGAAGAGAGAGAGAGCTGCAAAGGATAATACGTTACTATATTGTATGCAGTGCAGAAAAACGTCACAAAAACGTGTCTATATCTGAACTTATATTGATCTTAGAGGGTTAATTGCATCATTCAAATTGGAAGTCTAGTGTCAGTTCAGTTCAGCTGCCTCAAAACCTCACAGGAGCACAGCGGTGGAAACTGCACAAGATCCTTAGTCTCCCTCATTGTTTGGGTGGGCTAGGGTGAAGACTATCGGCACTTGTGTTATAGTGTCATTACTACTCAAAAACAGAGTCTATTCAAAAGATGAGTACACATAGAGACATTTCCTGCAATATAAGTGAGAAGTCATAGACAGTGATCAGTCAAATTTAGTGACAAAGATCAGTTCTAGTCAGTGACAGAGAGCATTCCTAGTCTGTGATGATAAATAAATAAATAAATAAATAAATAAATAAATAAATAAATAAATAAATATATATATATATATATATATATATATATATATATATATATATATATATATATATATATATATATATATATATATATATATATATATATATATATATATATATATATATATATATATATATATATAACCAATTCTAAAAGTGACATAGACTAGAGTACCAGCATAAGTGGATAAATTTTTCTAATATTAGTGAAAGATCCCAGATGAACTTTTTCTCAATTTTATTTTATGATCAACTGATGTAATTATACTACCACAATCGTAATCATCTTCCAACATTCACCATTCAGCATACAAGTAGATAGATGTATATACATATTAAATATTGAAATTGTATTAAATGACTTATTACTTTTACAACTATTGCAGTTATGCTTTTTTATATTTAATTACATATCACTGGGGGTTACATAGGGAAGAGGCATCTTATAGTCTGATGTTCTAAATACCTTAATTCCTAACTCCGATTATTCACAGCCGTATCTATCTGGTGATACCATTTTTTTAATTAATAAAGTGTTGACTCGTTTTGGCGAGGGGCATCCCGTTCAACCTAGTCGGTTATATTAGGGCGCATATCCAACCACAAAAGACCCTTAGGTTTGAGATTTTAGGTGATACCAGTGTTCTTCTCAGACACTGGGAATGTACCATTTTTTGCAGAATTCTATGTCAGTCCAATCAGTAATTCTAGTGAGTCCAAATTCTTAAAATTATCTTCAGCTGCACTGGGGGCTCTGTATCCGGGATATTCTTATATACCCTGAGCCATACTTAGTCTATTCATCTATCTACTAACTCTACCTTGTGCCACCAATAGTATAAAAGTAAATTCTTTTTGAAAAATTCTAAGATAGGAATTTTTTCTTAGGGGAGTACCATTTACTACTCAGTAACTAGTGACTCTCACAATATTGCTAGAAATGTTAAATTTGTTCCTTAACTATTTAATTAATTTAAGTAATATTTGGTTAAAGTAAAGCTATAGACCCTACTTCAGGTAACATCATAGCTGATCTTGTAACGTTCAGAACGGCAATCACGCAGATGGGTAAAGCATTAGGCTTCACAGGTGAGGCTCTTATTCAGTATGTCACAGCAGAATTGGACAAACATACGAATAGAGAGGAAAGCAGACTGCAAGCTGAAAGAGAAGAAAAAAATTAGAAGCTGAGAGAGAAGCCAAGCGATTAGAAGCTGAGAGACAGAAGAAAGAGGATGACGTTAGCAGCTGAGGCTGAAGCTAAGAAATTAGCAGCGGAGACTGAAGGAAGGAGATTGACAGCTGAGGATGAGAAAAGGAAATTACAAGCTGAAAGAGACCATCAGTTGGGATTTAAAGAGCTTGAGATTCAGGCAACTGCTAACAACAATGGCGGTAGCTCACCTCACTCTGAGAGCAGCTCCAGCCAAAGAACCTCCAATGGAGCCATGAATGTCCACATGGATCCATTTATTGAGAAAGAAGATGCAATAGAGTCGTCTCTAGATAGATAGGAGAGACGCCACTACTTATGGCTTAGAAAGAGAAAAGTGGAGTCCTTAAACTGTGGCTTATGATGTGTATTTGAAACTTTCTAAAGAAGACCAGGAAGATAATGAAATCTTAAAGCATGCATTACTGGTTCGCTATGAAAAGAACTCAGAATCTTATAGGAAGAAATTCCAAACAGCTAGACTTCTTCCTGGAGAAACCTACCATCAATTGTCAGTTAGATTGGAAACATATTTGGTGAAATTGACTAGCCTAGGAAAGTGTCAAGATTTGAAAGAAATGATTATAATGGAACAGGTGAAAGAATCCTTGCCTCAAGAAATGAGGAAGTTGCTCATGAAACGAGGAGCAGAGAGATTGGAACACATTTTAATTGTTGCTGAGAGATATCAATCAGCTCAGGCAGAAATATCAGGAAATAAGAAGAAGCAGGGGCAATTTTAAAGCCTTCACCAAACTATATCAAATATGAACAAAACGACAATACTAAAAGGAATAAACACAGATTTGACTACAAAGACAAAAACCCTCTAGGATCAGAAAAGAAACCTTCATAAAAGGAAGGAAAGTGACGTAAAACTTGTCAAATGAATAACCATAACACTGCAGTCTGCAAAAGGAAGAATGCTCCTCATCATGCAGCATGTCTTACAACAGAGAATAATGGAAGGAAGGAATTGGCAGTTAGTCAGAAGGACCTCCATTATCCCCCTGTCTATGAGGAAGTGACTTTGAATGGCACCCAAGTACTGTGCTTATATGATACAGGCTTTGACTTCGATTCAGTAGTGTGCTCTTCTGGTGAGTCCTGACCAGATAAACACAGAAACAGCTGAAAGCAGAGGACCAATAAAAGGAGTAGGAACCACGACAATACCCATAGCCCAAATCAATATAAGATCTCGCTATGTTGAAGGAGAAATCAAAGCAGCTGTGATGGATGACCCTGTTTATCCTTTAATTCTGGGATGTAGGTATGTTTTTCTGGGAGAACCTATTACACCTATAGTTCTAGCAACAGTCCAGACCAGGGAAAGCTCCAGGAAAATTGAGACAAATCCTGTCAATACTCATCCAGAAGAGATGAAAAAGGCTCAATCAGCAGACTGCACATTGAAGCCTTGCTTTGGAAAATTACCTAATGCACATAACCCTCCAGAGAAAGGAGACTTTTACATGAAGAATGGCATACTCTACAGAAAAGCTGGAACAGGACCTAAAGGACATGGACATCTGGTAGTGCCAAAATCTTACAGGGAGAAGGTTATGATGCTAGGACATGCTACATAATTCAGTGGGAATAGGAGCCACTGGACATAGGATAACCTGTCACTACGTTTGGCCAGGAATCACAGAAGACATAGAGGTATGTAAGATCTTATCCAGAATGCCAAAGAGTAGCACCTAAACATAGGACTGCACCAGCAAAACTAGGAGAAATGCCCATTATGGCAACACTCTTCGAACGTGTTGCAGTGGATAGTGTTGGACCCCTCACTAGGACCAAGAAGAGAAATGCTTAGATCATAACCTTGGTTGATACTTGCTCTATGTGGGGAGAAGCAGTAGCCATGTCTTCTAAAGATTCAAAGCATGTGGCAGAGGCACTGTTGACAATATTAACCCTGTAAGGTTTACCGAAGCAGATACTGACTGACAATGGTTCTCAGAATTCTACTTCTCTCCAATCAGTAATTCTACTGAGTCTATATTCTTAAAATTTCCTTCTGCTACAGTTAACATCAAAGGAACGAGAGTAAAGAAGGGGAAGTTATGGATGGCGCAGGCAGCGGTGACTATTAGACAGGTGACCCCTATTAAACACATATTCAAGGGAGAAGAGTGGAAGTAAGTCAGATGAGAGCTGGAAATTGATCAGCTTATAAATGATAAATGCTGGGGACGATGATGCCATTGTGTACTCTGATGGGTCTGTAATCTGTGGTAATAAATCAGGGTGGGGCTATTCTGCTAGAGTAAAGGGCAGAACCGTCGCTGAACATAGCGGGGCTTACATGATAACAACCTTCAGCATGATAATGAAGGTAGAGGCAGTTACTGCTGCCTTAAGGTGGCTGAGACTGTATTAACAAAGGCAGTTATTGTGTCAGACTCACAATCCATGCTTCGAAAGGTCCAAAATGGTTTGCTTCAACATGAATGGAAAACCTTCATAGAAGCATCAAATCTGATATGAATCTACTGTCCTAGTCATGCCAGGGTATGTGGCAATGAAAGAGCTGACAGACTAGCTTCAAGAGCACCCATTAAAAGTGCATTGGCCATTGATAAGGAAGAAATACTGAGGGCAATTCATGTTCGTCTATAAGAGAATGGCACTACAATTGATGAATCATCAAGGCTAAGACTGCTTAAATTTGGCATCAAATGTAAGATCAGCAGGGATGGACATATGAGAGGACGCATCCACCGTGTATACAACCAGTGTGCAACAGGAACAATTAGCATTCATACCCGTCAACATTTGCTGAGGGAGTCTGAGCACCTATGGGTTTTCCCGGAGTGCAATGATGTCGATTCTGATTAACATTAATGGAAAATAAAAAATTTAATGTAAATGAACTTTGATCCCTTCACAAATAATGTGTGTGTGTTCGATCAGTCAGCAGATGACATAGTTTCACAGAAGTCCTGAAGAAGACCTAATTTTGTGAAAATTAATAATACTGGATGCAATTAAACTTTGAGTTACACCTTTCCTTCTTGTGCTCATGCTGGTTACTGAAAATTAAGCCCCTTCGTAGCCTATTTATTCTCTTGCCCATGGGGTGTCCTGAGAGTCTCTTAAATTGTTCAGCTTGTTGTAAGATTCTGTTGTCTCATCTGTACACCACTGACTGTAGCCCTGTAATATTTTCCGTATCGTTGACTTTCCTGCAATTTAAGGCCCCTGTTACATGTGATGCTCCGTTATGGAGTTTACTTTATCAAAATACGATTTACCTGCTGTTGACCAGGCTGTGATGCCATATTCCATAACAGGCCTGACTCTGTCTATGTGCAGCTTTTTTGAGGATGTTCTCATCAGCACCCCATGTGGTACCAGCTACGTTTTTCATGATGGGCATGCGCTGTTTTGCCATTAGCTATGTTTTTTTAATCTCTTTTCCGTGTCAAGTGGCAGTCTAGGGAGATAACTAAGTATGTCAGTGTTTCTTTGTTCTCATACTGTTTTAAGAATAAAGAGGCTAGGAAGAGGAAGGCTCAAGCGAACTAACTTTGTTGCCCAGGCAAAACAAAAACATTAGCAAAGATTTCATGCGAGCAAACTCAATCGCAAAGAAAATACCAGGAAGCATAATTATCCCTTTGTGGAAAAGAAGACACTTTCCTGAGTTAAAATCTGATATTCCAGGTATTTAAAGTAAAGGAATTCAGACAGGAGCACAAAGAAAGCATATAGCAACCAAGTCGATTGAAAAAGAGTTTCCAGCAAAGCTATGGACACATGAAAATACTGATGGTTTAGCAAAAAATGTAATTGAGAATGGGGGGCTTGCATCCTCATTAAATTAAAGAATAGGATTCACTCTAAGGCAATTGCCACTGGAAAATATTGCAATAACTTCAGTGCTGAAGCAGAAGCCCTGAAACAGGCAGCGAACACTCTTATTGAGTACAAAGCCCATGCAGAAAAACAGATAGTGATCTTTACAGATGCTCTCCCAGTAATAACAGCACTGAAGAGCCACCAGGCTAAGGGATTGAAAGATCTGATAAACTCACTTGAAAGCCTGGCCAATGCTTCAACAATTGCATAGTCCAGTGGAAACCAACCAGCCCACTGTAACATTTCAAACAACGAAGAGGCAGACAAAGTTGCTAAAGAAGGAGGAGCGCTGCAACAAAATGATATACATAGACAACTTACAAAATGGCCATAATAACTATAAAAGCTGCATTCAAGTCCAAATGGGACAGAGAACACCCACGCCATCTATCGCCAGCCATCTAGGTGAGACCAGGTCATCATTTTCCACTTACGTACTGGACACAACAGGTTGAGGTACCATCTATACCAAATCTCTGCTCCTGTGGCGCCAGCCTCATGGCAGCCGATCATCTGCTGTAGTCATCCCCTACATTCAGCAGTGAACGGAGTAGCTTACGGCAACAGCTCACTTCTCTCCACGATAAACTGTTTGGAGATGTCAGGAACCTTGTGCCGACTATTAGAGTCATCGAAGTAGAAGTCTGAAGGCGAATGAGGAAGAAGAAGAAGAAGAAGAAGAAGAAGAAGAAGAAAAAGAAAATTATGGCAGATGACACTTCGAATTAAGAGAGTACAGTATAATGGATTGTGGATTTTGCAAATTTCATATAAAATTCTTTGTCATTAATTCGAGCTTCTAATAATCATGCTTCAAATAACGAAACATGGTCACATAATGACATGAGCAGATAAAACATATTACTGCACAATCACAGTTTAAAGAAAATAATACTTACAAGCAACCTGAGGTGTGCAGTTTACAGGAGCACTAGTATAGTTCAAAACTTGTGCTTGACAAGTCAGCTCTGATAAAAAAAAACAGATCTATATTGATTATTAATACATTGCTCATTTCAGTATTATAATCATGTTTTCTTTACAGAAAGTCAGTCTGTCAATTGTCTTATCTGCAAAAGACAAGGATCACAGCATTCCAAAAGTTAGATCACTTGGTCTCTGTTGGAAATTGTTGTGAAAAATGTTCTATAGAGTTGCATAATCTGTTTATGTAGATGAAAAACTGTTAACCTCAGTGTTTCTTTCCTTCAATGTTTGAAGTTAATACAAGGTTCAATAGTTTATATTTTTTCCCCTCCTGGGTTCTGTAAATTCTATCTGTATCAATGTATTTCAATAATCTTACATTTGGAATGAAATAGTGCAGAAAATAAGAAATTTGATGTTTATGAACAGTAGAAGATAGTGCATAATAATTGATGCAGGAAGTCGATTATAATCACTCACAACACACTAGACAGCAGAAAAGAAAGAGAAGAAACAGAGGTTCAGCACACTAATTCAGTCTGCTCAGATATCAACATCACCAGACTGTAAGGTAGTGGAGTTAGGAAAAAACAGAATGTCATAAATCTTAGTAGGACAAACGATTAGGAAAAACCTATTATCTGGTCCTAAGTTCTTCATCAGGGACAAAACAGATAGAAAGAAAGTTAGAACTAAGTTTTAAAAAAGAACGTGAAAAATAAATATAAAAAATAAATAAGAATACACCTGGTGCTACACCATGCCAAGATACAAAATGGCTGTACATGTGAGCATAAAAAGTAAAGGTTAAGGATGGGCAAAATAAAAAAACCCTACAAACTGAGAGAGAGAGAGGAGGAAGGGAGGGAGGGAGAGGAGGAAGGGAGAGGGGGGAGAGAGAGATGAAAGAAAAAAAAATTCTTTAAGTTAAAAAAAAAAAAATAACAACACATACCGAAAACAAACAAAAAATTATATTTGGGTGTGGGGGGGGGGGGGGGGAAGGAAAGCCCAACTGTTATGAGTAAAGTTCATAACATGTATGTAGATATCAATACAGTTCGACATATAGTTGATTTGTTTATTAGACCGTTGCCCTGGTTTCAGGAAGTGACATCATTACTTTTGGGGGTCTAAGTTGCAGACGCCAGTTCTTGCGGACGGCTTACTAAAGCGTCCCTTGGGGATTCGCTGTGTGTATTTGGAAGGTGTTGGACGCATGTGTGTTATGCTCCTGAGATCTGTGTGAGTTTACTGGATCTTCATTATGTTGTTCCATCACTAGCTTACCCATATACCTCCGTGTGGTAAGACTAGTTTATTGCATTAAAGAACTGAAGATGATTCTGTGAAGCATGTGAGTTGCATTAATATAATAAAATTGTGTGGAAATGTCCTTGACATCGTTCCAGTACAAGGCTGTACAGCGACATTAGAGACGATCTAGTTACTGACATAATTTGATATGCAGATTCTCAATATATATTTGGAGCTTGAAGATGTTGATTAAATCGTTGTGTGAATCGTCCAACCTGGCCTTCAGAGTGTGATTCATATTTTGAAGTTTACGGCGTTTGGGCGGGGACTGAATGGACATACCCCTTATCTATATGCTTGGTCTGGAATCTGTGCATGATTCCTCTTGTATTATCATAAATAAATATATATGAAGGACTTCACACTTCATCATACTAAAGCCCAAGAAAACCCACCCCGTAACATTTGGGGGCCAAAGCCGAAGGATCGTTCATATCCAAATACAAGACCTGGTCGAAAATGATTCGTAGGCGTTCTGTAGGGTCTGGTTTATGATCTTCTCAAATAGCGGGGTCGGCATTAAAAAGCTGTGTGTTCTGCTGCTATTGAGATCATCATTACCTCTTTTTGTTAGTTGTGCACTACTGTTAATTATAAAGTTTGTTTTTGTAGCAAAGTTAATTGTAATTTTTTATTCAGTTTTCCTTCATTATTGTTTGTACTAATGTTGGCCTTACCTTGCTATCCCTAATTTATTGGATGTCATACATGTTGTAAACTTGTGCTGGTCTTGTCATATGTGTGAAAGAGCTGCATTTTGTTCATTTGTTCTATTTCAGATATTCCTGCCTTAGTTCTGCCTTAGTATTTGATTCATTAACTCTTGTCACTGTATTCTGTCATCTTTTTTGTATATCTGTTCTTTATTGCTCCATATTTAACATCTACTATTATATCTATTATTGCATACAGTTGGTGATTTTAGAGTGGTGAAATAAGTATTGAATATATTGCTCACATATTCATTATATAAAAATGACATTATTGTTTTGCTATTGAAAAGCACAATAATAGTAAATCATGGTTACCTTAAAAAATTTGGTAAAGGTTGGAAAAGATTTTGGTTTGGAGTGTGAAGCCTTGAAAACCTATGTGGACAAGGAACTCAAGAGACAAGAAGAATTGTCTGAAAAAAAGGAGAGAAGAAGAATTAGCTGAAAAAAAGACAAGAGGAATTCGCTGAAAAAAGGAGAGAAGAAGAATTATCTGAAAAAAGAAGAGAACAAGAATTAGCTGTAAAATCTGAAGAATTAGCTGAAAAAAGAAGACAAGAAGAATTAGCTGAAAAGAGAATAGCAGATGAAATGGCTCTTGAAAAAGAAAATTTAGCCTATGCTCAAGCTGAATTAAAAGCACAACAAGCTCAGGCTGAAATAAGAGCTCAACAAGAACTGAGAATGGCAGAATTGGAAATTGAAAAGTTGAGATTACAACAACCACAGGTTAATCATATGAATGGTGAAGTTAGAAATAAATATCATTCTGCTCATTTTAAGATCAATCTGCCAAAATTTAACTCAAATATCGACGATATTTTGTGCTTCTTCAATAGATACGAGACCTATTGTCAGGAGTTTAATATTGATAAAGCTACCTGGTCTAGTAGGCTTAGGGACTTATTAGTAGGAGATGCACTAACTGCAGCCTGTACTATGGATGGTGAGGTTGGAAAAGACTATGAAGCTGTAAAACTCTTGCTACTTAAGAAGTATCAATTAGATGAAAATGGCTACAGGTTGAAATTTAAGTGATTATTGCCAGACTCAGCAAAAGACTTTACTGAATTTATGTTAAACTGTACTTTTCTAGATGGATTGACTTGTCCAAGATTGAAATAATTCTTGAAGGACTATCTGATTTGATTCTGAGAGACAAAGTTTTGTCTTCCATTAGTGGAGAATTTTTGTCATTCCTACATGAGAGTAAACCAGAGAATTTGGCTAATCTTGAAACCCTTGGTCGTCAATACCAAGTTGCACATCCAGGTCGAAACCTGAGTAAGAATAACATTAAGGATTCCCTGCCAGTGGCATCTGCTAGGACTGTAAATTATAATACACCTAGGCAAAGATCTAATAGCATTGACAAAAACTATACAGTTAATCAGAACCATAACTGTGGCAATAACAGAGGCAGGTATCATTTTTATTTCCTCCTAGTGGTAGCATTTCTGATGTAACTAAAACTGTAGTTATTTGAAAAAAATACATGCTCGCAAGATGAAGGAGAGGAAAGATGGCGGACTTGTGTAAAATATTAGTTGACGATAGACGATGACAAAAATTGGAAATTTTAAACCATTATGAAGTTCCCCATAAGAATTATATGGTAGTATGACGTAGAGTTAGCTGAGTAAGAATGTACTTTAAATAATATGATAGTCCCAGTATTACAGAAGTTATTGAAGAAATACTAATATCTAAGAACACACGACCAGACACACTGGCGTTCCTGCTTATGTTTTTTTGGTAACGTTAGGGGGACGCGAGCTGGGAAAAGAGGCAGGGAGGTACATTCAAATTCGCTTGGGGTGAACAGAGTATGAATGGGAAAGGGGAACGGTAGGAAAAATGTAATCCTAAACGTAATATCTTTTTGTATTGGGCATGACAAAAGCAGACTAGCCAATCGACCAGATATTAGCAAAAGGCTTTGACAATTCATTGCCAGTTGAACTAAAATTTGTATACAGATACGCTGAAAAACAGCTGTGTTAATTTTAAACTTAAATAAAGAATAAATTCACAGTCTGTGCAGTTCGGAGGAAGCTGAAGCCATTTCTTTACAAAATCAGCGTCATTTGTTTATATATTTCTTGATTGTGAGGGTCTATGTTCCTGTTGCCGGCTGGTGACAGGAAACCTGCTGAGTACTTATAAACGCCAACCAGTCTCCAACCAGACTTATATGCTGTCGAATATCCAGTAGGAGCTTTGGCGAGTGTTGAACTTGAAATTTCTGCAACTACCCATTGAATTATCTTACAACAAGGACTCCCAGGTGAAGAGTTAAACATCTGGGGCATCTCTGACATTTTCTTGTGTTTCAAAATATTACACAGGAATTTTATGGGGGTAGGATGAACTACAGCCCTCATATACAGTGACTCTCCCGGTAGATAACTAAAGTGAACTAATTTAATATTTCATACAGGAAGGACATTTATAACTACATAATAACTTTTAGTTATTGGGCAGATTGTCCCAACATTTTTAATTGTTCTTTTCTGTAAACTATCTTGTCCTTATTTTCAAAGACCGGTCCACAAGCTATGAATGGACAGGCAAAATAAATTGTAAATATTTGTTCAAAGAAAAACTTAACTGCTAGTTATTAACTTCTTTAATAGAAACTTAAAGTGTTTGATTGTTGTGTACCATCATTCATTTCTCCCCTAGACACTAGGTACACCATACACCATACACTAGAGCCAGAAGATTGACCGTGTGAGACCTAGGGAGGTAGCTGTAGGTTCTCTGCACATAATTCACCATCATCATTTATAGAGTCAGAGGCTACATTTGCTTGACCTCACACGGTTATAGCAGACACCTTTTCATTCTTTTAGGATACCATCATAACCTCCCCAGCAAAATCAACTTTGCTACAAATCCAAGTCAGAGTAATAATGGTGTAGCTCATGCAAATTCATATAGTGTTGATCTATCCAACAGTGCTAGTTGTTCTAAATGTAACTTTTTGTTTCAGCCACAGGGAGTTCCAAAGCTGCTATGTGGACATCCATTACCAGTCATGTCCTCATATGATGGAACATCATCTGAATCATTGTATAGAGTCAGAGGGACACAAGTATGTACATTTGCTAGGTGAGTGCATCAGTCAGATTATACAGGAAAAGAGGTGAAATGCATTACATTTGGAGGCACAGTGGAATACTATCCAACTGCGGAAGTATTTTTGGATACACCGTACTTTACAGGGAGAACTCTTGTGTGCCTGTTGAATAGTCCCAAGTTGAATTACACGTTACTTTTAGGAAATATTCCGTAGGTATTCGTGAATTCATCAGGATTGACCATATTCCATATAAAGATGATATTGAAGAATGGGAACAACAGCATCTCATATGTGGAAATGCTGTTACAGTGGAATAATCCAATCTGCGGAAGTAGAGCTTTAGGGAGAACTTTGTGTGCTGATAGTCCCATGGAATACAGGTACTTTAGGAAATACTGGTATCGTGAATGTACAAAAGTGAAGAATAATATGCTGTTACAACCAGTGAGGTGATTGGATAGTCACATCCAAAGTGATAATATCGTACATGAGGTGATGAATGATGAAAATAATATTAAAGAGGTGATGATTAATGAAGAATACAATAATGATAATGAGAAAAAGGATAATGATACGATAGTGATGATGAGGTAAATAATAATGAGGAAGAGGAAAGTGATGATAATTTCCAGGTGGAACTTATTGATAAGGAGTCTTTTATCAAAAGACAGCATGAGGATGGTTCCTTGAAGAAATTGTTTCTAGTTGCAGCATCAAATCATGTGATGTTTAATAAGAATACAAAACACTGGTATACTTTAAGAAATGGTATTTTGGTTATAAATTTTCAGGATTTTACATCTCTAAAGAAACAGATTATGGTACCAGCGTGCTTTTGACCTATTTTTTACGACATGCCCAGGACATTAATTGCGTGGGTCATTTAGGTATTGCAAGAACAAAGCAAAGGGTTTGTCCCATTTCTTTGGGCCTGGTGTGACTAAAGATGTTCAAGCTTTTTGTCGCACATGCGAAATGTGCCAAGGTGTAGCAACAAAAAGGCCTAAACATGATGCGCTGATCCAAGCAGATGATATTTCTTTGCGTCCATTCGCAAAGATGGCTATTGACCTTATTGGTCCATTAAAGGTCACATTAGCTAGAGAGCATAAATTTATACTAACATGCATTGATATGTGCACACGCTGGCCTGAAGCAATACCTTTGAAAACTATAACATCTGTTGACATTGCGGATGCGCTATTTTTAGTTTTCAACAGATTGGGTTTTCCCGAAAACATACTATCTGATCAGGGATCCCAGTTCGTCTCTGACATTATGAAACAGGTCATGAAAATGTTTGGTATTGAAAGATCTCTTAGTTTAATATATCACGTTCAAGCGAATGGTAAATTTGAGAGACTAAATGGAAGTTTAAACCAAATGTTGGGTAAGGTTACGACTAAGTATCCTAAAGATTGGGATCGAATTTTACCTGCTGTTCTCTTTGCTTATAGAGAATTTCCTAACGAAAACACCGAGTTCGCTCCATTTGAATTGGTTTTTGGTGCGAAACCTAGGGCCCTATGTTCATTTTAAAACAATTGTTGATTGTAGCTGATACGAATGAGGAGGTTCAAACCTCATACCAATATGTTGTCAATCTGAGAAAAAAAATTATAGACGCATGCCAAATAGCAGTGGAGTCGTCAGAAAAGTCAAAGTTGAAGGCTCGTTTGTTTGCAAACCAAAACAGAAAACTACGCCAATTATGGCCGGGTGATGAAGCCTATGTATTATTGCCAAACAAAGACAATACATTACTTGTGTCTGTTGTGCGTCTGACAGAGTGTCGCCGAATTTAACATCTTTGATTGATTCCATTTGTTGCAATGGGTATTCCATGCAACTATCGTCATCTTCCTCATCTTCAGTTGCTATAGCGACCGCCAGGAGATGTTCGGGGGAAGGCACCGGTCTTTCCAAATATTTCTTTAACAGATTTATATGGTAGACTTTTTCCTTTCCTTTTATAGAGATCCTGTAGTTCGTTCTCGAGATCTTTTTATGGACGGTAAACGGCAATTGCCATCCGATACGTAGTTTGTTGTTTCCGGTAGGAAGTAGCAACAAAACTTTCTCTCCTGGTTGCAGTTCTCTTTCTTTCGCTGCTCCGTTGTATCGTTTAGCGTGCTTCATGCGTGCTCGCTTAAGTTTGGTTGTTGCTAGGTCCCATCCTAGTTGTAACCGTTCATTTAACTCTGATACATACTTGAATGCTCAGACGACTGTCTCATCAGCCTTCTGGTCTGTCAGTGTAAGTAGTAAGCCTTCTAGCGGGCCGTTAGTAGGTCTGCCGAATAAAAGTGTAACTGGTGGTAATCCTGTAGAGGCCTGGGGGACTTCCCTGTAGGCCAATAAGGCTGCGGGAACGAAAAGGTCCCAATCTTCAGGTTTCTGTTGTCCCAGCTTACGTAACATCATGGCGAGGCTGCCGTTAAAACGTTCCACACGCCCATTTCCGGTCGGATGGTACGGGCTGGTGTGAATGTGTTTGGCCCTCAAGATCTTAAAGATCTCCTCCATTAATAGGCTATGGAATTAGGATCCGTTATGCGTCAAAACTTGACGAGGGAACCACAACCGTGTAAAAATCTGCGCTTGGACTTCTGCGACATGCTTGGAATCCGTGAATGTTAGCGGTATCGCTTCGACCAACATAGTGCATTTGTCGAATATGGTCAGAATAAACCTGTTCCTTCTTATAGTCCTTTTAATGGGTTCTATAATGTCGACTGCAACTCGTTCAAATGGGACCCCGACTATTGGCATTTCTCCCATAGCAACTGTGGGTGTCCAATGCTTGGGTGCCACACATTGGCACTTGGCGCAGGATTTCACATATCTGATGATATCAGTATTCATTCCTGGCCACCAATAGTGACATAACGCTCAGACTTACTCAAGAGCCTTCCAGCTTTACAGCTCCCTGTTCAGCAAGAAATCTACACGTTTCGTTTGACAACGTTTTTTGATCTGTTCAGTTAGAATAAACTCTTCTAACCCTTTAAAAGTGCAAGGAAGCTCTGAAAGATTCAAACACTTCGTCAAATATCCCTTCAGACTGGAAGAGAACTGGGCATTCGTCTCGGTTCCCTCTTTCCTGCTGTTCCGGAAAAGTTGCAAGAGTTTGCAAGTGTTCATTTCGAAGCGCTCAAGTAAAGCTTTCTAAAGCATGTAGTAATTGTCTTGATTGTTGCTTCCCAGTTTCACATACGCATCATACACATTGCCTTTTAAAGCCTGGGAAAGTTTCAAACACCATCGTGAACTTTCTAACCCGTACAGTGTTGCCATTCTCTCAAATTTTTCTAGATAAGTATCAATTTTCTCATTGGGGCTTGGGAAGGATTCTAGGGCAAAAGACATGGCTGCTAATTGGGGAGACTGGCTACTGGAGTGATTAGTTGAGAGTTAGTGAGGTGACGAAAACTCTCCGTTGCTGGAGCTAGACGCAGCACCATGACTTTGGACCTCTATATTCTTAAGCGCCAATTCGTGCTGATGTCGTTGATCATTCTCTCTTTCCTCATGTTATCTCTTTCTCTCTCCCCCCCTCTCTCTCTCTCTCTCTCTCTGTGTCTTTCCTCGTGTTGTCTCTCCTTCTCTCGTTCCATGTCTCATCGAGTTTCCATTTCCGCCTCAATTTTCTTACTTTCCAATTGCCACTCTTCCTTCTTTCTTCTCCGCCTCATATTTGGCGAGTTCGTCGTTCCCAAAAGCTAGAAACAACTCTTCTCCTTGTAAACCTATTTCCTTTGCTTCCTCTCTTAGCATTGCTCTAAGCTTTACTCGCTCAGCCATGGCAAACAACTGACTGCGAATTATCCGAGAAAGAAAGAAGAAAAGGATACACTGCTCCCCAACCAATTAAGAGAGATAAAAAAAAAACAAATGTCCTTTTTTACTGTATTTCTTCCTCCCACTTACTCAGCTCTCTAATTTATCACCGCTGTTAACTGGCAACAAGGTTCCTAACGCAGACGACTTAAAGCATAGAGATGTTAGATCAGGCTAAAAACTGAAAATCTACTATTACTACTGTGGAACACAATTTTTCAAATTAAAGGAACATAAATTTGCAATTTTTAAATTCACCACACTCGCCCACACCTGAAGTCAGTTTGGAGTTAGGAAGGCAATTAACTTAGCGACTGCCCAATGCACTTCCTTTGCTATGCTCATGCTGCCCTGCTCCAATAACATTGTGATTGTTAAACAATCACGCGTACCAGCGGTCTTTTTGTACAAAATTATTATATATCATATCTCCAACAAAGATCACCATCAAAATCAACCTGTATGTAAACTCTAAGATGCTGTGGAAAGAAACAAATTTCTAATTTGTGTGGTCAGAACCCAGTAAATAGGAACATTGTCTAGGGGATAATTATTATAACTTTTCTTAACTCACAACACAAGACGCACAACACACTCTATCTAGAGTTAGACTATGATACAATAACAGATGATAGTCATTAATCTAGACTCAAACTTAGATCAAATCCTCGACACGAGCACCTATTCTGTCGTAATTAAATAGGTTTGGAAGATATTTATGGTCCCGCCTGAGTAGAGTAGATGGTGATAAGTTCGTGAGAAATAAAGGTGTAAGAAATAGATTTCACGGATGAATAGTTTAAGGAGAAGATCTGTCTCTGGAATGAGTAGTTTCTCTAGTCCAGCCTACCTATACGACTATAATTTAGTACAAGACAATCTTTCCCTCCCTATGCATATAAATATAAGTTTAACTACACACACACAAAACTATGTGACAACAAGACACACAAACGTGAAAAAAACTAGGATTAATTGGGTATGAGTCTGACCAATACAGAAAGTTTTTCTTTTGTTGTTTATTATCATTAAACTTGACAACACCAAATATCTAAAGAAAGATCAAATAAAATCAGATTTACAGACATATGAAAATAACGGAATAAATGTGCCCTCCCCCACTGGAGAAAAAGAACCCAGAAAAAAAATAACCCAAACGTCAAAGGTTAGCACGATGTTACAGAATAGACAGTAAGGTAAACCGAAGTTCCTATTAAATGCTACTCAGTAAAGTAAACAATTTTAGCAAATATATAATGTCAGTGTTCAGTGCCCAAATTGCCAAGGTCCATCCTCGACAAATTGAATAAATAAGGTGGACGCCAACTTTAGGGGTTTATTCCTGGATGGACAAATGTCACTTCGAATGGTTAGGGTAGAAAAACCGAGATCTTGGGTTCACAGTAAGCAGAGGACAAAATACTTCCAGTATTTGGAAACATCTGGTTGCTGAATTGTTACAATTGATAAATGATGGTAAATCCTATCGGCTGGCTCTGTGGTGAGTGTCGATTTTGAAACAGCGTAACTTTCTGGATAAATCTGCTGGTACGACTGTCAAAAATCAGATAGTGTTATTATTTCTGCTCAACCCCCGTGGGCTGATAAATTGGAAAAGAAAATATTTGGGTATTGATAAGTCCAGTTAAATTTACACGTTAAATGCTTCTGGTATATCTTTAGCCAGTCCTGTTCACAAATGAACTTGGGAACGCATTAGCCCAGAAAAGACAACATTAATCAATCAGTCAATGAAGAAAAAGACCGCTGGTCGCCCTTGATCATGTCACAAATCAGAAATGAAACGATCCCCACAAAATGCTATTGACACATCTTCCACAATGGTTCTAGAACACGTGCTTAGACGATCCAAAATTCTGAGCGACAACTGATAGCTGGTTTAAGAAACCACAGTTTATATATATTATTGTTCTCTGATCTATAGATGACGCTACTTTTCACATTACCATGTGAATTGGGAGAATCGTGAACAGAGTTCCCCAGATAAAAGGTTTTACGGTCGCTCTGTCTCAGCGTTGCTAATCGACATCAGAAGAATTCTCACGTCTAACGGGGTTCTCATCAAAGCCACTCGGGAAATTCCCAGCTTTCCTGAGTACGAACTTCAAAGGGTCTTCGGTTTCTTCACGTGCGTTTTTTTTCACACGTTCTGTCAGGCATCACATGATTGACAGATAAGCACGCGTGAGAAACTAGGTAAACACACCTAATTTGCTACCTGTTATGACTGGCAGGTCGCGAAGTTTGTAAACTTTGCGTTAGCCCGTGTTAACAGAAAAAAGAGGCGTGGATTAAAAGGTGAGTATGACAGGCAGAAAAATGCATGGTTTTGCTTGCAAATCATAGAACGCTAACGAGGTCCGAAAGATTGTCAGATACTGTAGGCTATATTTCCATTGTACGTCACAACGAATCCAATGTATAGTGGTGAATTCCATTCCAGGCTTTGTTCAACTATTATTCTCAATGTGGCTATCTGGTCTGTATAGGGTCTGTTTTGTCGAAAACCTGCTTGTTCATCTCTCAGTTGCTTGTCTATCGAGTCTTTTAATCTCTCAAGGATGATTCTGTTTAATACTTTTTCAGGCACCGAGAGTAACATTATTCCTCTGTAAATTGTGAACTCTTGTAAATTTACCTTCTTAGGCAACTTGACGAGATAACCTTCCTTCGATTCTGCTGGTATTTCTTCTCTCTCCCAGACTTTACCAAGTAGTTCGTATAATATCTCTGTTGAGGTATCAATATCTGTTTTGATGGCCTCTTCTGGAATTCCATATGAACCAGCTGCTTTTCCATCTTTCAGAAGCTTTATGGCTTTCTTTATCTCTTCTCTACTTGGTCGTTCACAGCTGATTTGTAGCTCTTCTTCTGCTGGCTAGATGTCTGGTGGATTAGTTGGAGCTTGTTTATTGAGAAGTTTCTCAAAATCTTCCGTCCATCTCTTCATTTGTTCTTGTATATTACTAAGCAATTTTCCATTCTTATCTTTTACGATGCCATTTGCTTGCTTATATTTCCCTGTTAACTTCTTGTGTTGTTGTACAGGTCCCTCATATTTCCTTTGGCTGCAGCTTCCTCTGCTTCCCTTGCCAACTCCTCAATATACTTCCTGTTGTCTCTTTTGATGTTTCTTCTTACTTCTTTGTTTGCTTCTATGTACACTTCATGAGCTTTGGCGTTAGAGCTTTTGGTTTCGCTTCTGTTTAAATCTGCTTTCTTGTTTTTCCTGTCTTCTATCTTGCAAATGGTTTATGTTGTTATTCATGCTTTGTGCAGATGTTCTCTTTTTCTCAGTTCTTCTTCACATGTCTCGTTCCATATATTTTTACTTGTTTGCCAGTGGTCTTCCGTATCATACCTGTCAACATCCTGAGAGAAAAACATGTACGCCGGACCCAAACAATCCTTACAAACACCCAAAAATCCTTACGCAAAAAATATGTTAATAAATTATACACAAAACAGTTTTAAATATGAGAAATGACATATACAAATCAATTAGCATTTGAATTAGTGTGATATAAAACATGCTAATAGTCTCATGCTGTTCTTTACATATAAAAACTTAGTGATCATGAGGTACACTATTCTTTCGATGTACAGTGTTTTGTATTATAATCAACACATGCGCTCTTAGCTCTTTGCAGAATTGCATTAGTGGGCTTAAAGTCTGCACAGCATGTACCAATGTTAATCTTACACTGTAAAAAAGAAGTGAGTGTGTCCGCATTCATGGACCTCCTGCAGTCTGTGTGGATTTTTTTCATCATTGAAAATGATCTTTCGCAGTCAGCATTGCTGTGAGGGAGTATCAGCAGTCACTGAATGATGATTTTCAAATTAGGGAAGCGGATGGCACCAGTACTAGTTTTCTGGTCAACAACTTCCAGCCAATAGCTACAGTACATACGCTCTTTTTCTGACCACTATCTGTCAGTAGAGGCACACCCACATCAGACAACATACAGTAGTCATCAAACTCATCTTTCAGTGCTTTCTGATCAAGATCTGGGGCAAATGTATCTGCCTATCTGCAGATATTTGGATACCTGAGATTATCTTTACTGCTTGGATCTAGAACTTTTTAAGTCTTTTAGCACCTGGTTGTCAGAGGTAAATTTATCGGTACTTTTTTTAACCACTGATGTGTAAAAACTTCTGACATCCTCAAAAAATGAACTCTTTACTCCACTACCAAGCTCAATTTCTTCAATAAATGCTCTGTTTGAGAGGCCAATTGCCAGTCTGCTGTCATCATGCTGCACCACACGATCACTAAATTTGATATGCCTCAAGTCAACAACCTGTTTAACATACTTCATCTCCACAAATTTAACTAAAAATCTTCTAAGCAATCTGTCCACCTCCTCCATCATGCCACCAATCTGCAACTCAGCTGTTTGAAAGAGTTATTAAACTCATCTGGCAGAATGAAACTCAGAAAACGAAGTGTCAGCTGGGTTAATGGTGTTTTTAAAAGTTTATGGATGTTTTAGACTCTGCCAGGCTTTTCAACATCATTGTGGCTTTCAAAATAAGATGAGAGAGCTGTATACTGGTTAATAATTCTATCCACTACCTTCTGCAATGACACCAGCGAGTGTAACAATGTTTAAGAATATTCAGGTCATCTGCTTCTGTGAATAGTTGGAACTCCTTTCGTCGTTTTGAGCTGTGCTCAAAATGATAGTACATGTCTAACAAAAGGTCTTCTACTGGCACAGTCAACTGTTTGATTCCATCTTATGCACTTAAATTTGCAAGGTGGCAAATGCACCCAATACTAAAAACATAACGGTTCCTCTGCTTGATCCTGGTTAGTGCCCTAGATTATATAGAGAGTTACGTCAACTATATCAGAATCGAAAACGAGGCTGAACGACGTAGACGCCATATTTGGTTGGACAATACCAGGGCTAGTAGCGTGAATAAGCATCGAGTAAGATTTTTTTTTTTTAATTAATGAAGAAAAATATCCCGTTCAACCTCTGATGGGTTATAATTATGATATATGTTGTTTTCAATTCCAAATAATATGAACAACTGCCGATATGAGAAAGTGGCATCACATTTGTCAAATCGTTGTAAATAGGGACAATCACAATTATGCTAATACGTTAAATAAATAATCAAAAACAAAAACAAAATAAAAAAACAAACAAAATCAAGAAGAAACTCTGAACAAGAATAATATTAAAATGGAGGGGTGTAAAGACCTGGTGGTTCTAGTTATATAACTGACTTTAACAAATATTTAATTGACTTTCATCTGTTAAAAGTCATATGCATTGTAAGAACAGCATCAGACCTTCACATTCCCAGCCACTAATATTAACATTTGTTCGTGTTAAATATTCTTTGACTATATTATGCAGTTCCCTAGGTCTGTCCATTCTTAACACTTCTATATTTTTAAGATTATATATATTATATAATTTATATAATATAATTTAAAATTATATGATGCGAGAGGCTGGCAAAAAAAAAGTGTGTGAATGGATTTTCCCCGTGTTTGCCATGAGGTAGAGAGCGAATGGCTGCTGGAATGGAAAGTGCAAGATTCAACCCACGGGTGTGTGTACAGACTACATGAAAACGATGAAAGTTACACGTGCAACACGATTCCCAACAGCTATGACCCTGAAAATTTGTACGCGTTGTGGCAGTATACTCGGTATAAAAAGGCCGTTGAGACAAAACACCCAGTACATGTGCTTGAAATGCCACGACTATCTGAAAACGACCGCCAACGAGCCATTGGTATGTTGGAGACCGGAATGAGCTCGCGGGACATTGCCAGAAGGATGAATTGCCACCACAGCACTATTGTACGTCTCAATGAACGTTACGGAACCACTGGCAGTGCCGGGATAGACTTCGGAGTGGCCAACCACGAGTTACTACCCCTGCGCAAGATCGTCATATTGTGCTGAGTCACCTAAGGAATCGTACTCTCCCGGCAAGTCAAACAGCAAGAGCAATAGTGGGTAGACATGGGCAAGTCTCTCGAATGACAGTCATACGACGACTCAGAGATACAGGCCTTACTGCAAGACGACCTTATGTTGGGCCAAACTTGACTCACAGACATCGTTAGCAGCGCCTGCAATGGGCAGAGCAACATATCAGATGGACTAGACTGCAGTGGAATGCTGTCCTATTCACAGACGAGAACAGATTCAACATATCCTTTGCAGATGGACGTATGCGGATTTAGCGACGGTGTGAAGAGCGCTTTGCAGATTGCTGTGTCAACCGATTTCGAGGTGGCAGTATTCACATTTGGGGAGGATTCAGTTTTCACCATCGCTTGCCTCTTCACGTCTTCCGTGGAAATGTTAATGCTGTGACATATCGAGATGAGGTTCTGGATGCACTGGTTGCTCCTGCGTTCACAATTTATCCAGACTTGCAGCTTCTCCAGCAGGATAACGCACGTGCATTTTTTTGTATTTTTGGTTTTTCTCCCTTGCCTGCACAGAATGCAATGAATTTCATAACAATCAAATGTACAAATTAATGACCAGCATGGATTCATAGGAAAATGAATAAAGATTCCAAATATGTAAACTTGTACACACTTATATTTACATTTCACACTCTGTTCTTGGATTATTCAGGTGGTGCGTTTTTAATGTGATATATATATATATATATATATATATATATAATATATATAATATATTATATATTATATTATATATATATATATATTATATATATATATATATATTATATTAATTTATATAATTTTATAAAATATATATATATATAAGTATATAAATTTAGATTGTTTGCTTTTGTGTGCTTGTAGTCACTGACAGGGTTGTAGATAAATAAATTACAGCCCCTGCCTCAGAATAAGAGTTTTTATTGTTGTTCGGGTCGGTGCGAGTGTGAAAAGAGAGTGATCAAACATCACAACATCAATATCATCATCACCATTTCGCCCACCCTATCACATATATATATATATATATATATATATATATATATATATATATATATATATATATATATATATTATATATAATAAAAAATTATATAATATAATTATATAATAAAATTATAATAAAATCTCCGGTCCAAAGTATGTAATTAGATTTTCTTTAAACTATCTATACATTGTCACATTTTTAATGAAAACAAAAACTGATGTGATCATCTGAATCTAGTAAAACTGTCAGTGTCTACAACAGTCATTCACCAGTTTCCACATCTCAAACTAGGTAAATAGTTCAGTTCGAAGGGAGTATGTTTTTGCTAAGTGTTGCAATTCTAACGGAATATTTGTTGCCAAATAGTGGAATTCTGACGGAATATAAAATTTAACGGAGTATGTGTTAAAAATTCACGCTACTGATTCTATTCAACAAACCGGTAAGTAAACTAGTTTTCTTCTTTTTGTTTTGTTAGTTGAAATACAAAGAATAGTACAAATGTGTGCTACTGTATTTGTATCTAATTTTATTTCAAATTATTAGTTAACCTAAACGAAAATGCAAATTGGGTCTGAAACTCGCGATTGGGTCCATTTTCCTGCAATACGGGTACAGCCGAAAATGGCGACCAAATTTTAGTTGGCGTAACTCTCTAAAGAATCTAGGGCACTAATCCTGGTAAGTGCTGAGTTTGATTTCCCCACCATGACATTGCAGTTATCACTAGCAAAGCCGATGCAATTTTTCATTGGAATATGAAATTTTGTGAACAGATTATCAACATCACTGAATATCGCCTCACTGGTTCCACCACTGCATACAGGCATGTCCAACAATCTCGTTCTTGGTCCCAATCCTTCTTCAAAAACTCTCACCATAATAGCTAACGGCTTCTCTGTTTTCTTGTCATTTGACTCATCAACCATTAATGTGAAGGGTGTTTCCCTGCACAGCTTTATCACTGGTTCTGTTGCAGATGGAGCCAGGCAGTTTTTAATGATAAGTGTTGTCTTGGTCCTTGATAAGGGTGGATTTAGGCTGACTTGAAGTACCACCCCTATCGACACCGGGTAGATTGAGGTTGTATTGTAGGGTGTCCTATCTGGTTTTTATTGTTGCCGTGTGTAAGTAGTTGGATAGTCCACAGGGTACAGCACAGGCAAAATGACATGCAAAGTCATAGAAATGGTAAACTGCTCGTGACGTTTATATACCATTTATTGCACACCACAATGACAGTCACGTTACATACGTCATAAGACATCACAGTTCAACAATTGTAGCATTCAGAAATAATATTGGTGCCAACTGATATTCATGTAGGATCCAATCCTCATCAGTCATAGCGTAAACAACAGTTCAAGGTTCACAGTGTCATAAAGTTATTATTCATAACTCTGTCTAAATAATATGTCACAGAGCTGGATGCATTAATATTCATTACTATCAATAGTGCAACAGTGTCAGCTGCATTTCATCAGTACACATACATAATAATCTTTACTCCTCTCCTGATGCTGGCAGATCAGGTGTAATAAATAAGTCCGTTATCGTTTGCACGAGAAGTAGCATTGAGGAGTACAGGTCGAACTGACCTTTACAGGCATTCCCAAGTCTAACCTTGACGTAGGCATAATCGCTGACACACAGTTACGTTCATAGAACAAAGAACTGTCCTTCGGGCTGAGTATGACCCGTTTACATATATATCTCAGGTATGAAGATACCTGGGGCGTGACATCTATTAGAAGAACCCTCCTTTCTGTAATGCATACGTGAGCAGAGATCGACCATTGTCAAACATAAATAAAGTTACAGATTGGATGTAAATGAGGCATTACCTTCGTTCGAAAGTCCACACCACAGAAAACATACGCTTCCATGCGTTTTTAGAATACTCAAGGGAAGGACCTTGTAAGCTAACTATCTCACAATAAGGCTCCTAATCCCTAACAAAATCACAGAGACGCAGAAACGTGTCCTCTCTGCTTCACAAGTTTACATCGTCTCCGACAAAGAAGACTTCCCAGACGCCTCTCGTCCGGACATGCGCGGAACCTCTACACTTGAATAGTCAAACAAACAAGACGATCTAGGAACATTCGAGATACAGATTTATACTAGATCAAGCCTTATATGGACATAAACAGAGACCTTAACACAGGTTTCAGACATTCCAACAACAGTTGACCGATACTACCAAATAAGGAGAATGGTCACACTTCGTTAATAAAAATGTGGACCGACCGTGTCTCGACACAAGAGGAGGTAACATCATTTTAAATGATACTCTCACTATCCAGAGTTATGTAGCTTTGACTGAAAAAATTAAAGTGTACATTTCAGTCAATCTAATAATACAATGTCTTTAGCAAAAAATGATCATACAATGTCTTCAGGAAAAAATGATCATACAATGACTTAGAAAAAATGATCTGTGCGTAACATTACCGCACCCTCCCGGGGAAAAAAAATGAAACTTTTTTTTTTGAATCCTGGAGCCGGAAGAAAACCCAAGGCTCCCAACGCACGTATGATGCGCGGATATATTGCCTAACAATGAGGCTAGCTATCTCACATCCTTAGAGAAAAAAAAATGTATCTAAGTATACGCGTATATATCCCAGGAAGGTGCCACCAACACACGCCACAGTGATGGCAATGTCATAATGAAAGTCAAATTATACTCATACAAATCTATGAAATTAAATATATTATCATAGTATTATATATTGAAGTGTTGAGCAAACAGCGGTGTAATATACCAATATACCGCAATATAATATAACACATATTCAAACAAAGAGTATACTATATAATGCATTAGTAATAATTATTAATACATGTGCTGTTTCTCGTAGACATAAATACAATCGATACAAGAAGATGTGGACATCATCCGCTCCCAATCCAGGACAGGACTAGATAACTTCAAAGTTCCACAATGTACAAAATCTCGCAGACTTCAATGATGTGCTGCGAAAATATCAATAACACAAATCTTTAAGACAAATGTTAAATCTCTTAATACAATCATTAAAATATGATAACTAAATGTGGCCATGTGATCTTTTGGCCCGTATATCGCTAACTAAGCCTTCTTCAAAAAAGAAATTACATGGTACAACGTTATAAATTCCCAAAAAGTGAGAAAATATGTGCTAATATGTCATTATAGTATTGAACTGTATCAAGAAATATATATGACATAAGAATTATGTGGAATCGTGTGGGCATCTGGACAGAATGTCTGCCATCACATTATCCGAACCACGGATAGCTCGCACCGTGAAATGAAATGGTTGAAAAGCTATGGCATATCGAGTAGACCTCGAGCTCTTCAAGTTTTTGCTCTGAATAGCAGTAAGAGCTTTCTGGTCGGTTTCCAAAATGAAATGTGCGCCTAGAAGAAATCTTTGTAACTTCAGAATAGACCATACCATAGCTAATAATTCACGGTCTAAAACCGAGTAATTCTTTTCTGCAGCATTTAATTTCCTAGAGATATACATCACCGGATGCAGAGTATTAGAATACTCCTGCATAAGTGCTGCCCCAATCCCAGTTGACGAGGCGTCACTTCGAAGAACAAAAGTCTTCTCAATAGTAGGTAACCTAAGGATAGGTGGAGATGAAAATAGAGTTTTCACCTGGTCCAATGAGGATTGACACTCTTGAGACCAGCGGATCAGATTAGGCGATCCTTTCTTCAATAAAGTATAAAGCGGTGCCATCATGGAGGATAGATTCGGAATGAATCGTCCGTAAAATTGGATCAAACCTAAGAGACTCCGCACTTGTTTCTTCGTCTTAGGGACAGAAATGTTAAGTATTTTTGAAACATTGTGGTCCTCTGTCTTTAAAAGACCATGACCAACACGATGACCCAGGAAAGAAATCTCACCAAATCCTATAAAGGCTTTAGACGGTTTTGCAGTCAAGTTATACTCGCGAAGAGTAGACAGCAATTCGTATAAACCCAAATAGTGATCTTCCCAGGAATCACTGAACAGACAGATATCGTCTAAGTATGCTATGACATCTGTACGATATGCGAGAATTCGCCGCATCATGCGTACGAATGTAGCAGGGGCGTTCATAAGACCGAAAGGCATGAAATTCCATTGGAATAAACCCCTAGGTGTAGAAAAAGCTGTAAAAGGTTTGGCACGTTCAGTTAAAGGAACTTGCCAATAACCTTTAGACAAGTCTAGTTTGGTAAAGAACATAGAATTAGAAAGTTTATTAAGTAGCTCTTCCAATGAAGGCATAGGTTCAGCATCGAACTTCGTAACTTGGTTCAATTTGCGATAATCTACACAAATGCGAATGTTATTATCCTTCTTTCGAACAATAACCATAGACGAAGAGTATGCTGAAGTGGATGGTTCAATGATTTCTAATCGAATCATTTCATCCAATTCTTTTTCGACTTGTGACTGAAAATGGATAGGTATTGGATAGGGTCTGACTCTGATAGGATTATGATCAGTTAGCACAATGTCATGTTCGATGACATGTGTGTGTCCCGGGATGTCTGTAAGGACATCCTGAAATGTTAGCAACATCGAAGAAACCTGTCGATGTTCCTCAGCGGACAGATTAGGAGAAACGGTAACGTTTTTCCAAGATTCCGTCGAATGAAGTGGGACCATAGGAAGTGGAAGATTGACATAAGAAAAAGTAGTTTCCTCATCCTGTATAACTGACAGGGATGAGTAATGACCATGAGGTACTTGAGAATTGTCCGTTGCCTGGAAAATAGGCTGCAAATAGTCTGGTCTTTCATGAAATTCCGTGAGCATATTTATGTGGAAAGTCTTATGCTTTCCATCAATATCGACTATATAGTCGACATCGGAAACCTTGGAGACTATTGCATATGGACATTTCCATGCAATAAGAAGTCTGTTCTCCCTTGAAGGAAGAAGAACGAGAGCTTTGTCACCTGGACAAAGTTGTCGTAGATATCTATTTTGATTTGCAAACTGCCTTGCCTTTTCTTTAGCAAATTCGGATGAAGAAGTTGCTAGTTTGCATGCCTCGATGATCTTTTGCCTAAGAGCAATGACATACTCATAAGAAGATTGAGTCTCATCGCTAATATTATCGGCAGTGATAAGATCGTGTAGTAAAGACATAGGGCCGCGCGGTTGCGCGCCAAAGACAAGTTCAAAAGGAGAAAACCCTGTGTGTTCATTGGGAACCTCTCTATACGCAAAGAGAGCCGCGGGTAAAACCCTGTCCCAATCCTGAGGATGATCCTCAGTTATTTTCCCAAGTAAAGTTTTTATAGTCCTATTCAAACGCTCAACTAACCCATTAGACATTGGGTGATAGATACTGCTGAGAGACCTTTTAATATGTAGCATAGACATTACTTGTGACATAGTGTCTGATATAAGTTGAGTGCCATGGTCTGATAATATTTCTCCGGGGAAACCCAAGCGAGAAAATATCAGCCAAAGAGCGTCTGCGACATCAGCAGTTGAGATGCTCTTGAGAGGTATAGCCTCTGGCCAACGTGTGCACATATCGACACATGTAAGAATAAATTAATGTCCTCTGGCCGACTTAATTCTAAAAGGACAGATACTATCTATTGCCATTTTTTGAAAAGGGCGAATAGGAATGTCAGCAGCCTGGATAGGCGCAGCATGTCGTGGTCCTTTCGATTTGACCTCCTGACACACTTTGCAAGAACGACAGTAAATTCGTATGTCCTTGCTCACAAATGGCCAAAAGAAAGCCGCAAGAACCCTCGACTTTGTACGGGAAAAACCCATATGTCCAGCACATTGCGAGTCATGAGCATGTTGCAATATTTGCAATCTCATAATCTTCGGCACAAGAATTTGTGAATGAGTGGACGTAGACGAGTCTTGTACCATACGCACAAGTACGCCGTTCTTCATAGAAATCCAAGACTTTCTATTAGTATTCTGATTTGGATCACCTTTTTTTGCTAGAATGAAGAATTTTTGTAAAGAAGAATCTTCTTCTTGCAATTTTATAAATGAGTCACGTGAAATAATCAAGTGACTATCTTGGCTATCTACTTCATCATTATCAGTTAATAAAGTTTGAGGTGGATCCAGAGCATGTGCTCTTGTGACCACCGCATTGGTAGCTTCCATGTTTTGCTCTTCCCAAACATCAATTTTCTGTGGGTGACATTCCCTAACTCCGTGAATACGACCAATAATAAGGTCCGCAATAGGATTTGGAAGAAGACACGCGTGGACATCTTCCGTAAAGAAAGGAGTAGCAATATGTATTATGGCTGTAGGATATTTTTCCAAAGTGCCACCAAATGTGACACATTTGATGACCTTTCCTGTAGCACAGGATGGATTTACAAGAGATTACCTAACCCCAACAGTAGTACATCCAGAATCAAACAAAACTGAGACTGGATTACTATTCACAAGACCATTATGTAGTATAAGAGAGCCCCTCCCGTCATGCGCAACATTAGCAGGAAGAGCGGGAAGAGGATGACCACAGCTTAAAGTTGTTACGGTAGTCGGGTCAAATAAAGTACTGCATTGGATACATTTATTTGCTCTACCAAAATCAAAAGATGAACATCCGATAGCATTATGGTCTTTATTATCATTAACCTGTTTATCTGCTCTCTGAGATTCTTGTTGTACAGAGTTTGTCTGTTGATATCTTTTCCTTTTATGTTGCGATCTACCGCGACCATTATTGCCACTGCAATTATCATTAAACTCTCTACTGTAGTTGTTATCCTGGTTTGAATTCCAGTTTCTATAACTGTCATTACCATTTCTATACTGTTGAGAACCTCTATTATATTGGTTTTGAGGTCTCCGAGAAAAAGATTTGCCTCTATACTGATTACCTTTGTGAAAATGCCTAAAATTATAGGGAGTAGTATACCGTGGAGTATCAGGTTGTCTCCAGTTCTGCGAAGAAGAATCACCCTGAAATTGATCACTATGATTCTGAGCATAATTACGGTTACTCTTCTTATTAAAATTTTGTTGGCTACCCTGAAATTTACGCAAGAAATTTGGGCCATAAGGTGCTGCCGAAGCAACTGGCAGACCTTCTTTTACTTTAGAGTTGCTAATGGTTACATGAGGATGCGCAGTAACATACTGGCAACAGTATTTTTCCATTTCTTTTACGCTGTTAGGCTTACGCTCATGAAGAAAAGCAAGAAAAGATTCATTGACAGAAGACATTATTTTGTCTCTTAGCAGTAAGTCCATAAGTGCTTCATACGTATGTTCTGTCTTAGGCAACTCAACCCAACGTGTAAAAGTAATACGTATCTTTGATATGAATTCAGAGAATTCTACTCCAGTTTCAGGTAACATATTTTTAAATTGAAGACGATAGCCGTCTTCGTTTAGTTGGTATTTCTTTAACAAGACAGCCCTGACAATCTCATAATTGTCCCTGTCAGGTTCATCTACCATGCCTAACATAGTCAAAGCATCACCTTTAAGTATTTTGGACAAATGAAACACGTAAAGTAATTTATCCAAGTTATGTATTTTACATGTACATTCAAATCTCTCTAGATAAAACGTTATATCGTCAATGGAAGCATTGAATGCTGGTAGATTAAGCTTGAAATCAACAGCATTAGACTTATTAGAAGATGATACCTTATTTGGATCATTAGCATTACCCAAGTTCATCAACTTTAACTTTTCTAACTCCAAAACTAAGAGTTTTTCTTCATGCTCCATTTTTGCTTTTCTCTCATCAGCCTCTCTTTGTAACCTTCTCTCTTCAGCCTCAGCCTCTCTTTGTAACTTTTTCTCTTCAGCCTGAGCCTGAAGTCTCTTATTTTCAGTCTCTATTTCTAGTCTTTTATTCTCAGCTTCTTTTTCAAGTCTTTTATTCTCAACTTCTTTTTCAAGTTTTTTATCTTCAGCCTCTCTTTCAAGTCTTTTGTTTTCAGCCAGCCTCAATCTGTAGTCTTTTCTCTTCAGCTTTTTCTTCTGCTTCCCTTTTTTGTTTTTCCATTTCCATTTGGAATCTTTTTTCATCCACCTGCATCTGCAGTTTTAAATTCTCAGCCTCTATTTTCTTTTGTTCAGTTTGTTCTTTCATTTTCTTTTCTTCCGACTTCAATGCCTTGGCATATTGAACAGTCGCAAATTCTTCTAATTTATCACCAGTCTTTCCAAGGGATTTACCCTGCTCAATAAAGTGCTCAAATGTAGAAATGTTGTCTAAAATATGAGTCCAAAACCTGAAATAATTAATTATCTTATTTCAATCTTAATAGTAACAAGACTTAATAAAGTACTTGTATAATCCCAATGTTTAACCCAATCTCCGTGGGAAACAAGTCTTTGACACCAACTTGTATTATCAAACGTATAATAATATCACAAGTCACTTCTTAATCATGAAGGCACTACACACATCAGTGCATAACCATCAGTTATTTATCATAACTGCACTACAAAAGTGCGTAAGCAAAAAACCACCAGTTAGTTATGATAAGTGCACTCTATAAACAATAGTGAAAGCTAATTACGCAAGAACTATTTAAACAATAACAAAGAACAAAGACAATGTAAACAATAACAAAGATCAAAGTCAATGTAAACAATAACAAAGATCAAAGTCAATGTAAACAATAACAAAGATCAACGCACAATGTAAACAATAACAAAGATCAAAGTCAATGTAAACAACAACAAGGATCAAAGTCAATACGAAAACATTCGCATAAGTCAACTAAATAAACAGCGGAACTAAAAGGAAAATATCACAAAGAATGTGATGACAAAATGCGAAGAATGTACACACACAAATGACGTCACAATGTATAAACAAAAATGGTGTATAGAACTGAATAATAGAAAAGGGGAGACCTACAAATACAAACAAATGAAATCGGAACTAAAACCAGAAAAAAAATATTACAAAAAACAACGAAAATAAAGCACAACTCGTCACAACTAAACAAATATAGCAACGTTTGTCGCTAGCAAATTTCACAATAGGAAATTTGCACAGTCCCTAAAGAAAACGCTAACAGTAGAAACCTCTGTGACGTGGTATCTTCTACTGAAAGACACCACCCAACCGAAACCCGCTGAAATATAAACATATAAATATACAAATGACATATAACATATAAACATATAACATGCAGGAAATTGATAATGAGGTTGTGAAAGTATAGAAGGCTCAGTTAGAACATAAGGGCACAGTTCACAAACAAAACAGGCCACTTAACTTCTATGTGTCCAAACGTCAGCACGGTGCAGAACAGGATGTAATCAGCATTCTGAGGATAATGATCAACATCTGCTCCTATAGACAGCCATGACGAAGGATATGAGTTTCTGATACCGGAACAGTTGTTACGGCACTTGACCTTCTGAATCTGCGACAGTACTTCTGATACTGGAACAGTTGTTACGGCACTTGTCCTTCTCCCTTACAGATCAGGAAATCGATTCGCTCGGTACTTGTCCTTCTATCGTAGGAAAACTGCAATACTGCCGAGCAGCGCTGGGTAGTTTCAAAATATTACCAACTGTCAGTAACTCCGGGTACTTTCAAAAAATCTCATGGAAGGTAGTAGTTGAAGCTGTAATCTTGTATGTAGTATGATGATGTCTGGGTTTGTTGACCCCCTTGAGAGCTGGTACCAGAATAACCCAACTATTGGCCACCATGAAATGATAAGGGTGGATTTAGGCTGACTTGAAGTACCACCCCTATCGACACCGGGTAGATTGAGGTTGTATTGTAGGGTGTCCTATCTGGTTTTTATTGTTGCCGTGTGTAAGTAGTTGGATAGTCCACAGGGTACAGCACAGGCAAAATGACATGCAAAGTCATAGAAATGGTAAACTGCTCGTGACGTTTATATACCATTTATTGCACACCACAATGACAGTCACGTTACATACGTCATAAGACATCACAGTTCAACAATTGTAGCATTCAGAAATAATATTGGTGCCAACTGATATTCATGTAGGATCCAATCCTCATCAGTCATAGCGTAAACAACAGTTCAAGGTTCACAGTGTCATAAAGTTATTATTCATAACTCTGTCTAAATAATATGTCACAGAGCTGGATGCATTAATATTCATTACTATCAATAGTGCAACAGTGTCAGCTGCATTTCATCAGTACACATACATAATAATCTTTACTCCTCTCCTGATGCTGGCAGATCAGGTGTAATAAATAAGTCCGTTATCGTTTGCACGAGAAGTAGCATTGAGGAGTACAGGTCGAACTGACCTTTACAGGCATTCCCAAGTCTAACCTTGACGTAGGCATAATCGCTGACACACAGTTACGTTCATAGAACAAAGAACTGTCCTTCGGGCTGAGTATGACCCGTTTACATATATATCTCAGGTATGAAGATACCTGGGGCGTGACATCTATTAGAAGAACCCTCCTTTCCGTAATGCATACGTGAGCAGAGATCGACTATTGTCAAACATAAATAAAGTTACAGATTGGATGTAAATGAGGCATTACCTTCGTTCGAAAGTCCACACCACAGAAAACATACGCCTCCAGGCGTTTTTAGAATACTCAAGGGAAGGACCTTGTAAGCTAACTATCTCACAATAAGGCTCCTAATCCCTAACAAAATCACAGAGACGCCGAAACGCGTCCTCTCTGCTTCACAAGTTTACATCGTCTCCGACAAAGAAGACTTCCCAGACGCCTCTCGTCCGGACATGCGCGGAACCTCTACACTTGAATAGTCAAACAAACAAGACGATCTAGGAACATTCGAGATACAGATTTATACTAGATCAAGCCTTATATGGACATGAACAGAGACCTTAACACAGGTTTCAGACATTCCAACAACAGTTGACCAATACTACCAAATAAGGAGAATGGTCACACTTCGTTAATAAAAATGTGGACCGACCGTGTCTCGACACAAGAGGAGGTAACATCATTTTAAATGATACTCTCAATATTCAGAGTTATGTAGCTTTGACTGAAAAAATTAAAGTGTACATTTCAGTCAATCTAATAATACAATGTCTTTAGCAAAAAATGATCATACAATGTCTTCAGGAAAAAATGATCATACAATGACTTAGAAAAAATGATCTGTGCGTAACAGTCCTCTTCAACTGGAACTTTCTGTCAATATCACTGTCAGGAAACATTACAGGCGCCAAGTCACAAAAGTGATCAGCAACATATGCAGTTAAGTTATGCTGGGCAATGAAATTGGCAAATACAACTTCAGCCCTTGCAATGCCACCCTCTTCCTGCTTAATAGATGCCCCCTTCTTCATTGCAAACTAATAATCTTTATAGATGAAGAGAAAGATTAATAAATATAACGATGCAAAGCAAACAGCTAACAGAAAAACATAATTATAAACAGAATAACGAATCTATGAAGAAAAAAAAACGTGCTACCAAAATTTACAAAAGTGAGTGATTAGGCCTAGTGGCCTATATAATGAAGTGCGCTGGTCAGCAGATACCTTTTTCAATATATAAGTCGCTAGGCCTAATCACTCACGGTGTAGTGTGCGCGCGTAGTAATTGGGCAACGCAAATAACACACTCGATGGATGCTCTATAAGGAGCGAAAACACAAATATAAAACACAACTATTTCTAGGCTTTATTGTGGCCCAGTAATATATCTTCCTCGTAAGGATGTTGTGGTAAAAAGGCAGTGAACCACGGAGACAATAGCGATGACGAGATGGTGCTGTTAAACGACAGACGCCATAACGATTACAAGATGGCGCGGCTACATATGGTAGTACGAGTGGGGTTGTAAACCATAAACACCTCAGCTAGATGCTCAAACCACCTTCGCTTCTGTTTGGCTGTCATGGGTCTCAGCAAATCATGCAAGATCTTGTTGAAGCTCTCGCACTGCCCGTTGCCTTTAGGATTGTAAGCTGTATTGCGGCTCTTGTCGACTCCATATATCCTGCACAGCTCTGCGACTATCGCTGATTCGAAGTTCCGGCCGTGATCAGAATGTATCCTATGAGGAGCTCCGAGATTTTGGTACTAATTCTCCGCTAGAGCCTTGGTGACCGTTGTTGCTTTTTGGTCTCTTGCTGGTATGGCAATGGTGTACTTGCTAAACACATCTGTCAGCACTAATTCATTCTCAAACCCTTTAGAATCCCGCTCTAGCAGTGTGAAATCCATTGCTACCACCTTGAGTGGCTGGAGGCAATCAGGTTTCCAGATGGCCCGTGAAACTTCAGTTGAGGTGCTTTGGCAAAGTTACATCGGTTGCATCTGCGACAAAACACTTCAACATCAGCTGTGATGCCTACACAGAAGCCCCTACTTCTCAGCAACTGTAGCATTGCGCTCTCTTCCCTGATGGCCCACACTGTGAGCAGAGTCCAGTATCCGTGGTTTCATGGACTCAGGTATTACCAGTTGTTTTATGCTGGACCCATCTGAACCCTTCACTGTACGGTATAACAACTCATCTGTCACTTCGAGCCGGTTACTCTGATTAAGTAGTTTCTTTGCAGCCAAGGGAATTTTTGAGCATCTCTTCCTGCAGGTCTGGTGCCATCATTTACAATCTTCCTAACCATCGCTACCACATCATCAGCTCCCTGGAGATTTATCAATTCCTCACGCGAATAGGTAGGAAATGCTTGAGTGGTTGCTGGTGCTGTAGATGATTCGGCAGGTACCCTTTCACTGATATCTTTCTGGCTTGTTGCTTCCTTCAGCCCTATATCATGCGGTAACTAAGTAAACCCTCTGACAACCTCAGCTGTTATGCCACTTATTGCAACATCTGCATCAACCTCCAGTCCTTCGCATGTGGTCTCAATAGGAAAGCGGGACAAATAATCTGAATTTCAATTGGCTCTCGCTGCCCGATGTCGGATTGCGTAGTTAAACATAGCCATCTGGGCCATCCATCTCTGCTCTATAGCTCCCAGTTTAGCTTTCTCCAAAAGGCCAGACTCCTGTTGTCTGTAAATACCTCTACTTGTGATCCTAGCAGGTATCCTCTGAACTTCTCAGCCATGGCTCACTTAAGACCCTGCAGTTCCAGCCTCATACTGCTTTTTGAGTTTCTTTCAGAGGGTCGGAGTGTGTGACTTGCATATGCCAAGACTTTCTTTGTTTCATCTTGCACTTGTGAATGGATTGCTCCTAATCCTTCATATGATGCATCTACCTCCAGGATAAACGGTAGCGAGAAGTTAGGAAACCCTAGCAGCAGTGTTGAGGTTAGCGCCTCTTTTCAGTGTATCAAAGGCTACAACAGACTCTTCGGTCCACAACTCTCCTATGGGTGACTTACTTCGTCTTTTAGTCTGCATGCCTTGATTGAGCACAGCTACTAAATCATGAAGCGGTTTGACTATCTTTGCAAAGCCCGGCACAAATCTGCGGTAGTAACAGGTCAATCCCAAGAATGACCTAACTCAGTTTGGGACCGCGGTATAGGAGCCTCTTAAACAGCCTTCACCTTGTCTTCCATAGCTCCTATTACATCTGCTGATATAGTATGCCGCAAGAATTCAATACTTGTAATTGTAATGGCGTCTGTCGTTTAACAACACCATCTTGTCATCGCCATTGTCTCCGTGGTTTACTGCCTGTTTACCACAATATCTTCAAGAGGAAGATATATTACTGGGCCACAATAAAGCCTAGAAATAATTGTTTTATATTTGTCTTTTCGTTCCTTCTAGAGCATCCAACGCGTGCGTTATTTGCGTGGCCCAATTAACACGCGCGCACTACACCGTGAGTGATTAGGCCTAGCGGCCTATATAAAGGAGTGCGCTGGCCAGCAGAGGCCTTTTTTCGTCAGTCGCCCCAAATAAACCAGAGTAAGAAACCAGAGTCGATCTGAAGATGCCTTGAACACGTGAGTTAATTTAGGTAGAAGGTGATTCCTCAACAATTCGGTCTATAGTGTTAGAAAGAATATAGGGAGGTAGGTCTGCCACCTGTTTGGTATCGTGTTTAATGAAATAGATAAATAAATGTGTTTCATAAGGAGATATCGTTTAGGACATTAAATTTAGTTTTGAACTGATAGATTAGTGAGAATAATAAGTTGATAGGTTTTACTAGGTGTGTTAAGTACAGATCACGGCTGTGAGAATATAGAAAGAGCCTATTTCATATATGGAACTGGACAGAAATGATATCAGGGACTGACATTTGGATATTATTAACTGTTGGCAAGATGGCAGCCAGGGCCACGTGTTAAATGTGCATAAAGGTGACGCATGTGAGCGACAATAACATTATTAGTTACCACATGCTATACGCCTAATGATGTTAAGCTATTGTTTATTTGAGAGCGCAGTGTGCGTAATGCTACTCCTTTGTGCGTAAGGCACTTTGTGACATAAGTGTTTCTCTTTTTGCTCCTTGCGGATCATGGAAACACCAATGCGGCTGGGTCCAACAGAAGCCTGTGCGAAGCATTTATATACTATGGCAATGGTTAGTTTCTGTAACGATGCGATTAAAATGATGAAGTTCCCAGTCTTATCAGTGGTCATATACGACATGCTTGTTATCAGGTGTGCCAGTCGTCACATACGACATGCTTCACAATGTAGGAAAGTATATTGATATGGAACAATTGCGAGGTGGTAGTTATTCTCATTAAGTAGAATATTCGTTGTACATAGCGTTTAATACTGTATTATGCTCATTTTAGTGTTATATAATTATTGTTATGTGTAGAATGGTTTATGAGAGCACGTGGGTTCACTTGGAGATATATGTTTGTCTTCTCGCTCCTTATGGAGCATGGGGCCACCAATGAAGCGTTGAGCATGAAGATTTCATATGCTTCTGCAGTAGTGGTTTCGGTAGCTATCTGTGTTACATGGTTACTTTGCCAGCCTCATGCACAAACTCACACTAGTCTCAATGGAAGACATGTATGACAGTGGATGTGTGTGTAATAGTGGGATGTTTCAGGCAGCGTAGAAGAACAGCCTATTTGGATGGTGAGAGCACGGTGTTTCTCATTAATTATTTATTATGATTTTAACTAGTCAGTGCTTTGTTTGTGTTTCAGATTAGCAACTGAGCACTGGCTGGGTGTTTTATTTCGTTTGGTTTACTTTATAACGTTTGCTTTATGAGCTTGTTGTCGCTGATAGGGTTGTGTGAATAAATACAGCCCCTGCCTTAGAATCAATAGTTTTATTGTAGTTCGGGTCGGTGCGAGTGTGCAAGAAAGTGATTGAATATCACAACATAAACATCATCTCTCGCCCACCCTATCACATTATTAAAAAGTTGCTAGAAGAGTGATAATAGATCGTCATTTTATTGAAAAAAAAGCAGCGAGGTTTACGCAAACAAACTTTTTTTCTAGTTATGTAGGGCCAACACAGAATATTATGACATTAATTTATTGGAAATATTTAAATGGTCAAAATATAACCAGAAAGATTAAGAGAACGACAAAAATAAACTCAACGCAAACAAACATTTTTTTCTACTATCGTAGGTCATACACATAATTTTACAATATTTATTTATTGGAACTATAAAATGATCAAAAAATAACTGGAAAGATTAAGAGAACGACAAAAATAAAATACAACGAAGCAAAGCAAACAGCTAACAGCAAACAAACAAAAAAAAAAAAAAAAAAAAACCAAATTAGGAACAGAATACCAAATCTAGGAATAAAAAACGTACTACCAAAAATTTACAAAATTATTATTTAAAAGTTGGTAGCCTAGACCAGTGATAATAGTTTTTCACTTTATTAAAAAATAAAGCAGTGACTCTCAACCGCTGGAATAAAGTAGGCCTATTCAACTCAAACAAACTTTTTTTCTAGTTATGAAGGGCATACACAGAAAATTATGACAATTTATTGGAAATATATTGTAATAATAATAAAAATAGCCCCTTCAGTCATAACTGACTATGGGAATGCGCCCCTGAGGTGGCAGCCCTCAGCTGCTTATTTTCCTGGTGCTCCTTTCGACGTTTTCTCCTCACCTCTGCTTCTTGTGTGAGCCTCTCTTCGCCCAATCAGAGGTGGTGCCGTAAATAGCATCGCCACTTAGTGCGATCGGCAGCTTCATCCTCCCATGTTGCTGGATCCATGTCCAGTGCCCTCATATCTCTCTTGCACACATCTTTGAACCTCAGCTGTGGTCGCCCAACTGTTCTCGTGCCATCTGCTAATTGTCCGTAGAAGATATCTTTTGGGATGCGACCGTCTTCCATGCGGCGAACATGGCCAAGCCACCGAAGTCTGCGCTGTCTAAGCAGCGTATACATACTTTGAAGGCCAGCAATTGACAACACCTCGACATTTGTCACTTTATCTTTCCACGAGATGCCGAGGATGCGGCGTAGACACCGCAAATGGAAGGTATTGAGCCTTCTTTCTTGCTTAGCATAGGTCGTCCAGGTCTCGCTGCCATATAGGAGTGTGCTGGTGACGCAGGCATTATATACCGCAGCTTTGGTCTTCATTGTGAGTTTAGAGTTTCCCCAAACACGCGATGTGAGGCGGGCAAAGGTAGCTGCAGCTTTGCCAATGCGGCTGTCGATTTCTGTATCCAGTGAGAGTTTGTCATTGATGGTAGACCCTAGGTATGTGAAGTGGTGCACCACTGCCAATTCATAGTTATCGATAGTGATAACTGGTGCAGCACCCACATCCTGACTCAGCACCTTTGTTTTCTTTAGACTTATTGTGAGGCCAAAGTCCTTGCATGCTTTAGTGAAGCGATTCATCAAGCTCTGAAGCTCCTGTTGGCTTTGAGTGACGACTGCAGCATCATCAGCGAACAACAAGTCTCTTATAGTGACCCTTCTGATTTTTGTTTTTGCCTTCAGCCTTGAAAGATTAAACAGACGGCCATCTGACCTAGTGTGAAGGCATATTCCTTCAGTTGCATCTCCGAATGCACGCCTCAAGAGCAAGGCAAAGAAGATTCCGAAGAGGGTCGGAGCCAGAACACAGCCTTGTTTAACGCCACTTCGTATATCAAAGGGCTGTGACGTGCTTCCAGCATATTGGACTGTTCCCTTCATGTCGTCATGGAATGACTTTATCATTTCCAGCATTTTAGAAGGGCAGCCTATTTTCAGGAGGATTTTAAAGAGTCCATCCCTACTAACCAGGTCGAATGCTTTTGTGAGGTCTATAAAGGCAATATATAATGGTCTTTTCTGCTCTCTTGATTTTTCCTGAAGCTAGCGGAGAGAGAAGATCATGTCTGTTGTTGATCTGCCAGCTCGGAATCCACACTGTGCCTCTGGATATATGCGCTCAGCTAACTTGTGTAGTCGCATTAAGATGACTTTGGCAAAAACCTTACCAACAATACTAAGAAGAGAGATGCCTCTGTAGTTATTGCAATCACTTCTGTCTCCTTTATTTTTATACAGTGTTACAATCTTGGCATCTCACATGTCTTGAGGAATAGTTGTCTCTTCCCAGCACTGGCACAGCATCCTATGCAGGGGATGTAATGGAAATATATTGAAGGGCAAGATATAACTGAAAAGATTAAGACAGCGATTAAATTGCAACAAAGCAAAACAACAGCAATATTTAACCAAGTTATAAGTACTTAGCTTTTTTTTTTTGAACAAAATGGCGTCGAAGTGTGGTGGTAAGCAAGCGTGGTCGTTCATAACAGGTAACTTTAAAAATACGTCATGTTACGCCGAAAACCGAAAGTGTTTGAGGCCGAATTCAAAGTTTTTGCCGAATTGCTGGGTATAAAAGGATTTGATTTGTTGCTGGGGAAGACTTCAGTTTAAAAACAGACGCCGAGATTCACGGGATTAAAAATACAAAAAATTGGTTTAAAAAAAACCTGGGTTAGAAAATATTTTCTGATTTAAATTTAAAACAAAAACTTGGGTTGGAAAATATTTTTAGAATTTCCTTTTTATTAAAAAAAATTTTTTATGTATTTTTTCTCGATTTATTTTATTTGGGGGGAAGAAAAATCCGTACAACGAGTTTGTACGGCCATACACTGTTAAAAGTATCAAAAATACGTACATAGTACGAAAAATCCATTTAGGTTTACAGGTAAGACAATATTGCATAATGTAAGTGTGGCTTGCAAGCAATTTGATATACATGAAGGCATCATCAACATAAATGGCCACGCCACCAATTTTTTATATTTATTTTCTAAATACATTTTAAAGTCCCCTTATATATATACACAACACCTGAACTTGACCATGTTTGCTAAATAAATTTATTTCCATGAAAAATCTTAAATTCTTTTTCTCTCAACATCTGAAGAAGCTATCAATGAAATAAAAAGTTGATTAAAAAAAATTATTTGCTCTCTCAGTCACAACTTTTATTTTACAATAAAGTGAAATGAGTGCATGAGGCTGCTCTTGAGTTAGAGAAGGCACATGCAACAAAGAGGGGATTTCATCACCTGACCTCATAAATCTGGCGAGGATAACTGTATCACTTCACTCCTCTTATGCAGATTCTGCTTTGGGACTACCTTTACCTTTGTTTTTAAATCAGCCTGGCCACATGTTAACAAATTGGACATATCAGCACCAACATTCTGAAGCAATCACACTAAGTTTTGGTGGAATCCAATATTTGTTGGCGGTCAATAATAGTCTTGCCTACGTGTGGCAAAGCTGTGTACCTAGACACAAAATTTGTTGGTTATTGGTTATAGTAGTATGTCCATGTATAACAGACACTGGGGTCTGGAATATGTTGAAACAATTGGGTTATATAAATATATTTATAATATCAATATTTGTATAAGTATCTGCTTATAGTATAATGATGATAATCGTCACACAGAGGGAGTAGCCATCTTAACGACACAGAAAGCAGCAGCATCGCTTATCAGCTGGGTACCTATCAATGAGAGGCTAATATTAGCTAGATTTCAGACACGATTTTTCAAGCTCTCAATTGTACAATGTTATGCACCAACTAACGACGCTCTTGATACCACAAAAGATGACTTCTATGAAGCACTTCTAAGTACCATCAACACAATACCCAAGCATGACATAATAGCAGTCATGGGCGATTTTAACGCCAAAGTAGGTGACAACAACGATGGAGTACAAAGATATCTCGGTACTCATGGCATAGGCTGTATGAATCAAAATGGCGAAAGACTTCTAGAACTTTGTGAAATATCAAACCTCGTTGTGGCAGACACCATCTTTCCACATAAGAATATCCACAAGATAACATGGAATTCACCTGATGGCAGAACTAAGAACCAGATAGATCACTTCTGCATAAGCGCAAAATTTCGCTCATCAGTTCAAGACGTCAGAGCATACAGAGGTGCAGAGATCGGAAGCGATCATAACCTCTGCATAGCTAAACTGAGAATTAAACTGAAGAAGTTATACCAACAGAATAAAAATAGAAGAATAGATGTACACAGACTGCAATCAAATGATATAAAGGAGGAATATAATGTCAAAATGAACAACTATTTCGATGCTTTAGGCAAAATTGACAACGATATCACCACCAAGACAATCGATACTAAATGGGAACAACTGAGAACAGCAATGACAGAAGCAGCAGTAGCGACCACCGGATACCTAGTACATAAAAAGAAAAAATGGATGAGAGAAGATACTTGGGATAAAATACAAGAAAGGAAAACAGCAAAACTTAAACTACTAGCGGCAAGTACACATAATGCAGTTGAATCTTGCAAACTAACTTATAACTTGTTAAATAAAGAAGTGAAGACAAAACTCGAAGAGATAAAAGACATTTCATCAATGAACTGGCCGTAGAAGCTGAAAATGCTGCAAGAACTTGTAATAGTAGGTGCCTTTATCAAATTACAAAACAACTATGTCACCAGCCTACTGCTATGGAAACACCTGTTAAAGGTAAATTAGGGAATTCAATACCAACAGAAAAAGAACAAATGAAGAGATGGGCTGAGCACTTCATGGAGGTGCTAAACAGACCACCACCAACAGTAACACCTGATTTTAATAATGAAACACCCACAACCACCTTGCCAATAACTTGCGATGAATTCACGCTGGACGAGATCAAACAAGCCGTTAAAAGATTAAAAAATTTTAAAGCTGCTGGAGTTGACGAAATTTCAGGGGAAATGATTAAAGCAGTTAATGACAACAACCTCTTGAGAATTTTAGATATTATAAACGAAGTATGGAGAGAAGAACAACCACCACAACAATGGAAAGACAGTATTATTGTAAATTTACCGAAGAAAGGTGATCTATCAGACTGTAATAACTGGCGTGGTATATCTCTATTATCAGTACCTGGAAAATTATTATGTTGCATGATGTTAGAAAGACTTAAATTGCATGCTGACGAAAAGATCACAGAAGAACAAGCGGGTTTCAGGCCGAAACGATCATGTATTGATCAAATATTCACACTAAGAACAATTATAGAAGAATCAGTGGAAAGGCAATCGCCACTTATTATCACCTTCGTCGATTTTCAAAAAGCCTTTGATAGTCTACACCGCCCATCATTGTGGAAGATACTTACAATCTATGGTTTTCCAACAAAATATGTGAATATAATCAAAGCGCTATATGACAATGCAAGATGTTGTGTTAGAACAAATAAAGGGAATACAGAATGGTTACAGTAGAAACAGGGGTGAAACAAGGCTGTATTATGTCACCACTACTTTTTGGAATAGCTATTGATTGGGTTATGAGAAACTATACCCACAATGAACAATTAGGTATAAAATGGACAAATGGAAAATTCCTGGGGGACCTGGATTTCGCAGATGATGTAGCATTCTTAAGTTCAACACCAAGACAATCCCAAGAAGCAATAAATAATTTGTGTCATCTCTCGGTTAAAATAGGTCTCCAAATAAATGCCTCTAAAACTAAAGCTATGAACTTTTCTAACGAGACCTTTGATATCATCTTGAACGGGGAAAAACTACAGAAAGTTGAAAGTTTCAATTATTTAGGCAGTAAAATGACTCAGGATGGTGACACAACAAGAGAAATCCATACTAGAATTGCTTTGGCAGCTAGCGCCTTCAATAGATTATCTAACATTTGGAAATTACGATCATTGAATATACATACCAAGCTTCGTCTGTTTAATTCAAATGTTATCTCAGTGTTAACATAGGCTGTGAGAGTTGGAAAATAACAAAATCATTGGAGAACAAGCTGAATACATTCGAGAACAAATGTCTTAGAAAACTCATGAACATCAGTTGGAAAGAAATCAAGACTAATCGACAAATAAGAGAAGACTCTAGGCAGAAATATGTCTCCGACTATATAAGGAAAAGACGATGGTCATATATCGGTCATGTCCTACGAATGCAAAACAACAGAATACACTACAGGCGCTCACTTGGGTTCCTGAGGGTAAGAGGAAAAAAGGAAGACCAAAAAGAAACACTCAGAAGAACAATAATAAGAGAAGGAAGAACGTTGGGCCTAAATAATGTGCAAGAGCTAAGAGGAGTGGCGTCACAACGAACAACCTGGAGAGCACTGGTTTCTGCCTTATGCGCCGTGTTTGGTGCTTAAAGAATTTATTATTATTATTATTATTATTATCTGCTTTCTAAAAATATTACCTGCATTAAGATTATGAAACAGTATTAACATACAGTTAAAATAAATATTAAAAAGCCAATAATATTTCAAAAATGTATAATCAAGTTAATAATATAAATTTAATTATTTTAAACTGAGATTATTGTTGCTAAATACATAAAGTGATTAATTTTTTAAAGGTGAAATTATTTCCCTTGACACACAGGAACAGATTAGGTCCCTCAAAAATTCATCTGTATATATATATAAAAGGCAGTGTTTGTATCTTATTAATGAAAATCCGCATGCCTCATTATCATTTAATGAATTTTGACAGAATTTCAATATAGATACTAAGGGGCGTCGCCGTGGGGTTATTTCATAAATTAATATTTTAATTATGACATGAGAATCATTTAAAGTTTTCCAATTATTGTAAACATGAAGTTAATTTTTTCAAGGGTCATAAGCAAGGACAGACACATTCAAGATAAAATCAAGGGACGTAACACAACTGTTAAAACTATTATTTTATGTTTGTAATTAATCACCATACATTTGCATATTTTACAAGATAATTGAAAATCTTTAACTACACACTTTCAATTTAAGAGAAAATATAAAAAAGCCCAGTTTTTATGTAGCACTTCCGTTTCTATAAACTATGTAATTTTAACGGAACTGATTTTGCCACGTGGGTTCTAATTGCAATGAATCTGTATCGATATACATATTAAAAAACAAGTAGATGCTCCATATGGATCAACATTCAATTAAACATCATCCGCTGTGTGGTTTTACGCTGTACAACCCAATGCCTAGAATCCGGCTTTTGGCTGGGATCATGTGTCTACACACAGGGACCGGTACAGTGACATTCATGTGTCATTAGGTCTCTTGTGTGAGAACACAGAGGATCACTACAGTGACACAGTTTGTCATTGGGTCTTCTTGTGTTGGGACATGTGGTCTTGACCAGGGCCGGGTTTGGGCGGGGACAATGCGACCTCATGCGAGGAAAAAAATATGCGACCTCAAGCGAGGAAAAAAAAAAAAAAAAAGGTTTTACGCTGTACAACCCAATGCCTAGAATTCGGCTTTTGGCTGGGATCATGTGTCTAGACACAGGGACCGGTACAGTGACATACATGTGTCATTAGGTCTCTTGTGTGAGAACACAGAAGATCACTACGGTGACACATGTTGTCATTGGGTCTTCTTGTGTTGGGACATGTGGTCTTGACCTGGGCCGGGTTTGGGCGGGGCTAATGCGACCTCATGCGAGGAAAATATATGCGACCTCAAGCGAGGAAAAAAAAAAAAAAAAAAAAAGAAAAAAAAAAAAGAGGTTTTAATTTGAATGTAAATCTAACGAGATTTAGAGCATTTTTTTAATTATTATTTTTACAGCATTTTAAAAATACTGCATCAAGAGAATGTAAATAGCAAAATAACTGTATCCACATATATAAAAACCAAACTCACTCTACAACTATTAGTTTTAAGTCATTTTATAGCAATAATTTAGTTTTTGCAGAAAAATAAATTATTAAAAATAATTGTAATCGTTGAAGGACCATTTACAGAGAAATAATGTTGTCGCATATTGCCAGGTAATAGCACTGATTTTGCGAACTCTAATTGTAGCAGAACTCCAACCAATATTAAATGCGTGCAAGTATAAACAGAGTGTCAGAACAAAACAAAATCTGAATAACAACTAAAACATAAATAAATCATCAAGAGGAATTTTTTAGTGCAGAAAAAAGAATATAAACAATCAAAGATCTATCTAGGAGATGTGTAGCGGGCTTGTGACTTCTCAATGACAGATAATATGAATGGGACGTTTGACGATAATCAATGAACAAACACGTGTGTACAGTCCCACACTGATATGTATTTCACTCAGTACAATTCGGACAAATCCTGGTTATGAAAATGCAGTTATAACAATGGCGTAAGACTTTAACCACACGCATTACAACTGACCGGAATTCTTTGTCACAAGACATCGATTACAATTCGATTACAATTCAATGACAATTCAATAACAATTTAAATTACACTTACAATCCCATCAACCAGCAATCACATATCACTCGGTCCCGTACCAAATCCGCCATCAATCTCCCTAGAAATCCCTCTGCCTGCTTTTTCACCGTTCACCACTCACATCACTTGCACGGGGTTCTCTCAATCTCGTGTCAGTCAAAATCGCTCAGGCACACTTCTTAACCATTGTGCGCAGGTCAGTACATACAAACGTTAATTATTTCGTTACACAAGGCATGAGGATAGTCACTTAAAGGAGTGGTCACTAGCTTAAACAAAAATTCATTTTCGCACAAATATCAAAATATTACAATTTGATTTTTACATTTCCTAAGTTTCGTAACCAGTTACTAGGAAATACCGGGAAACGCCGGGTACTTACAGCTAGTAACAATATAAAGGTAATATTTTAAATAATCATTTTCTCTCAGCCACTTCTTACTTACTTACTTAGTCGTTCCCCTTCTACCGTGAGGTGTAGAGGTTTGAAAGAGAGAGCGCCAGACTATCCTACCGGCTGTCTTCCTTCTGGCCTGGTTCCATTCTAGTCCTTGGTCCTTCAAAAATTGTCTAATGTTGTCCTCCCAGCGGACTTTGGGTCGTCCTGGGTGTCTCGATCCCTGGCTCTTTGTTTCCCATGCTTGTCGTGGTAGCCGATCTTCTCCAATTCTGCATACATGGCCAAACCATCTTAGTTGGAACTGTTCTACTTGGGTCTGCAGGGGGTAGGATTTTAGGCCTTGACGTAACGTCTGGTTGTGGGCCATGTCTCTTCTTGTTACTTCAACCACCTTCCTCAGATACCTCATTTCTGAGGTTTGGATCTTGCTTTTGTGGGTTGTAGTCATTGCTCATGACTCTCATCCATATGTCAAGTCTGGGACATAGGTGGAGCGGTATACACTGTTCCTGAGAAGTAATCCACAAGTTTCATGTAAACAGATCAAGCCATGCCGAAATTTTTAAACAGTAGACAGACATACATTGCCTTTTATATATATAGATAGATGGTTTTTTAAAAGTATTTTACGTAGCTGGGAAGTTAAAGAAATTTGTACAGACAAACTACAATACATTTGATAAATATTGAGATACATGAATAGATGTTCGGTAATGCTTAAACACTGTATGAAAACAGTCACAATGCCTACGTAAAAATAATACTAATGACAGAGTGGTAAGATATGGTTGTGTCCTATCTTTACAATCATTGATAGCACACAAGAGTAAAATTTCCCCAATCAGCTAACACAGATCTAGACAACAAAACCAATTAATTACTCCTTGCATGTGATCAGTCTCTAATAAACAAAAAAAAAAACTGCTGAGCAGCTATGCACATATATAACAAATTTAAACAGTCGGTGTAATAAATAAGAACGAAGATAAGTATAAAAATAACAGTGATAAAGGTCAATAAGTTAAAACAAAATATGCAAGTCAATATGAACGAACGAACGAACGAACGAACGAACTTTATTTTCAAAGGGTTAAGATTTGGGCACGCAGGCCCGTCTGACATTCTGCCCTTCCTCTCTCTCTCATCATGTATACTGTATCCTTCCATCCTCACATTTACTTTAAGCATTATTAAGGCATTTATCATTATAAAAGTAATATAACATCAAACATTTGCAATAATCATCATAATTAAAGTATGTTTTTAAAATAAATATAGATAGATAGATAGATAGATAGATAGATAGATAGATAGATAGACAGACAGACAGACAGACAGACAGACAGACAGACAGACAGACAGACAGACAGACAGACAGACAGACAGACAGACAGACAGACAGACAGACAGACAGACAGATAGATAGATAGATAGATAGATAGATAGATAGATAGATAGATAGATAGATAGATAGATAGATAGACAGACAGACAGACAGACAGACAGACAGACAGATAGATAGATAGATAGATAGATAGATAGATAGATAGATAGATAGATAGATAGATAGATAGATAGATAGATAGATAACGAACGAACGAACAAACTATATTTTCAAAGGATTAAGAATTGGGCACGCAGGCCTGTCTTACATTCTGCCCTTCTTCTCTCTGTCATCTTACATACCGTATCCTTTCAATAGCACATGTATTTTTAGCATTATTTAAGCGTACAAAATTATCGAGGTAAAATAATAACATACATTTGTAACATCCAGACATAATCAAATTTAAGGGGGGGGGGGGGAATTATTAATTAAAATAGATTAACAAAAATTAATACCTAAAAAAAAAAACAAAAAAAAAAAAAACTAACAAACACAATCAAAACAATTCATACAGTAAATAAGACATAATTAGAAACGTAATCAGATAATGGTGGCATATAATAAGAACTCGTGACAATTTGGAAATCTGCTGAAATAGCTGGGACTTCATGTGTTGTCAGCGCATGCGAAAAATGTTCCCACAGGTGAGCAACTTTGAGTCCCAAGCAGATACTGCCAGAGGGAGTGAATTGTTGACGCCTCCACTACACGAGATCCAGTTTTATGACCTATGCTCCTTAGGGAGGTAAAGGGTATTGACTGAAAGATGAGAATCATGCATATAGGCCCGTCTTGCATTTATCCCTTCCTCTTACTCATCTTTTATTGCTAGGTATCCAGACATTCTCCAGCATACTTAAGGTATTAGTTCAGAGGCGATGCAACATTATAAGTAGTATAAAAGCATACATTACAGTATCTGATTACAATTAAGAAGTAAGGTATATTAAAATGAAAAACTAGATCATCAGACCCTCCATACAGTGTATTAGATAATAATAATTCGAAACATAATCCCTTAGGGCGGCATATAATCCGCACTCATAATGTATTTGAACAGTCTACGATTATATGAGTAGGGACTGTGCATGTTTTTCAGGTCATGTGGAAGATTGTTCCAAAGATGAGCAGCTGAGTAAGCCAAGCTCTTCTTGTACAAATCTAGCCTCGGCTTGGGTAAATCTAACTGGTTTAAGCGCTGACTACGTTTTTCATTGAATTTGAAAAGTGGCCACAGATACGTTGGAGCATTATGTGACAAGATTTTGTGAGCGAATTTAGCTTTGTTAAATAGGAAGCGCTTTCTAAGGGGTAATATTTTAAGATAGTTATATAGATCTATACAATGTGTTTGGTGTTTATCAGCAACTAGGCGCAGTGCACGTTTTTGAAGTGAATGAAGCCTTTTTGTGTTGGATATGGAACAACCATCTCAGATTGTGGAACAATAGTCTAGGTATGTTTGTATGTGAGATGTGTAGAACATTTTCCTTGCCCCCTCATCCAGGAAGTGTTTGATTTGGCTAATTGGTAAACTTTTTGTGCCGTTAGCTTTGTGAGTGCACTTACATGTGAGTTCCAACTTAGGTGCTGGTCAACAGTTAGACCTAGAGTTTTATGTTCATTTACGTTTTCAATTAGTGATGTTCCAATGTAGAGCTGAAGTGTTGTTTTCTGCGAGTTTTGTAGTTTTTGTCTGGTTGATATTAACATACATTTCGTTTTACTAATATTTATTTGCATTCGATTCTCGTTGCTCCACTTAATAATATTATGTGTATCAGTTTGTAAAGATAGTTCTAGTGCAGTGCAACTTTTGTCACTAGTGTAAACAGTACAGTCATCGGCAAACAGGTCACAGGATGAATGTTTGATGTGCAGAGGAAGATCATTAATGTATACGGCAAAGAGAAGAGGGCCGAGAATAGAGCCCTGGGGAACACCGATATCGACAACAGTTGGGTTGGACAAAGAATCATTGTAAGACACTGACGCAGTATTCGATTACTGATTCCATCAAGTCCCGATGAGTTATTATCTTTAAGATCAATAAGATAGTTATGAACTTCGTTAACTGTTATAAAAGGAATGTCGCATGGAATGGTGTTAGTACACTTGTTCTCGCAGAACGTAGATAATTCGCTGAAGTCACAAGGGGAAGAAGGTATGGCGGATTTTATATTGTGGATGTCTGCCTGAAAATGATTGCTGAAGTCTGTACAAGTAAATGAAGTATTGGGATTTTGTGAGTCAGGCGAATTTCTTTTGTTCACCAAGGTATTGATTGCCTTCCATATATTTCTACTGTTGCTTTTGCTTTAACTAAATGACTAAAGTAGTTTTTCTTTTCTCTGCGAATTAAATATTGTACTTTGTTCCTTGCTGCCCGATATGTAATGATGTCCTTATTTTTGTGCGCTCGATCCCTCTGCCTCATAGCGTCAAGTACTTCTTGTGTGATAAATGGGATTTTATTTGTCTTTTTTACGCGAATTTCTTTAGTAGGCGCATGCTTATTAAAAATACTATAAAATGTCAGTGTCCAATATGCAATGGCGTCATCAGGATCAGGAAGTTGGTAAACATCGGCGAAAGGCGCATTTCGCAAATCATTTAAAAATAATTCTTGGTTGAAATTTTTTAGACTTCTATATTCAATACTGATGTGTTTATTTTTTTGGAGATTTGTACCCATTTTTTGCCCAAGTGCAACATATGGGATAGTGGTCACTCATAGCAATAGTAGGGATGGAACATTCTATAATGTTATCTGGACACGTTACATATATGTGATCGATCAGTGTGGATGATGTTTTTGTTACTCTGGTAGGTTTGTTGACTATTTGTTTCATGTTGTACGATGCTATGATGTTGGTCCATGTTTGATTTGGCTTATGCATATCAATATTGAAATCCCCAAGAAGAATAATTTCATTGACTGTAGTAATTACTTTATCCATCATGTTCGTGAAATCTTCAAACCATGTTGTTCCTACACTGGGATTTCGATAAAGATATCCTATTACAATGGGTCTTTGCTTTTGTGGCTTTACCTCTAACCATATGCATTCTATATCTATGGTCTCTAAATCGTTTCTGCGGCGATAACTGAGAGAAGTGGAAATATAAACTGCTAAACCTGTCTCTAATTGTCTACTAGAATCTCGCCGAATAGTTTTAAACCCATTACGTGCAATGTCACCATCTGTTATTTTCTCATTCAGACGACTTTCTGAAAGTCCAAAAAACATGGAAATTTTGATTGAGAACTTGTGTGAGTTCTGGAAGTTTACCTAAAAGATGGTTTACATTCAGATGGCCAAGTCGTAACCCATTCATGGTTAGTAACTGTTCATAAGTACCTGGCATTTATGCTATGTAAAGAAGCTTGCGCTCAAATAAAAAAGGTAAATAAATACTAAATTTAACAAATTTTACCAAGGAAGGTGAATTTATGGTGGTATTAATAAGTGGGACACTTTAAACATTAATTACAAACAATTCAGCTAATTAAATTACGTGAAAAATAAGTGAAAAGTGTAACAAATCAAGCGCTCATATCAGACAGGCAAACAGTGTCTAAAATAAAAAATAAAATTTAAAAAAAAAAAAAAAAAAAAAAAAAAAAAATATATATATATATATATATATATATATATATATATATATATATATATATATATATATATATATATATATATATATATATATATAAACAACAATCAACAGTTGCTGATGTTACAAAGACAACTAGGGAGGCCAACAGTCGCTGTTAATGTGGAGCAGATGGTTGTTGAAAATAGAAGTGGGGTGGATTTGGTCGTGATAGATGATGCATTTGGTAGAAAGCGGGATGTTTGAGGTACAGTTGGTTGAATAAGTGGGGTATTCCGGCAAGTACGACCTCCAAGTGTAAGGTGCATAGTCCAAGAGTCGTTGTTGATGTAGGAAATTATGAAAGGCTGGGTATGATGGGTTGATGTGGGGTAAACCTGTGACGACATGGATGATGGGTGAACTCTCAATGGTGGCTGGGACGACAGCGGACATGGGGGCATTTTTGTTGTTGAAGGCTGAGCAGATTGAATTGGATCACTTCCAGACCTTTGAGAATGGAAGTGGGTCGCAAGTCGGTGTGTTGTCGAGGAGGGTCGGTCTGTGGCAGAAGGGTGTTGAAGGCAGACATTGTTGGTTTCCTGCACATCCGTGGTGCTAAGAATAGGTTACAACGTGTGATGATCCTGATTGTCTGATGATTTTGGGCGGCTGGTGTTTTAAAGTTATGGGTAGTGATGGAAAATGAAGGTCATAATTGGCGTCGGTGATGAGTAGCTGTTTGTATTCACATGGTGTTTGGATGGATATTTATGGATGATGATGTGCGAGTTGTGCCTTTAAGAGTGCTTTCTGGGTATTTTATATTTGTCGCTAACATTCTGGTCCCTTGGCTGGACAATGTAATATCGCCGCTGTAAAGATACTTCCTAGGGGCTCCAGATGTTGCAAGGAAGACCGAGCTGTGATCTATGAAAAACATGCTATTTTTGAAGGCAGTGTTTTTTAAGTTTAGCATTGTTACGTTTCAACACATTTGCGGTTAATAGGCACGGACTGGCGGGATAAATAGAGGAAAATAAATTTTGGCATTATGGAATAGGGACCGAAATATGAATGTGATCTCGTGTTTCACGGTCTGTCTGTGACCAGTTCAATGTCTTTTTATTGAGTCTGACAGACCTATGTGCACAGTTACTATTAGTTTACAGAGAGATCGGCGAAAAACCGTTTAAGGAAGGTCAGTAGGTCGTGCGTTGATTGCCAGTTCTTGAAGCGAACAGACACCGAATCCAGTATCACCAGTTAATAGTTTTGACTGTTGAAGCTCACTTCATGGTTTGGTCCCCAAAGTTTGAGATGTTTTTCTTCTGTTCGTGTGGGAGCCAGTGATAACCATCTGTGCTTTCCTTTGTCCCAGTTGTGCTGTGGCTGCTAGAAGTCTCGTGGTGTGTGCTGGACTCAGCAGCCGGTTCGAAGTGGCGGGTGGCGATTTATAAATTTTGGACCGGAATTCTGCAGACTTCTGGCTACAGGATTTTTCCGGAGTGGTCCAAGGGATTACGTTTCATTAAGGCGGAGTTCTGAATGTGTATTTGTTGTTGAGGTCGGACCGCTTTCCGCACGTTTTTGTTTGCGACACCAATTCGTTATGGTGTAGGTGCTGTTGTGTAGGCTTGCTGCTGAATTTTGAGTTTTGTGCTGTTTTCGTAGCTACTTTTTAGAGACAGTGATCAGCCTGAAGTGTGTTCGTAAGATTTTTTAAGACAGCTCAGTTCCAGCTTTCAGTAAGCTCCATCTCAGATTGTTATTTTTTTTGTATATGTATGATCATCATGTGGTGATTGTATAGTGTGCTTGCGTGGTGTCCTTTCTAGATCAACTATCAAGATAAACCTATGAATGAATTATGCTCTGTCTCTGTAATGGTAGGTCTCGTTTGTAACGGAAGGCGCGTCTTGTAATGATAGATCTTGATGTAGGGAACGGCAGTGTGAGTGTCTTGTACCATCTGTAGTTGTTTGTCATACTCCTGAACGAATGCATCAGAGGGACCAACGGGAACAAAGGAAACAGCATGTGAGGGGCTTAATTTCTGGGCATCGGAAGTGGTTGGTGGCATTGTTGAGTAAACAGCATGTTTGACGTTATGCCATTTCGACTGACTCCAGCAGTAGTTGCTGTTTCCCTATAAATGATTTTAAAATCTTTCTGGTAATCCACTCTTTAACTGCACGTCTCTGAGCCTTGAACCATTAATCTTGTTCGACGTATTATTAGAAATGGGAGAAAAAACGTGGTCCAGTAGAACTGACAATCTTTCGACATGAGCACCATTTCGCGTCAGTTGCGAGATTGCAATTGAGAAGCGATCGATTTATAGTACGGCCTTAGACAAGCCACGCAATGCTTTCGTTACTTCGAGATAACGCTGTTTTGTATAGGGACTACACGTTATGTGTTAATATCTCGCCTCACTGGTTCTGGTTCTTGTATTGTAAGGTCACTAAATGGGGGCTTGGAGGGTGTGTCTGCATTGCAGGAACTCTGGTCTTCTTCTTCACCGCTATTAGGATGGCCTGCATTTTACGATCGTAGTTCCTTTTGTGTTTCTTTCTGCTTCGGATCGAGTGGCGTGTTGACCGAGTAGGTTTACGTTTAGGCATTGTGAATGTTATTGCTGGCTACCACAAAGGAAGAAGAGGTAATGTCAGCTTTGTTTCATGTCTGCTAGCTAAATCATCGCTCTAGCGTTGACCGCGATTTTGGGTTCGCGGGGTTTTCATTTATAGTCGATTGATGACAAAAAGGCCCCGCGCTGGAAGACTCTATAGTTAACACCCTGGGTGGTTTCGGTCAATTGTTGGGGCGCTCAACTATTCGTGGGGTTGAGGAAATACACACTACTACAAGTTTAGTTGCAAAACAGCAACAGTGTATTTTAATAAGTGAATCCTTTTAGAAACAAAATCTAAACATTTCTGTTCGGTCTTGAACAGCAAGAAGAAAGAAAGGCTAGTGTTTTACCTGTTCAATGTAGGTTACCATACAAAACATTTTAGATAGGATGATTAGGGACCAGAAACATGTATGGGCAGATTACTAAGAGCTAAGGACAGTCATTTAAAGGCCAGCATTCACTTCTAAAAACATATTAATACATCAAAAGATGGGACAGTATGACCAATGATTCTTGTACCATCTTCATCTTCATATTTTGCTATGCCAGCCAAAAAATATAAAGCCATCGAGAGGAATTGAAAATTGATGATCTGTGAAATGTGCTGGTCTAAAATAAATGGTAAGCAAAAATCAATCCAGAGATAGAAAATACAGAAATAACAATAATTAATACAGCTAATTAAAAGAGCACATTACTGGCTGGGGTAAATATTTAGAGCCAAGAACCAAGGGAAAGGTATGGAATCAGGATAATCTGGGGTCATAAATGAAAAAAATTGACACCCAAAATCATATGAAAAACCCCGCTTAAATCACCAGAACTGTAGAATTACAATGAAATGATTAGTGATCAATTGAGAATGTGGCTGACACTTTCAAAATTTCAGAACAGCACTCTAATACAGACCAGAAACTTTTAAAGACCAAGTTGGCTTTCATACTGTAATGACCTCATATGTCTAATGGGATAAATTACTTTAACGAAAAGAAACTATACATACAGCATTATAGCAGGGGAGGGGGGATCTGATCATCAGAAGTTTCCTCCTGTTATACAAGTGTTTTATCCTTAACCGTCTGCTGGGGAGGGGCAATGAACATGAATTAATGTAAAAACATTTAGACATAGAGGCAAATTAAAAATACTAACTAATGGATAGAGACCCAAGGGGTGGGGAAAAAAAGATATTAGTGGATGGAATTAAAAAATAAAAAACAAAGCTTTTTGGATATCTAACTTAACATCTGAACACACTGCTCTTATACCCATTAATGCCCTCTCACTTCCATATTGACAAGTGATTTTTGTGTATTAGTTTGAGTTGTGTATTGGTTAACATTCTTCTGTCTTTTCTCTAAAAATCACCAAAAATATCATATACAGTAAAGACCAGTACTATCATCACACTCCGTTGTTCCAGGTCAATACAATTAAAGAACTTTATAAACAGTGTACCCAGATCCTGAACTGAGTATTGTTGGTCCATTTCTGATGCTTACATTAGCAAGTAAGAAAGTGTTGTCTGAGGTTTCTCTACAAGTAAAGTTGTTTAATGTACCCTCTAGAACATAACTTCCTGGACATGATTCCTGTGTCACTGTAGGGTAATCTGTCAGGATATTAGAGTAATAATTCAAGTCTGAATGTGTTAAAGCCTCTGTTTGTGATTACAAAAAGAGTAATAGTAAACATTAAATCCCAAAAACAAAAAACCTTTCTTCTTGAACACTTCAGAAATGTTACAGACAAAAATGAAGCTGTAAATCTAAAACAATGAACATAGCTAACCTACCACTCTGTTTCGACACAATTCTACACAAATTAGATTATTTTTTCTGTATATTGCACAAAGACACATACTCGTATGAGCATGACCAACTTAACACGCATATGCAAGTCTAAACACATAACACATTTGCATTTAACATGCTCAGGCACACATACAACAAAGCCCACACACATCCGGACCACACATTTCTGGGCAACAATATACAAACACCCGCACAGAGGCACCACACATTGCAAACACTTTAGGCACACCAAATTTGCAAGCTCACAGGCCGACAACACACTACAGCGAGGGCATAAATACCCATATTATGATTTAGGGTAGATTTTCCTAATTTTGTCAATTTTGCCAGGGCAGGGGATGTATGGCCTACTCTTTACAATTTTCACCTGCCGAGGGATTTTTTAATTCGTGGCGCAACTTGGCACACCGCAGATCTCTCCGTCCTTATTTTTATAGCCTTTATCCGAGGAAAGGCTTGGGCATCCGATCCCCTTACTACCCACCAAGATTCATGTGGGGGACAGTATGGCCGAGAGTCTATGGTAACATCACATTAGCACCCACTGGTTCTGAAATAATTACTGACTTACTCAGACGTTCCTCTTCTACCGTGAGGTGTAGAGGTTTGGAAGAGAGAGCGACATACTATCCTATTGGCTGTCTTCCTCCTGACTTGGTTCTAATATAGTTCTCAGTCCTTCAGAGATTGTCTAATGTTGTCCTTCCAGCAGACTCTGTGTCATCCTAGAGGTCTGGATCCCTGACTCTTAGTTTCACATACTTGTAGTGGTAGCCGATCTTCACCCATTCTGCAGACATGGCCAAACCATCAAGACTGGAACATAGGTTGAGCGGTGAACAGCCATCTTCTTCTTCTTGCCAACTTCTGTTTTGCTGAGGAATCCTTGATTTATGGCCGGAAAATGTCTCCCTGCTTCTGCTCTTTGGGTAGCTAAATCTTCTGTGATGCCTCCCTTCCAATCTATAACAGTTCCGGGGTATTTAAAGTGGTTAACCTGCTCCACGACCTGTTTTCAAAGCTTAATCTGATGTCTTCTTTCCTCTCGTGATTTCACAATGGCTTTTGTTTTGGAGCTGCTGATATTATCCCTCACGCTAAGCTTCATCCTCCTCTTCTCCAGCTGGTTCCTCAGACTGTCTTGCAGGTGGATTTGATGATGTGGCTCTCGATTTAGCAATACCTGGGCAACATCGTCGGTAAAAAAATGCCAGCTCTGAAATACATACCTGTCTCATCTTACCAGTAACTACCCCTTGGATGTACTTTCTTTGTCTTCTCCTTAGCCTGCCTTGATGACATCGTTCCTATGATGGAGTATGGAAAAATGGAGGTATAAAGTGACCATAGTGATGTATCACCTTGTCTTACACCAGTGGTGGTCATGAAAATGTTCTTGGAACTTCTGATTTTTGACGTTGTCTCACTTTATAATTTCTGCACAAATCTTGTAGATGCTCTAGCATTGATTTATTCGCAAAGCAGATGGCATCTAAATGGTGTTGGAATTGATCCTCTTCAATTTTGCCAACAGCCCCTCAAGATAACTCTTGCTCAGGGGGACTAGCCTTGTCAAACGCCTTCCTCCAGATCTACAAGTAGAAACAAGAGAATTGCATCTCACTAGTCCTTTTTATACTCAGAGGGCCTTTTCCCACTCAGCTGTCTGGAGTGCTCGAAGTAGTAAGAGTCTTGGAGTAATTTAGTTTGCTTGGAAGCCACATTGGACCTTATCCATTTGTGGCTCATCTAGGCATCTGAGTCTCTGCTCCAGGATTCTAGAATAGATTTTACCTGGAACACTGAGAAGATTTGCCTCTATGATTTTGACATTATCGGTTGTCACCTTTTTTGAAAATGGGTGTTATAATGGCAATCTCACAATGCTTTGGTATGGTCTTGTGGCACTAGGCTGCCTGGAGGACCCTCAAGAGTATTAGGTCGCCTGCTGCTTCCATGTACTTAACCATTTTCGGTGTTATACCATCATGTCCTGCTGCTTTGCCCATCTTGATTTTCTCCAGTGCTGCCTTCAGTTCTTCCATCTTCATACCATCTTCGCCACCATTGATTTCCTCTTCCGTGATAGTGCTTATCTTTTCTGAGGCTTGACATTGCTAACCAATAAGGAGCTCTGATAAACATTGTTTCCATCTTTCCATTACTTCCTTTGGGGCAGTAAGCATTTTGTCTTGCTTATCGTTTATAAATTTAAGAAGGGATTGTTTTTCCTTCCTCATGTTATTTAGAGTTTCTGGTTTTATTCAGCATCTTTTTCAAGTTTTTCTCTACATTCGTCCCAGGATTTCTGTTTTGCTGCTAGCACTTTATTCTTTGCTTCTGTTCTGAGTATAACATATTCTCTACATTTTTCTTTTTTTTTTTCTGATATGTCTTTAGCTTCTAAGTATTTCTATCAAATACAGACCCTGTACTGGGAACCGAACGTGGTACCTTTACAATCAGAGGCAGACACCACACCTCTTATATACTCCGATCCCCCCAGAAGCTTTATATACACACTTATAATCTGAATTGTTGGATAATTGAGTCGTAATAAGCGTGAGTTAGTACCACGTCTTAACCTGAATGCTTTATAGAAGAAAATGTACGAGGGCATGATAAAGACGCAAAACAAATAAACGGTTGGATGATTAAGGGTGGATTTGTGCTGACTGAAGTGGTAAATCTTGCCAGACCTTAATCGGGACACCCTGGTGTGTTAGAAGTGTAGATAGATTGTAGGGTGTCTTCTCTTGATTTAGGATGGTTTTGCTGTGTTTTGGGTAGTGGTACAGTTCACAGGGTTATCACACAGGCAACATGACGTGTAGAGTCATAGAAAGGGTAACTTCGTTGTATAAGTTTCTTTCATTTATTGCACGCCACAAAACAGTCATGATACTTATGACATCAACATGGTTAAAGAGTTCAGCAAGATGATATGGCACATTGAAAACAATTTCTGTAGTCAGCAATGATAGCTGTTGTATATATGCGTCATAAGACATCACAGTTCAATAGATTCAGAAATTCATCAATCATCGAGTGCTAGTTCGTGAAGCTGTATAAATAATAATAATTTCTATAACTTCTGCAACAGTGTCAGCTACAGATCTTCAATGTTCATAAACAATAATAAATGCTCCCATTCTGATGCTAGCAGATCAGTTGTATACAATAAGTCCGTTCACTGTCTGCACGTGAATAGCATACATGGGCTACAGGTCAGCTCGACCTTTATAATGTTCCTAAGTCTAACCATCTGACTTGGACGTGCATCACACAGGCGAGCAAATAGGCGACAAAATGACGAACCTCTAGACGATAGCATAAAGTTCGATACAAGAGGAATTACCTTATTTCGGAAAATCAACCATGAACATATGCCTCCAGGCAGGCTGCATAATACTGGGAAATAGTCTAGTTAGCTAACTAACTCACTAAGACACTGTATTTCCCTCAGAGAATCACAAGACGCAGTTGCGTCTGCTCGCTTCTTAAACCATTTCTAAACTGCCCCAACTGGGCGGAACACACAGAACGAACTCCCGGTTTGACATGCGCAGAACGACAATCTCTGAGTTGCCGTTCACAATAAGACGATTCGAAGAACATTCGAGATAAAAGTCTTACACAGTCGCGCCTTTTATGGTCATGAAAAGAAGCTTTAAGAAAGGTTTCAGACATCTACCATAGTTGACTGATACTACCAAATAAGGAGATGTGGTCACGCTTCGTTCAAGAAATTATAGACCGAACGTGTCTCTATACAAGAGAAGGCAACTCCTAAAAATTGTAGTTTCGATAACTCGGATTATGTCCCTTTGACCATAGAAAACATAATACACACTTCAGTCAAAAAAATGATCATACATATGAAAAATGTTTATACAAACGAAAAATAATAATGATCCGTGCGTAACAGTTGACTTGATATAAACCAAATAAATGTAGAAATCAGCACAGCAGAGATCACAAACTTAATTAAAAGAATAATAACAGAATGTACTGCAGAATGGGTTGTAGTTTGAGAAAAAATCTAATACATGCATATAAGTTGTTCACGGCTCCAAGAAGAAAAAGCCATAAATCTAACAATTAAATATTTCAGACATTAAAAAACTGCTCAAATGATGATTAGATACAAGCTATTTTACAATATAATAAATTTAATGTGCAAAACAAAATATAAATTAAAAAAAACTAAGAGAAACAAACAGCAGAGAATCTCAACAGAGAATAGTGACTCAATATTAAAGGTTTTGCAAGCATGCGGATAAGCCATGACTAGCGAACAAATTTTGAGAACATACAGACTTGAGGAACTGCACAGTATAGTCAAACAGCATATAATCTACAAACAACGATTAATACATAATGGTAGCAGTTAAAGTTTAACAAAGATCTAGTGATACACATTATCAATACTTTTTATTGGGGGAGTAAACATTCATTATCAGACTTACAGTAACACAATGTCTCAAAACACTAACTATGAATATTAAGTTTTCTTCTAGAAATAACATAAGCCACAAAACAAATTAATATTGAAGTGTACTACTGGTATAAACCATAATTACGTCCAGCACTTGTGCACTGATATTCTGCATCAGTAGCAATAGACATATTTGTCCACATAGCTCCAACAAACTGCCTAAAACAAATCTCTGTAAATCCCTAATGACATATTATGCTGGTTGATTTAAAGTGTGAAAAATCACTAGTATAACAGCTGTACAAATGAACAAGGACCTTGTTTAGTTATACATGAAGCTTTTATCCTGATCAAGGATTGGTCTGTAGATGCTGAGACTTGCTGCAAATACTGAATAAATGGCTACAAAATAAAACAGGTTGTTGTCTCTGAGGGCTAGGTGAGGTAACTGTTGAGGAGCAAATATCTATATAAAATATCTCTAAGACCTTCACAACATGAAAGCTAGTGAGATGGAAGGGCCTTAACCTCTTCTTTCCCAAATACATGTGTGGGATTCAACATTTTGATCAAAGACTAATAAGAAATTCACCATACAAACTCAAAAAGGCGGGGGGAACCATCATCATATTACTGTATGATCTTTAGTTATGTATCAAAGGAGCTTCTATAGAAATTTACAGTATTAATGCGAGCTCTGAAGGAACAAACTTGCTGCAGGTAGGGTGCAAAGCATTCTGCAGTTTATACCCAATCTACATCAAAAGGAAGTGTATCATTATGTTACGTGTCTTTTTGATGTTAATGTTAATATGCAATTAAAAAAATGGTTCCTGTAGCCAAGATGACGTCTAGGGTAGCAAATCTCTTAGACACCGCAACCAGCCAACACCACTCATAATTATTTGATTCACAAATGATGAAGTGGACAATTTACAATTTATTTAAGACTACACGCAGCTCCACATAGAATACAGTTCATGCCAACATATAATGGCAGATAATATGCAGTAGACGAAATACCGTAGGCAGTCAGTCCATGTCAGGAAGGCTGTCCTTTAGATCTCTATATGATGTATTTCTATTAACACTCGACACTGAGAAATCATACTTCTTGTCAATACAGATAACTAGATGACTAGATACATCTCACCGAAGATCTTAGTGTATTAGTGATAATATAACTCCATTATAAACTTTTCAACAATAAGGAGATCAAACGCATACGTCCACTCGCCATGACACACAATCGTATAAGGCCCCGTACTTCTCCCCTAGTTTCACGTGAACAAGCCAAGCATATCGGCTTAACGTCACTCACCCGTCTTTATCAGTGACCCATATAAAATAAACAAACAAAGAGCCCTGTTGAGCTAAACCTATTATAGGCACAATCGTTATAAATTTTAATCATAACATTACTCCCCTCCGCAAAATAATGGAAACAAAGTTTCATTATTTCTATGGTGTGAGTATAACAACACCAGAGTGAAATATGGTAACATCAAATTTCACTACAAATAAGAACTAATATAGCACCCAGGTTTCTGCCGTAATGCAGGCAATTTAACACTAGAAGTGTGGTCGATGGTTAATACCAAAGTCAATGTCTTCTTTAGACAAAATCCCTTTTTAACTGCAATGTGAGGTCGCCATTACTAATAATGCTCAACATATTAAAAAATGATGGTAGCAATACATGCACTCACATACCTCACACCGTCACATAACGCCTATCATTCCGGTTCAGTTTCAGTAGTCAATTAATTAATTCATGATCAACATCAAAAATGCAAAACAATACAGAATAAACTAATATGCACAAACGTAAATAGATTAAATGAGGCAGACAATCATTTTAGTAAAGTGAATGAATGCAACATCTTACACTAAAAAATTAAAATCATGTGTACATCTTAAGTACTTGTCATAAAAAGTGAGTTGTGGTGCCAATAAAAAAAATGTAATCTTGCACCTAACGAAGTTGTGTATCCAATCAAGTAATAATACGCTAATGTATGGTACAAATTGATAATAGTATCGAGAAACCTCAAAATGTTTACTCAATAATTAGTGTTAGTAAAATAAAGGATGTGTCAAAGACTGAATCTTATCTCGCGAATTAAAACTAAATAACCGCTAAATAAAGCACTGTATTACCAGTAATAATGTCATAGAATTATACACACTAGTGGACTAAAACACCAGTCAAATCCCACGTTCAGGTCCATGATCCTCTGCTATATTCTCGTATATAAGTCGCATTATAATGTAACTGTAAGCACGATATGATTCTAGTAGTTGCGTCCCCTTGACCAAGTGAAGCATTCTTGAGAACTGTCCCTTCATCTTGAGACGTAGTGTCAATAATAGCATAAAACAAGATTTTGCATTCAGAATATCCAAATGTCACATTGTTCTGAAATTAACAATAAATGTGTGTGTTTATGCATATAAACTACGTATGACAACTGTTTAAAATGTCGAAGACATCCCAGTAATGAGCTGAGCAAAAAGAGGTAGAACTTAACATTGGCAATATGAGCATTCATCATCATCAGGTGCAGAGTGAACCGATCAATATCTGTAAGAACTGTCAAAAGAGTCCTTGAGCAATTTCTTTCAATTTCCGACAAAAAGTTACGATAATTGTGAGCCTTGGCATGAATTAGAGCGTTTGTACATTCACTCCTTGCACAGCAACGATAAATCTGTAAATTTATGTCAGCATCAGCATTGTCAGCAAACAAGTTCATAAGGAGTGACATGATCCATAAGTCACCACGTGAAGAAGTCAGTTGATAGGTGTGTTATACCCTCACAAGGTAACTGCATTTGCCGTGTTGTCTGGTGATAGTGAGTCTTTTACACAACGTGACAACACATCCGCGACAACGTTCTTATTGCCCTTGATGGCCCGAATATCATACTCTTAGGGTTGGAGCGCAAGTTATGCTATGGCCACTCTCTCATTTCGAAATTTTGCAGTTTTCAGTGGGTGTCAATTCACGAATTACATACAGAATTGGATGTAGACAATCATCGAATTCCTGCATAAGTGTACTACCGATTCCTGACCCAGCGGCGTAGACTCTAAGGATAAAAGGAAATCGAGCATCAGGCAATCTTAAAATTTGTGATTTTGAAAAATAACACTTAAGTATATTTAAAGAAACTTTACAAGAATGTAACCAAACGATCTTATTTGGAGAGCTCTTTCTTAATAACGAAGACAGAACTGAAGTAATTTCTAAAACATGAGGCAAACATTTCCTATAGAATCCGACAAGACCCAACAGACTGCAAACCTGAGAATAGAGTAATTAGTGCAGGAAGCCTCTGAACTTGTTCTTCAGGAGATACCTGAAATATAAACTGAAATAATGCCAAGAAAAAGAAGTTGCAAAATGAGTGAAGTATACACAATCCCACAACGTAAGAAACTAGCGGGTGAGATGGTCAATATATGAAATAAATAGAAATATAGAAGAAAAGTGTGCACAAGAATGCATTAAAATCGGTGTGGTGCCGAATCATGTATCAATTGTACATCAAGTCAATGGTCTCGAAAGTAAGCACCGTTGTCAAGATCGACGACCATGCGTGCATCCACATTAGGGTAAAAATAGATAATTGACTCCCTATCATTGAAACTGTTGATAGGCAAAAGACGTACTAATTTCACGTCAGCAGTGAACTGGAAAAAGTTACCCAGAGCGTACCATGTAGTGCCGGGTGGCAGATTTCGCACTAGTACGGTGCGTAAGTATGCACTATTACCATCATAAGGCATCCTATTTTCACGAAACTGTGAGCAGGGGTGGTAAGCACCCTTAGTCAAATGAGAAACATTGTCATTTATCTTTCTCGTGGATGTCGATCTTTATTATATAAAGTATCATACTGATTGAACTGAGTATGATGCCTATCCCTATTGGAGCCTGTAGGTTTGGAGCATGTCGTAGATGCTAGCTTATAAGGTACAGTTAAACATTTTTTTTTCAGATGTAATTGTAATAGTTCAACCAGGTAAGTTTGTACTATCATTATCATCAACCTTAAGTGTAACAACATGACTCTTATTAGTAAATTTCGCGTCACCCTTGACGATCTCATCTGTATTTTTAATATCAGATGCACTGTGAGCATGTCTCAATGACTTACTCCCAGAGGAGGCAGTATTGTTTCGACTGGAAACACTGGCATTAGAGTGATGTCGAGGAAAGTTGTATCTGCCCCGGCATGAGATCTTTACTTTTTCAGGTCGTACTGACCTGTTTATATCACATTTGGTACCACAGGCATACAATAGGTTTTTCATAACTAATGTGTGACAATATATTCTTGTGTAACACAACATCCAGCAAACCATCAACCCTTTTTCTTAACTTCGCAATTTTCAAAACCTGGAGTGAAATTTCTTCACTCTGCTCTTATTTACCTCTTCAAGATTTACATTTTTACTCTTCTCCTCAATGAGTAATGTCTCAAAGGTAGCCAACTTATCACGAGTCAAATTTTCTTCTTGACTTTTAAGGCATCTTAGTTCTTGATTTTCAAGTTCAAGTGCTGCCACTTTACTCTCCAACTGACTCCAAGAACATTTAATGTCCCGGTCTGTCACTTCTTTTATATCACCCTTTAATCTCAAAAGAGAAACCTCAGATGTCAGTTCTTGAATCTGAGCCACCTGTGCATGACAGTTGCTCTGTAAAGCTGTATTAAGCTTATCAAGTTCCCCACTGACACTCTTTTTTTTGTCAAGCAATTTTTTAATATCAGGATTGGTCTGTAACTTCTGTAATCTCACCTCTTCATGAAGTAAATTCTTTGCCTTTATTATCTCCTCCCTCTTTTCTTGTCACAGTCTGTTCTCTTCTTCTTCTGCTTTTACATAGAACAGGACAAATTTATCAAGAGCTTTGCCCTGCTCACCCTATTCTTTGCCTACTTTAATGACATATTCCAGGGTTGATATGTCGTCTAAACACTTCACTTCCTTTGCGTGCTCATTGAGAGCAAAGGTCTTTAAATCTTCACCTTCCATACCAAATTCCTTCCCAATCTTTACAAAATACTCCAAGGTAGCCCTAATTCACTATTATTGTGATTCCAAATTGTCCAATAGTAATTCAAATGATATAAATTTATATATAATGTGTGCAGTATTAGCGACAACTAATTTCACCACTCCATGTCAATCAACTGCATGAAATTATAGATGTTAATTTAGGAGCAAACACAAACAGAGATACCAAACAAATTACAGCATACAAGATTACAGTAGAAAGAGCCAACTCCAGATAATACTAATGAATAAAACAAGGCAGAAATTTATGAATTGTCGAAAAATTATAAAAAAAATTCCGCTCTACCACATTTATGACAATACAAGCACGATTTCACAACATATAATACATCTAATAACTGAATGATAGCAAGATTAGAGGAACAGATTTAGAAACAATAATGGAGAATGAACCAAATAAAATACAATTAACCTGACATTAACTACAAATTTACAAATAAACAGGGCAAAACAGCTAACAATAACGGTGATGGAAATCTCAGTAGTAGCAGTAAACACACAGCTTTTTAATGCCGGCCCCACTATATTAGAAACTCATGAACCAAACCTAAAGACCAACTAATAATTCACGACCATGGGTGTGACAGTACGGACTGTTACGTCGGATTAACACTAAGGTGCTGCCACTTAATTATAGTTAGGGTAAGAATACTTAGCAAGATTAAACACTAAGTATTTGAACGTGTCTAGTTAGTGTAATAACACTAGTCACATATACTATGAGTGATTTAATTAAGGTTAAGAAATGACGTCATCGAACTTGGGGTAGAATTGCTTAGTAGTTAGGACGGAAGTGATGGTTTGAGAGAAGGGGGTTAAGTGAGTTGGTTTTAGGCACGAGACGAGCGAGACAGTGATTTTGGGGTTTGGACCATCTTGTAAGTTCGATGGCTGTGTGTTATTTCTTGGGATGACTGGTTTGTATACCACAGAAGCACATGTATTTATGAACTATTATGAAGTTGTCAGAGTGTGCAGACACTTAATAAAGGTGTTCATTCATATTTAATCCAGCTTGAACTTATTTCCTGAACGTCAGTAGGAAGTGTCGTTTGTTTACATCAGGTAATTGAGAAAAGAATGTTACCATATTTTCGACGATCATGCAGCCTAAAACATAAACACAGTTACGAGTCTCCAAAAGAACTACCTGGGTTATGTTCCAATTCCTATTCTGTAATCACCATCTCTGGCAGTCGCCAGTAAAACAACAGATGAACATTGATAAAAGATTCCACCCCATTCTCACCCTGTCACACTAGACTTGATTTGTCACCGTGACCAAGCCCGGTCACATCTAACTTGATTTGGTGCCGTTCCCGTCCACTCAACCCGGCCACATAACTTGATTTGGTGCCGTTGACCAGCTCGTAACTGCCTTTTTACGATGGATTCAGCTATTTGATTTGGTGCCCGTGACCAGCTCGTAACTGTTTTTTTATGATGGATTCACCCATTCAACAGCTAGAGCATCAAGTATTTTTGTTGCAAAAGAAAAACCACCTGCTTCAACAACAACTGTCACAGCAACAAACAGCTGCTGGAAGGGCACACTGGAACAGTCTCAATAAAAGACACTGTCGAATTACAGTGAGAAACGTTATCAATATAATAAAACAAGGAAAGATATTTGAAATAAATAATGTTACCAGTGACCAACAAAGATGTATGATAACGACAGAAAATGGACTAAGAGCATATATAAAGCCAATAACACAGTGGAGAAAAACCTTTAACAGACGTTATCATTCCTGTTCCACCGCTGAGGTTCATATCCCTCCACCTGAGCTGTACTCACGTATCCTCTCCCGTGATGCTTGCTTGGCTGAGTTACCCTCCGTTACTCCAGGCCTCTCTCATGCTTCGCCTCAGCATGATATTATTGTACCTCCTATTACTGCCACAACTCCTGTCCATACCTCCCTTCCTCCCCCTGTTCACCTCTCTTCTGATTCCACTTTTCCCCCCTCTGTTCACCTCTCTTCAGACCCCGCTTTTCCTCCCTCTGTTCACCTCCCTTCAGACCCCGCTTTTCCTCCCTCTGTTCACCTCCCTTCAGACCCCGCTTTTCCTCCCTCTGTTCATCTCTCTTCTGACCCCGCTTTTCCTCCTTATGGTTATTTTCCTCCGCCTCCCTCCGACCTTGATACAGAACACGAGTCTGACTCTTCAGATGTTGAACCTTCTCTTTCTCCTTATGATTATTTTCCTCCGCCTCTCTCCGACCTTGATACAGAACATGAGACTGACTCTTCAGATGTTGAACCTTCTCTTTCTCCTTATGGTTATTTTCCTCCGCCTCCCTCCGACCTTGATACAGAACATGAGACTGACTTTTCAGATGTTGAACCTTCTCTTCCTCCTTATGGTTACTTTCCTCCACCTCCCTCCGGTTATTTTTCTCCCTATTCCTCTGATCTTGACTCTTCCCACGATTATTCTTCTTTTGATATTGGACCCGATGTTCCTCTTCCCTCAGCTCGTTTTCTCTTTAGACGTCGTCATCCAAAATTCATTTACGATTATGTTCCCTTTCCTAAGCCCCTTCACCAGCGGGCGCCCATGTACGAACCCGTTTTCGTCGCTCCCATGGTTCTGTTCATTCTCCTTACCGTAGTCCCTCTCCTCCGCCTCTCCCTCCCCCTGTCACACCTCCGTCCCGTAGATTGCGTGTTCCCCTCCGTTATCCTCATACCAGTCCGCAGCCTCCACCCCGACCCTCCCGTTGTTTCCCGTAGTCCATGCCATTGTTACTACATCCCAACCTACACAGTACGATCCTCGCCTGTTATTGTAAGCCATTGAAAGATTGGATGCAATGAACATTTTTGCAAAGATGTTTACAAATTGAACTGCAGTTACCTCCAGATGCCGTCTCCGGTCAGGTTGACATTTCCTGCCCTGCTATTATTTTTAGCATGAAGTCGACCCTGCTTCTCGTCTCTTCCGATGCAGGTCTCCTACACAATACCCCTCCTGCTGAATTGCTTGATCCTGATGCTACCTTGAAGTCCAATCGTTACGCATCCTTGAACATCTGGGTTACACACTTTACGCACATTTCCAGTTCAGATAGGAAAGTTCAACAGCCGTTATTTATGGAGAGCTGTTACATTTTCGTCCGCAAGAAAGACATTGCTGAATCTACCGGTACATGAACATTTCCCTTACAACATCCTTTCGACCACTGCTGATGGAGATCCACCAACTCAGACGATCTCTGCAGTCCTGATATATTGTAGTTGATGTAGTTCCTTTTTACACGCGTTAGCGTCATTATGTCACATTATTTTGACATGTAATATTTGACCATCTTGTATGCCCCTATGATTTTTTTGTTTTTTTTTTTGTTTTTCTTTTTGCCATGTTTCTGACGTAAGATTTTACCCAGATTTTTTAAGGTTTACATCGTTCTGTTGTACCAAATAAAAGTGATTAACTAATGTACATCTTCACCCGCCACTAATGCTGGCATCATTCACGATTTATTATGATGATGACACCATATTGCATTATGATTGTTTGAATTTTCAGTTATTGTTACACCGACACTCATACATGTGATTTAACTATTTGCCCATTTATATATTCTATACCATTGTCCATTGATTACCATGTTTCCATTCCATTCATTGTTTCCGGTTATTGTTACACCGGCAAAGTCATTTTTTAAAAATAAGACTTACCCATTTTGCCCATACTTTGCCACCAAGTTTTGTGGTTCTATTTCCATTTCCTCCATTCATATTTTTTTCATCACCCATTTCAGTGAAGTGTAGGGTTACAGCCTTTTTATGTGCACCCGCCATATTTTTTTTTGCCAATTTTTTTTTCCTTGCGACGTTAACTCGCTTGTCATGTTATTTTATGTTTTATGATTCGCACAAGTGTGAGAGATATTGATGACTATAAACCTATAAAGCGTTTTGTTAGTTCGTTAATGAATGTTAGTTACTGTTCTATTTTGCTCATATATTTTTCTTTTGCCACTTATTAGTACTATTTGTAGCTACCATAACCTCCATAGTTTTTTTGTGTTTTTTTCCATGTGTCCCTCGTTTATGTTATGTCCATCAGTCTCTACCCCTTCATGATCGATTTTTTTTGTATGAACTGTTAATGGTGTTATTTCATCCATTATTCCCATCTATTGTTTATTGTAGTCCTTCAGACATGATTTATGGTGGGATACATGAATCCCAATAATTTTTTTAGAGTTAGTAAATTTTTTTCTAGGGAATAAAGTGTCTCCTACGGGATACACTTTAGTGGCCCCTGGCGTATGTGACAGTACGGACTGTTACGTCGGATTAACACTAAGGTGCTGCCACTTAATTATAGTTAGGGTAAGAATACTTAGCAAGATTAAACACTAAGTATTTGAACGTGTCTAGTTAGTGTAATAACACTAGTCACATATACTATGAGTGATTTAATTAAGGTTAAGAAATGACGTCATCGAACTTGGGGTAGAATTGCTTAGTAGTTAGGACGGAAGTGATGGTTTGAGAGAAGGGGGTTAAGTGAGTTGGTTTTAGGCACGAGACGAGCGAGACAGTGATTTTGGGGTTTGGACCATCTTGTAAGTTCGATGGCTGTGTGTTATTTCTTGGGATGACTGGTTTGTATACCACAGAAGCACATGTATTTATGAACTATTATGAAGTTGTCAGAGTGTGCAGACACTTAATAAAGGTGTTCATTCATATTTAATCCAGCTTGAACTTATTTCCTGAACGTCAGTAGGAAGTGTCGTTTGTTTACATCAGGTAAGTCTCCAAAAGAAACCTGGGAATGTTCCATATTCTGTTCTCACCAGCTTCAGCCTCTGGCTCAGGGAATGATGATTCACATGCAGTGCTTGACTAGGGTTAGACTAGAAATCCAGCCTGTAGCCGATCAACACCGCCATCTTGAAAAATATTATGCCCATGCAGAAAATGTAGCCCACCGACTTGAAAAATTGTTGAAACAACACATGTTCAGATCCCGACTTGATGCCTTCAAAATTAGTGCTGTTACGTGTCTTTTTGATGTTAATGTTAATATGCAATAACAGGATGGTTCCTGTGGCCAAGATGACGTCTAGGGTAGCAAATCTCTTAGACACCGCAACCAGCCAACACCACTCATAATTATTTGATTCACTAATGAAGTGGACAATATAAAATTTATTTAAGACTGCACACAGCTTCACATAGAATACAGTTCATGCCAACATAAATAATATGCAGTAGACGAAATACCGTAAGCAGTCAGTCCATGTCAGGAAGGCTGTCCTTTAGATCTCAATATGATGTATTTCTATTAACACTCGACACTGAGAAATTATACTTCTTGTCAATACAGATAACTAGATGACTAGATACATCTCACCAAAGATCTTGATGTGTTAGTGATAATATAACTCAACTATAAACTTTTCAAAATAAGGAGCTAAAACACATACGTCCACTCGCCATGACATACACTCGTATCTCGCACCCACTTCTCCCCTAGTTTCACGTGAGCCAGCCAAGCATATCCGCTTAACGTCGCTCACCCATCTTTATCAGTGATCCGTATAAAATAAACAAACAAAGAGCCCTGTTGAGCTAAACCTATAATAGGCACAATCGTTATGAATTTTAATCATAACATGTTACTTAACCCGCTTTCTCTTTACAGTAAAAATGTAATGAGACCTCAGGAATGTCAGTCAGTAGACTTGATACTAACAGACGTGAAACTAGGAAGCCAGAAGTGCAGAGATCGTCTGCAGGGAATTCCACCATTACAATATGCTGATATAAAATGTGAAAAGCAGCTGTGGGAAATGACTGATTTAAAATGAAAGAAAGGAAAAAAATGAAAGCCTTTGCTGACATGGCAAGAAGACAACAGTGATGATTATCTAAACAAAACCAGAATTTCAGAGAATGTGGCATCAAATTTAATGGGACGGTTGAAAAAATTGGAACTGCTGTGTTCCATACAATGACAGATAATGCAAAAATCTGTGTCAATGGAAGTAAGAAAGAGAGTTCATAATTTTTACAAAGAGCAAATTCTGTCAAATCAAAGTCAGTCATTATCATCTTTGTTATCTTTCATCTCCCTGTGAAGCATAGGCATTTGAAATATTCATTGGTGTTGTTGTTTTGAAAAGGTGATGGATGGAGAGCGGGCACTTTATGATTAAAATTCATAACGATTGTGTCGATATCATTAGGTAGCTCGACAGGGCTCCTTGTTTGTTTATTTCATACGGAGTCATTTATTAATACAGGAAGTGACGTCATGCCTCTATGGTGTATTTGGCAGACGTGAAACTAGGAAGCCAGAAGTGCAGAGATCGTCTGCAGGGAATTCCACCATTGTGTGTCATGGCGAGTGGACGCATGTGTTTGAGCTCCTGAAAATATATTTCTTGTACATCCCTATGTTGTTCCATCACGAATACATGAATATCTTCTGTGAGGTGTATCTAGTTATCTTCGTATAAAGGGAGTATGGATTCTCAATGTCGAGTGTGAAACATATAATAACATGTGGAAAATGAAAAGGACAGCGTTGCAGTCATGAATGGACAGCCTAGAGCTTTATCAACGACTGCATATAATATGCCATTGGTATATTGAACTGTAATGTATTTCAATTTGGAGCCTCGTTACGTTTGAATAAATATGTATCCTGTCCACTTCGTCCATTGTGGCTCAATTGAGTCAGATTGATGTTGGCTTGTTGCGGTGTCTGATGTGTTTGCTACCCTAGACTTGAATTTGGCCTACAGGAACCATCCTGTCACTAAATATTAACAGTATCAAGATAAAAGACACGTAACATTGCCTCTTTTCGTTCCATCTTGGTCTGCCCTGTTCAACCTGAAAATTGGTTATAATTTGGGTATTTAGTGTCATTTTATTTACTAATTTTATATTAAATTTAAATAACTATTGTCTTTTGCAGTTGGTGGTTTTAATTTATATTAGCAAATGTCATTTTATTTTCAGTTTTGTATTGTATATAGATAACTATTGTCCTTTGCACTTGGTTTTAATTTGTACAAGTATTTGTTCTTTTTGAGTTGGTGTTTTTTTTAAACCTCGTTGTCTTACCTTGTCCTATGAGTAGTTAATAAGTTTGCAAATTTTACAGTTTTTCTATTTTTTTTTATTTTTTTATTATTTGTTAGTTTTTGTTGCTTAAATTTCTTTTTGGTTGAATGTCTTTTCTGAAGTATTATTTTTGTTATTATTACCAATATTGTCACTGTTATTAACCTTATATATTTTTTTGTTGTTGAAATATTCATGCAAAGCCTCTATGCTTTTTATATCTCTTTAACGTCCGTCTCCAGATCCATTCACACCGAGTTTTTGAATCTCTCTTTATTCTAACCATTCCAAATGCCCATCCTGGAGATTTTGCTACAAGAAAGTCATGGCAACCAATAAACAAACAAAAAAGATTCCTTGAGGCCACTGAGAATTGTATATAAGCAGAATGCTTAAAAAAAAGGATGGAAAACAAAACAGATTAAAGAGGGCATCCTGAAAAATAGGGCAACGTGAAAAGAAAGCATGTTAAGAGCATGAGAAGAAAACAGCCTACTTTTCTTGGGCGTTATGAGAAGAGGAAAGGTTAAACATATTGTGACAACAAACAAAACTGAGAAAGAAGTTGACAGAAAGAGAATATTTCAGTTTACATTATGGAATAGAAAAAAGAGACGGAGCCGGGGTAGCGCAGTGGTTAGTGCACTGGCTTCCTAGCTCAGTGGTCCATGGTTCGATCCCCAGTTGAGGTGGGATTTTTTAGACCGCAAACGGCCCCAGGGTAGACTCAGTCTCATGAATTGGGTACCAGAACAATTCTGGGAAGGTTAATTCGGCCAGCGTGACGCTGACCACATCACCCGTAGAGATTTATTTACTTACACCCCTAGTGTGCCGATGGTCAAGAAAATACAGGCCTAACACTGTATTACCAATATGCCTCAGTAGATGTGTAACGGGATCTTTTACCTTTTTACCTTCTGGAATGGATAAAAGGATAAATAGAGAATTGGCAAATAGCATTTGGGACAGGAAACTGTGAAACAACATGACTGCATATGCCAACCATCACAACACGTAGATAAATCTGTTGGTGTATATATGCCAAAGTACTTACTTATTTTTACTACAGATGTCAGGCTGCTGTTTGTACCAAACATTGTGTCATTAGCTCGTCCTGTGACATTTGGATAAGCTCTGACTCTAAACTCATTTGATCCAAGACTAAAGTTCTGGATCGGTAGTGTCAAACTGCAGTTTCCGTAGACATATTCAGGATTTCCTTGTACAGAAAAGTCTGTATAGCTAGTGCCCTGTGTGACACTTTTCTCCGTGCCCTGTCAGTTAGAGAAAGTCATGTTACTACTATTAATGCTGATGTTGAAACTACAACAACAAAAGTTATTTTCATCCCACTGACAGTATGCAAGATATCATAATGTCAATTCAGAAGAATGGAAAACAAATGGATCTAGATTAGGGTTCCCATTCGTCCCGTTTTTCCCGGGACAGTCCCGTTTTTTGATAAAATGTCCCGGTGTCCCGAATTTATTCCAAATGTCCCGCTTTTTAAGGGTCCTACCTGAAAAAAAAAATCTTTGGGTAACGGATTTTATTCCGTGTTTTAGTAGTGTTACTTTATCAATTTTTTAATCAAGATTTACCAGCATTTCCACATTTATTGTGTACGAGTTGAGGAACTCAAATCATTTTGCGAATTCACCAATACAGAATATAAAACTGTTTTGGGTAACAGCAAGACAAGATGGCTCTCTCTCTTGCCTGCTGTCCAGAGAGTTATTGACATTTTCCCTGCATTGAAGTTATATTTCCTTTCCATTCACAAATGTCCTACCAGTCTCAAAAATTTCTTTGAAAATCCACTTTCAATTACACTCCTGCATTTCATTGCCAGCCAGTTAAAAACCTTTTCTGATACCATCAAATGTGTTGAAAAGCAAGAGACAACAGTAATTGAAGTGAAGGATGATGTAAACAAACTGGTGGAAAAATTAAACTACAGGAAGGCAGAAAAGTTTCTTACCACTAATGTGAGAAATCAGTTGCAAGAATTAGAAAAAGAAGGACGCATAACAGTTGAAAAGTTTCAAAGCTATGCAGTAGATTTCTATGACACCTGCATTGAATATATTCAGGAGTGGTGTCAGGGCCGGATTAAGCTAGTACGGGGCCTGTAGCATATGTTAAGAAAGGGGCCCTATATTAAAAATAAAACAATAAAAAAACACAAATATATTTGAACACATACATTTTTAATTTGCATAGTAATTATCATTATCAATAGTAATAACACAGTCAACATTATTGTTTAAATATTAATGTTTCTACATTTAGCATGAGCAAATTTGTTGATGATATAGGATGTATCAATTTCACGCAGAAGTTTATGTTCAATGCTCATTAGTGTGAGATTGTTCAATCTCTTTTGACCCATGGTGCTCCTTAGTTCATTTTTAATAAGTTTCAGTTTTGAAAATGATCGTTCTCCACTGCGGTTGGTTACCATTAGTGACAAATAGATGCGCAAGGCGATTTCTACATTTGGAAAACAAGACTCCAAAGAATTGTCAATTATCAAACGGTAAAACTGTAACTCTACAAGGTCTAGAGTAGTGCAAATATGAGAAGCAAGATCAGTTTTCAACAGTTCTATAAACTGCACAAGTTCTTCACAAAGACTTTCTTCCAGAACTTCCAGATATAATTTAATAAGATTCGATGATCTCGTTACCACCTCTTCAGGTGTAAACGACTGTAACTGACGAAGGAATCCAAATACATCATTCAACTTTTGATAACCTTTCTGGCGTTTTGACAAGGCAGAGAACAAGCTATCAATAAGGACAAGAAATGTTCGGATTTTAAACTGCTGAGAAGGCGTTTGAGATTCAACAAGTGTGCTGGAACCATTAAAATCATCATACTGTCGATTTCGTTTGTGTTTTCTTCGAGTTTGTTCTTGATAATGTTCACAATCAGATCCTTGGCCTTTTGCTCTATGTCTGCAAAAGTAGACCGCATAGCTTGAATACACCCCCGCAGGGATTCATGGAGTGCACAAGCTGTATTCAAATCTTGGTCAGAAGATTGCAAAGAAGCACTGGTCATTTGAAAACGCTGTAATACTTGATCCCACAGTATGATCATTATTCCTGTTTCTAACTTCATCATGGTTGAAAGTAGACCACGAGCCTGTTGACGACACTATCTGAAATATCATCCAAGACTTGTTTTATTGCAGAAAAGCTGTGTAAAAGTGCTTTTGTTGCATCTGCCCGAGCGGACCACCTGGTATCTGACAGTCTTTTCGCAAAGGGCATATGGGACTTATTATGAGTACCGCCAGCACATAATGCAGTAGAAAGGAGACCCCACCGGTAGGTAGAAGCAGAAAAGAAGGTGTACAGACTTTCAACAAATCCAAAGAAAATGACTGCTTTTTGACAACCTTCAGCAGCACATTTTCCAACCAAATTTAGTGAATGTGCAAAACACGGAATGTAATGCGCAAACTTATTTATCTCTTTAATTCGTGCTTGTAATCCTATAAACTTGCCACTCATGTTGCTGGCGTTGTCATAACTTTGACCACGGCAGTCTTTAATATCAATGTCATTTGCCTTTAAAAAATTAAGTAGACTTTTAGTAAGCTGTTCAGCACTATGACCTTCCATATCCAAAAATGTCAAAAATCTTTCAACTGGTCCAGATGGCAAAACATAGCGCAGAGTCAAAGTCAGCTGGTCCATATTAGATATATCTGGAGTAGAATCCAATGAAACGGAATAATACTTGTATTTCTTCACTTCACAGAGAATGTGATCCAGTATGCTGGATCCAATCAGATTGATGAATTCCTCACACGTTGTTTTAGATAGATATGATGTATGTCCAAATCCTTTGTTTGCATGAGTACTTATATGCTCTGTCAGAAAAGGGTCAAACTTGGCCAGTAATTCTAACTACCCTAAGTAATTCCCGTAATAAGGGGACCCAACAATTTCATCACTGCCACGAAATGAAAGGCCTCGTTCTGCTAAAAACTTCACAACTTCAATTATTCGCTCTAGAATTTTGTGCCAATACTTTTCTTGAATGTCCATCTGTTTCACAAGTTGGGAATCGACACGTTCACCTTTGTTTTTACACATCAACAGTGAAATTAAAGCTTGTCTATGTCAGGAGCTTTCTTCATGTCGACGCAATAGATTGCTTGCATTTTTCCAGTCATTAAACCCTTCCACAGTAAACTTTGATGAACATTCTGAACTCATAAGCTTGCATGGGGAACAGAATAGGCGCCCTTTACTTTCTGAATAGCATAACCATTTTCTTGCATGTTGCTTGTTTGTAAGTTTATGAATATGTGTAAAATAAGACTTCGGATAGTATCGAGTTTTCTTTTCAGTGTCATACAATCGCACGGATGAAGAGAAGGCACTATCAACATGTTGACATTTTTCACTTCCCTTGGATATCCAATATTCACGCTCACAGTCATCTATATTGTTCGGCCAGTCACCAATATCATTAGAGTACTTCTTCGTTTTACTTATTCTTTCACATTCAGACTCAGTGTATACTGGGTTTTGCTGTATGTTTTCTGCTGCACAGCCTGCACTAGTACTAGTTGTTCCTGTACTTCCAGCTTCAGCGGTAAGAGTACCACCACCATGAACATCAAAATATTCTGTCAGCTTACGTGTTTTTGATATCACAAGTTGATCTCTTCTTTCTTTTTCTTCCTTCGCTTTACGTTTTTTACTTCCAGAAGCATAATTACGTCCAATATCTCTGTGTCTACTGCTCATTTTTTGAGTTTTCTAACCTTACAAATCAAGAAATTTTAATCAAGATCGAAAGAGAGTGCGAGCACGCCGTATATCTCAATTAAAACAGGAAGTTTCCGTTTCCTAAATTCTAGTTTTTATTGTTAATGCAAATTCATTTCACAAAGAACGAAACAAAATTAGAGGGGCAGTCGCCTAGAGCCAAAAATGCAGCTTCCGTCCAAACGTGACCAAATTTTCAACGCCACTTAAATGGCTTCCGTCGCAAACAGTTAAGATAAAAATAATGAAGAGTCACACTAAGTCACCCTCTTATGCTCTTTCTCTCACAATTTCGTGACACCAAATGAAAAGGCGCTAAAGATGGCATAAATCACAAGATCATTGGTTTAACGCTCGTATTAGAAGATGACCAAAAAAATTATGTACATATTTATTGGCGCGGGGCCCCTAAAAGCGCGGGGCCCGTAGCATATGCTACTTTTGCTACTACGTTAATCCGGCTCTGAGTGGTGTACATCATTTCTTACACCTCTTCAGTCTATGGATTGGATCAATTTGAAGGGAAAGAAGTCTGTGACTTGGAAGAACATTCAAGAAAGCTACATATTCATGAAGACAGTGTCACCAAATTTTACTGTGAATGAAGAGGACTTATTTGATGAGTTTGCATGTGTGACAAAAATATTGTGAAAGCAAATTTGAGGTGTGGAGTGAACTGAAGGATCAAAGTGTCAGTGAAAAATGGTGTGAGATGTTCGCTCATTTTACAAAGCAGGACATAAATGCTGAGAACCTGAAATGCCTAGTTAGTTTTTGTTTGGCACTGCCAGGATCCAATGCAGCTGTTGAACGCGTTTTTTCATTAATAAATGCGCTTTGGACAGACGAAAAAAACAGACTTAAAATTGAGACAGTGAAAGCTTTAACCATTATAAAGACCCATTTTAAGGATTTCTCTTGTGCTGAGTTCTATGACCAAATATTAGAAGAAAAAAAACAACTTCTTGAACAGGCCCATAAATGTGATAAATATTCTGACTATTGCGTATTTTTTAAAGGTGCGATTTTTCTAATTAAGTATGTTTGTAATTTAGAATTCTTTTTTAAAGTGGAAGTTGTGTTAGTTAATGTGTGTATTTTTATACCAGTATCTTATTTTAAGTGCAACACATAATATATAATAGATTTATTTGTGCTTTACCTTAATTTTTAACTTGTCCCGTTTTTTTACAAAATGTCCCGGGGTTTTTAGGTAAAAATTTGGAAATGTCCCGGTTTTTAAACAAAACATTATGGGAACCCTAATCTAGATTAATATTAAACTTTCAAATGCGCCAAAAAGAAAATAAAGAAGAAAGTCATCTAGTGGCAATCACCACATAATGGCAAAGAAAAACCCTTGAAAGAATAAATTTATAGAAGACTTCAAAATATCATGGATAAAAAGATAAGTAAAGACATTACAATCCTGATGTGGTGACGAAACAGACAATTGTGACTATGAAGAGGCCATGAGAAAATATTGCTTTTCTAGTTCTTGTCGTTAGTTCAACACCTGTGATCTTGTCATAGCACATACATCCCTCTAGTCTATGCAAGGATCCATTTATGAAAAAGCCTGTAGCTTTCTGGTTGTTGTTTTTGTTGTTCTCCATGTTTCTGAACCATGAAATAGAACTGACTTAATATTTGAATTGAAAATTCTTATTTTTGTGTTGGACCTGACTTCTTTTCATCTCCATATATTTCCCAATGCAATGAAAGCTCCTCTAGCCTTTATGTATCATTGTCCCTCCAACTATGTCTACCTTGCTGCAAAGGTATCTGACTGTGTCTATACTGTCGTAGATTTTTTTGATAGGAATTTAAGATCAATTATGGTCCAGTCTGAGTAGAACTAGGACAGGTGATAGCTCAGTGGGAGATAAGGTAAAGAAATAGATTTTTCACGAGTGAAATGGTGAAAGGTAAAGTCTTTCCCTGGATTTTAGAGATAATCTATCCAGCCTATCAGTTACGAACGGACTGTATTAGCAAAACTTGCACAAAAAATACAAAGTAAGTACATGGGTTATACAATGAAAGAATTATTTATCCCTGCTTTCTCTCGCTCTGACAGACCTGTGATCACAACCAGTCACTCTTACCTAATAGGTGCTTTCACAACATCTGGAACAATCGTAAGGTACACAGCCCATCCAAGGTTTGGTTACTGGCGAATCAAGCCCCAGTTTCTCCAAAGTTTCTCCCTTTATTCTCCAAATGGCTGGAAGAATTATACATGTCCCGATCTGTTACTTTTTGTATATCAACTTTTGATCTCAAAAGTGGCAACTCAGATTTCAGCTCCTGAATCTGAGCCACATGTGTATGACATTCTATATTTCTATATTCACAGCTGCATTAAGCTTATATATATATATATATATATATATATATATATATATATATATATATATATATATATATATATAGATATATATATATATATATATATATATATATTCAACCACTCACATCTACACACACACAGATAAGTGACGACAATTAGACGCACAGACGTGAAAACTATATCTATGGAATATGGATCTTTTGGGACGAGCTGACCAACACACGTAAATAAAGTTTATGTAAATTTTATTTATCATAAAGAACTTCACAGCAGCAATATTTTGAATATCAAATCAAATACAAATAAACATTAATTAATGAGTTAAATAAAGAGTTAGACTTATAGGTCTAATCCTCCCTCCCTCTGTTGAGAAAAAATCCCGTTAGAGAAAAATTATTAATTTCCCTCTGCGATAAAGAACAGAGTTATATACGTTAATCTATTCTGCAAGGGACAGTATTAGCAAAACTTGCACAAAAAATACAAAGTTAGTACATGGGTTATACAATGAAAGAATTATTTATCCCTGCTTTCTCTCGCTCTGACAGACCTGTGATCACAACCAGTCACTTTTACCTAATAGGTGCTTTCACAACATCTGGAACAATCGTAAGGTACACACAGCCCATCCAAGGTTTGGTTACTGGCGAATCAAGCCCCAGTTTCTCCAAAGACTAATTAATTCAAATGACGGGAAACGCTTGATTCGCTACTGTTAGTAGGATGCTGATTATGTCACTTCAATTTTTGTCCAGGTAGTAAAATAATTAAGAGGTCTAATGTTCATAGTGTACAGTAGCTTGGAATCTTTAATCGCTAAATCGAGTGTCAGGTAAATAAATCTGTTCAGGATAAATCTTCTTCACAACACTGTGGTTGTTATTCAGGTAATGTCAATGTTTGATTATGTCGCCACCACAGGCTGAATGTATATGAACTTGGGAAGAGAAATCTGGATATTCTATAAGTACAGTTACAATTTATTCTTAATATTCTTTGGGTTGGTACTCTGTCTCTTTCTGGGTGTAAAACACGAGGCCAGACAGGTCACCTTGAAGAAAACCCGATATTTATATCAGAATGTTCTTTTGTAAAGTTATTCTCAGATTCATATGGAAACCGCTGGTAAGGTTTAGGGTTTGACCCAAATACTGTGTAAAGAGAAAAACATACAAAATACTTAACCAATATATAGTATTCACAATCCTATCCTTACCCCGCGTAAAATATAATATATTTATCCACTTCGGTTATTTAACTTTAAATTATAAACTACAAGCTTAGAGCTTGTCTTATCGTTTAAAAACTCCCGTGAAATAAATTCTAGTCATTTAAAAAAATCAGTCATCATGAATTAGAAATAAATACATATTTCGTCAATACTCATAATGAATCAGTGCCTTTACTAGTTGGTTTGGTTAAAATATTATCTGACTGGTTACTAGCAGTTAATTAAATTTATATTATAGCTGGAAGAGTTTAGCTAGAAATTATTCTTTGTTCTGCTATCCAATGTAACACAGTAAAACTTAGAGAAATATAAATGTCGGACCTATCTAGTAAATCGCTGTGCACATATCTTAGAGAAATATAATTGTCGATTTAACTAGTTAAATCACTCAAACTACTAGTAGATATATTACCTTCACACAAACATCTAAGACTATTCTCCAACGATAAACTAAGAACTTCACTCAATACAAAGGATTCTAGAAATCAAGCTAGATGTCTTTACAGTCTGATGAGTACCGGATAAATTTTAGTTAGAAGGCTGGGATATATATGGCGTTAAATTTCCAGGTAACCAGCTCAGCGTTAGCTAATTGGTCTGCTGGTTGAACGTTCATCAAAGGAAATAGCGAACAGAAATAGATTTCGTGCTAAATTAGAAAAACGGACAGATCTCAGAGTGTATAAGGGTTTTTTGTGTTAAAAAGGTGCATAGGTGAAAGAAAAGGTAAAAGAACAGTGCAGATAATGAGAAAGATATATGAACGCTCTTTTCATAATATGTCACATATACAAAAATAAAACACCAACAGAAAGCATGGATAACACTGGAAAACATGAATAAAATGAAGCAAAAAACAATAAAAAGATGGTTTTCCAATATTAATAATAGCCCCTTTGGTTATAACTGTCTTTGAGAATGCGCCCCTGAGGTGACAGCCCTCAGCTGCCAATGTTCCTGGTGTTCCTTTAGACGTTTTCTTTTCTCTTCTGCTTGTGAGAGTTCCTTTTTGCTTAATCTGTAGAAAGTATTGCCACTCGGTGCGAATGTCAGCTTTATCCTCCCAGGCTGCTGGATTTATGTCCAATACCGTCATGTTTCTTGCATACATCTCTGAATCTCAGCTGCGGTCGGCCAACTGTTCTTTTCCCATGCTTTTCAACAGAAGCAAAATGAGAAGTTCCAGAGCCAAGGCTCATGAACCTGGCTAAAAATCTAGTAACAAAGATGCAAATACAAAAGTAAGAAGTAGAACAATGAAAAACAACAACACTGATTAAGGTCTATGCCCTATGCAATGATAGTTACAGTGAGGAAGATAAAAGATAATTTTTGATTGCCTATCAGACCTTATCAATAGGGTAAAAAAGAAAGATGATTTGAATGTGTAGGGTGATTTCAATGGAAAGGTAGGTAATAAAAAAAGAGCATCACAAGTAATCTGCTTTGGAGTGTTCATCAACACCTCAACAGAATGCAACAGCAATGGAGAGGACCTAATTTTGCATTGAACAATAACTAATAATAACCAAGACCATCTTTCAACACCACCAAAGCCATATTTTTTTTTAAAGCAGGATTTACAAAGAACAGAAGATGTGTAGATCATGTATTTACCCTCAGGAACATTATAGAGCAGTGCTCAGAATGGCAAAGACAGCTGTACATTAATTTCATTGATTTTGAAAAAAGCTTTTGACAGTATACATAGCGACAGTTTATGGAAAATACTGAGGGCTTATGGAATTCCACGCTGCATAGTGTCAATCATAAAAAGCCTCTTTGCCAACTTTACGTGTAGCGTTGGGCAGAGCAACCTAACCTTTGAAGTGAAGACAGGAGTACGACAGGGATGCCCATTATCAACCACTCTATTTTTAACAGTCATAGAAGGAGCCGCGCTAGCGTAGTGGTTACCACAATGCGCTGGCGACCGGGTGACCCAGGATCAAACCCGGGCGAGGAAATTTGAAGATTTTTCGTCCACCGGGATTTGGACTGGATTAACTCGAGCCCTGGCGAGAACATTTGAAGAAATATCGTCGACCAGGAACTGGCGGCTCCTAAGCCGACCCAGCTCTAATGGGCACCTCCGAAATCGGCGAGTTTCAGGAATAAACGGATAGACTTAATAAGTATAGCCAGCAGGTGGGCTTGAACATCAATCTAAAGAAGACAGAGGTCATGGTACTCAATGTGGGCAACCATGAGCCCATTTCAGTAAGGAATCAGCAACTGGAACAGACAGATACCTTCACATACCTAGGATGCATAGTAACACCAGACGGCGGAGCAAGCAAAGACATCAACAACAGAATGAACAAAGCAAGAATATCCTTGTTTAGTCTAAAACATCTGGAAGTCTTCTCAGTACAGCACAAGCAAAAAATTAAGATTATATCAGAGATGTGTGCTTTCTGTCCTCTCTATGGTGCGGAACGCTGGAGAGTTACAGAGAAGGAAATGTAGAAATTGTCCTCTTTTCACATAACATGCCTAAGAATAATTCACCGAATCTTTTGGCCGAATACCATCACCAACCAAGATCTGTACTGAAATGTAATGAAATGTGTAATGTGTAATGAAAGCCAGTCTTTGCCTTCTTTGCCTTTCCTTTTGTGATATTGTTTGGTTGGTATGTATGCTGACATTAAGGATTAAGGATGATTCTGGCATCTGTTACAACATTGCTCTGCCTTTGTGCAGTCAATATGTAATCAATCTGAGATACTTTATCAATGTTATTCCACCTGTACATGTTTTTATATAGCTTTTTCTTCTTTCTTCTTTGATCCTTAGCCGCCGACCGCTAAAGCAGTCAGTGTCCATCACGCCTGGTGGCGTCCTGTAGGGCAACAACAAATTGATTCCACTTTGCTAGGTCGGCGGCTATCCTTCGTACAGTGCCCCAACTCTGTTTCATTCTTTGCATCTCAGCCTCTACAGTCCACCGCCAAGTTGTTTTTGGTCAACCTCTCTTTCGTTTTCCTTCAGGGGTCCATAGCATAGCTGTTCTTGGGATGGCATCGAGGTCTCTTCTGAGGACATGGCCAACCCAGCTCCAGCGTCTGCCAGCTATGATGGTCTGCATGTCCTCTTGCTTGCTCCGAGTAAGCAGATCTTGGTTAGTGATGGTATTCGGCCAAAAGATTCGGTGAATTTTTCTTAGGCATGGTGTGTGAAAAGAGGACAATTTCGAGATTTCCTTCTCTGTAACTCTCCAGCATTTCGCCCCATAGAGAAGCACAGAAAGCACACAGCTCCGATATAATCTTAATCTTATGCTTGTGCTGTACTTAGAGGACATCCAGATGTTGTTTAGACTAAAAAATGATGTTCTTGCTTTGTTCATTCTGTTGTTAATGTCTTTGCTTGCTCCGCCGTCTGGTTTTACTATGCATCCTAGGTATGTGAAGAAGTCGGTGTGTTTCAGTTGCTGATATAGTGAACCCAGGTTCATTATAATCCTGACTTACATACTTTCTGTGGTGACAATTCTATACACCGCTAGTTTTCTTCTTAGCACAGTGTTCCATTTGATGATGATGTAATTGATGTTATTATACTTGATTACTGTATTTCGCTACATAAATCAAATGGAGAAACAATGTCTTACACAATTTCGTGGTTTATTTTCCAACCAACTTGAATGTTTTTACATATTGAAGATTTGTGTAATTCATGAGGCATAGCAACTTGTCTGTCAAGTACACATCTGGCTATGGGACTAAGCTGGTCATGGAAGCTCTACATCTTTCTAAGTCCCAAACTGATTCCGCTCTACTTTAAATAATTCGATAAAGTGGCTTTGGTTATATTCACTAGTACTAGTACTAGGGAGTGTTGATTTGTCCAAAGACCAATGCTGTTATCTCAACAAATATTCACATCTCTGTTCTCATATAAAAGTTACTGGCCCATAAACAGGTGGCCTTCATGTTTTCGTTACGTGTGCTATAAAGTTCACTTCGACGAATTTCTTCTAATTTATTTCCGGTGGTAACTTAAAATCTTGAACCAGATCAGAAAGTGTTTCAGTACATTTTTCATTCGTTTTATTACTAAACATAGATCGACGCTCTGAGCGGCTCTCGGTCCAAATGATTGGATTTCTAAAGCCGGTCCCACAGTCTCGCTGTAGTTAATGTGTTCCTCATCGAAGATAGCTCCTTGACGTGGAGATGGGGCTCAAGTACATCCATCAGCGGCCGAAAAACCAAGACTGGCCAGGCCCACCTACACTCGAGCAAGACCACAGTCTGCCCTAGCAAGTCAAGGTGCTGAAGACGGAGGCAACCAGCCAAGAGGCGCATCACAGCAATCAGGATGCCACGCACACGCGCAATGGAAATATGCCTATATTTACACAACGTTATGGTACTAGCCCTGTGACGGACACCCAGGCAGGCGCAGTGCCGGGCCCTCTGCCTCAAAAGCGCCCAACCCCTACTACTGGGGGTCCTTCTCAATAGCCCCGGGGAGCCAGGAGGCACGAGAATAGAGCCAGTGGCCAAGCAAAGCAAAGACCACTTAAAATAATGCACTGGAATGCCGAGGGTGTCAACAGTAAAAACAGACGGCTACAGCAAAAAATTAGAGCTCGATAATATCTTGAATGAAGAGCAAGTAAATGTATGCTGCTTGCAAGAAACCCACCTCAACAAGGACATAGCCTTCAAAATCAGAGGCTACCAATGCTACCGATCCGACCGAATAGACAGGCGAAAGGGTGGAATACTAACACTCGTGAGGAATAACATCAGTGCATGCCAGCTTGAAACATATATGGAGGGGGCAGAATACCAGATGCTTCATCTCAGGACAGAAAGTACAGAATTCCACCTGCTCAACTACTACTGTCCGAGCGACCACCCACTGGCACTAGACACAATCCCAGCAAAAGAAAGACTGATTGTACGCGGAGACTTCAAAAGCTACTCACAGAGCTGGGGCTATGATCACACGGACAGGAAGGGGGGGGGGGGAGGAGCTTGAAAACTGGCAGGATGACAATGGGCGTATCCTGATTAACCAGCCAATCGACCCACCAACCTTCTACTCGAGATCATGGCACACCATCTCTACACCAGACCTGGCATTCCACTCTCCAGGCCGGGAGTGGATCACCACACGCGTTGTAAGGAAACAACTTGGAGGCAGCGACCACTGGCCAGTCTTCCTAATTGTGGAAAATGAATTTGTCAAGGAGAGCAGCACTCTCTCTAGGTGGAACTACAAGAAGGCAGACTGGACAATGTACCAGTATCGTACCAGTACACTGGCTAGAGATCTAACTGTAGACAAAGACATCAATTAGTTAGTCGATGAATTCAGCAGATGCATATTACAGGCTGCTCGTGAAGCAATACCTAGAGGGGCTCGTAAGCACTACAAACCATATTGGAGTAGTGAACTAGAGTAACTGCACAACCACGTGGAAACATCTCGAAAGCAGGCAGAGACCAGTCCATGCAAAGAACACCACAATAACTACCTGCAAGCTAAGGCCAAATTTCAAAGTGCCAAGTTGCAGGCCATGCGGAGAAGCTGAAAGGAGAAAACAGAGTCCCTGGACTTCGAAAGAGATACAAGGAAACTGTGGAAGCTGGTAAAACAACTTAACGATGAGGGTAAAGTTGACATTCAAAAATCCGGCAACCACCGGACCTGAGGAGTGCCGGATTGTTGAAAATGCCGGATTTTTTATGGTTAAATATGCTGTATATATTTAACAGAAAATGACTACCTGTACAGTCCTTTAAAGAAAGAAAATTAAAAACTAAATGATCTGCGATCGACAACGCACGATGTTTACGTTTTACACCACTTCTTTTATTTGCTGAATCCATAATGGGGCTATACAGCAGCAAATAAATGATTAAATGAGAAGGAATGAGCAGGAATGCCTGTTAACACGTGCAAGCAAGACCCAACAGTTGCATCAAATCATAAACGGCTCCAGAAAACAGTGGCGCGCCAACGCGGTAAATTAAAAAATGCGCTCCGAAATCCATTCCGGAAATCTGAAGGAACCGGATTATCGATGGCCGGATTTTTGAATGTCAACTGTACAGGGAGAAACTCAAAGATTGCACTGTACAAAAATGGAAACATCCTCGTGGGAAAACAGGCAGCTGATAACTTTGCAGACTCCTTTGCTAAAGACAACAACATCAAAGTTAGCCCAGAGAAGCAACAGGAGACTCGTGAGAAACAACAATACGCAGGACGAGATGGAACCATACCTGAAGTTATGGAGGCACCAATCGCATTCAGAGAACTGGAGCTTGCAATATCCAAATTGAAAATGAGACAGTCGCCAGGAGATTACGGAGTGTCCAATGAAATGATTAAGAACTTGGAAACCGCAGCAAAAACAAAGCTGCAGCAGATCTTCAATATCTGTTGGAACTCAGGCAGAGGTCTCCAGACCTGGAGGGAAGCAATCATGATACCACTCCTAAAACCAAGAAAAGACAGTTCCATGGCCTCCAGCTACAGACCAATCAACCTTACAAGCTGTCTCTGCAAAACAATGGAACGTATCACCAACCTCAGGCTACAATGGTACATTGAAAGTGAAAACCTTCTTGTACCACAGCAGGCGTGCTTTAGGCAGTGTTACTGTACCGAAGATCAGGCAACTTACCTTTCCCAAGAGATTGAGGATGCGTTCCAAGATAAGAAACTGGTAGTAGCAGCATGGATAGATCTAAGGAAAGCATTTCACAAGGTTTGGAAAGAAAGGCTTCTGAAGAAACTGAGAAACTATAGAGTGAATGGTAGGATGTACAAATGGGTGAAAGCATACTTGTATAACAGAAGAGCTCAAGTATAACTAGATGGCCTCAAGAGTAAGAAAATTCTATTGCGTCATGGCGTCCCTAAGGGAGGGGTACTGTCCACCACACTTTTCCTAGTCTACATCAATGACCTGGTTGCTGAACAACCACATGGAATGAAAGTGGCAATGTACGCTGATGACCTGGTAATATGGTGCACAGATGAGCATGCAACAGTGGTCACCAAACTGCTACAAAGAGCTATAGATACCTTAACCTTATGGGCAAATAGATGGTGTGTCAGCATCAACACAGACAAGTGCAGCACTACGCTCTTCACCCTCTCTCCTAAAAAAAGCTAGTGTCATCATGATAAATGAAGAGCTCCTGAGAGTAGATAAACAATCCACCTATCTCGGAGTTACATTCGATGATAGGCTGTCATGGAAGCAGCACATCAACAAGGCAGCAACAAAGTCCAGTAGTAAGTTAGCCATCCTGAGAAAACTAAGTGGAACCACATGGGGAGTCAGCGGGAAAATACTTTGTAAAGTTTACAAGCAGGGCATACGACCACACCTGAAATATGGGTCAGCTACGTGGTGTCCAGCATCAAAAACCACATTACAAGAGCTAGATACGGTGCAAAACGAAGCACTTAGCGTCATCACTGGGGGCAATGAAATCAACGCCCATAGTGGAGATGGAGAAAATTGGGAGGATACAAGAGAGAGAACGCAGAGACACGAAAGTGCTAACACAGGCAGAAAAGTTCCTCTATATGCCGAGCCATCCAATGAAGGAGAGATTCCAAAACCTAGCAATGTGGCGATTGACAAGAAGCAGCTTTATCCACCAGGCCAAACGATTTCGTAGACAAACCTCAGACCTGCCTGAAGTTGACAGCTCCTAAAGTCTGTGCCAGAACAAACTTCTTGGAGAGAGGAGCCTGGACTACCAGTACACATCCAGATACAAGTGAAGGGAATATTCGACAGGGATGAACAGAACAGCGTGCAACGTAGGACAGTCACTCTCAGTTTTCTGGATGATAAATACCAACAGAACCTCTGAGTCCAAGTATACATGGATGGGTCAGCACAGAATGCAATTAAGAATGGAGGAGCAGGAGTGTACATAGAATACACAAACAACACTAGGGATACGATCAGAGTACCAACTTGGAAATTCTGTAACAACTATGATGCAGAAATCCAGGCAATCAAGGTGGCAACTGAGAAACTGTTGAACACCAATCTCGGTCCACAGCCTGTAGTATTCCTGACAGATACAACAGCAGCACTCCAAGCACTTCAGTCCAGAAAATTGCCAGGTATACAAGCCCTACTTTATGAACTGTGCAACCAGCGCAGGGTCGCCATGCAGTAAATACCGCATCATTGTGGAATACCAGGAAACGAGAGAGCGGACTGACTGGCTAAAGAAGGTGCTGCAGACGAGCAACCGGATGTACCAGTTTCATACCATCAGAAGAAAAGATGATCAAATCAATCAGAAATCCACCAACACCAACGCAGGATGACTACCAAGCTATGAACAGATCAGAACAAATTGTCAATCTTATCCCCTGTGGTGAACTTCTAAATACAATATCTAAATTAGAATATAACAGTCTAGTGCATAAGTAAAAGAAAGGATAGTACTAAAAATTTCAGCGAGAATTGTAGTTGTCGCCTACGCCTTCAGTGTATTATTTGATAACGCTTTGGCCGAACCAAAAAGGGTACACTATTCTTCAAATTCGTCCTTGAGACAAACGCCCCACTTTCCAAGTTCAAGGAAAATATTTGCCTACAATACATTGTGGACGGGAGAGGGGCGGATAGATACCCAACGCAAATCACGTCTCACATTGTTTCTAAAAATAAAACTAACTCGCTGGCCTTGCCCTAGGCGATTTTCAAATTACGATGTAAACGTTAGAAAATGTGGACACTACAGTTAGAAAACACTCTTAGCTCTTATTGCGAATGACGTAAACTCTCGTATTTAGTTTGAAAATACAGTGGAAAAGACTTGAACAGGAGGTAGTTTCAAAATAAACAACTAACTTAGAAAAAAGATAGAATTTTGAACCAAGCCACTTAGCCCCATAACAATCATATATTCATGTACCCGAAGACTTGCTGACTAAGAATATGTAGTTAGTTATCTAAATAGTCCATTAAATAATCAAATATTGGTAATAAAACATAGAGAATCTGAGATACTGTCAGGTCAAGTCATGTCTGCGTAGATTGGATAGCATATTTTTGGGGGGAAAAAAATTAGGTGACAGAAAGGTTAAGATGGTACGATGAAGGGGATTGGGTGAAATTTGAAGGAAGCCGTAATATTATTGGCTGACCTAATATACACATCTAGTTAGTAGTAGTAACGCATAGCGGTTTGATATTTTTTTTAAGAATTCATTCAAAAAAAAGAGATGCTTGGTCTCATTGGCCAAAGTCTTTTACTTTATCGAAATAGTCAGCTGCTCGCTGCCATTTTTCCAAAATATTCAGAGGAGCAAGAAGACGAGCAGACTGGTGCTTTTTAGTAATAAATAACATCTGAAAGCAGTCTGAACAGAGGCAGTGATAAAAGTGTGCCATATTCTATTGCCTAAATTCATCGTTACTTGTTTATATTTCCTTGATATGTGGTAAGATTGATTTTATTGACTTTTTAATTAAAAAGGGTTGTGTGAAAAAAGAAAAGGCCATGTAAAAGATGGTAATTAAATGGTTCCATGGCATACTTAGGCATGGCCTAGATGTTGATCCATCATATAAGGGACTATCTAAGAATGTGTAAAACTACAGGACTATATATATATGATGGTCATACAGGAACATTACACCTATCTTATTGCATGGAAAAGATTACTATAGGAATGACAGAAGCGTAGCATCCATTAGGGAAGAGAGAACGAAAATTGGTACCATTTGTTCCATCAAACTAAAGTGGAGAAGCAGTGTTGTCAGAAAGAGCTGACCATGTTCTTTTTTTTATTGAATGTATGTTTACATGTAAATTAGGAGGAATTAGTTTGATATTAAGACAGGACCATAACTTGCATCGACAGGGGTTCCTGCTGGCACTTGTCTGGTGCTGGTACTCGATGATAGAGAAATTCAGCACTATTTCTAAGAGTCTCTGGCACCTGCTGGTATTAACGAAGTGCAAGACCAGAGGAGACTGAAGCGTTTGGCCAAACCAACTGCAACTGCTGTGATTCCAGGACCCAGATAAGTGCAATATCTGGCCTGGGACAACTTATCACGACTAAAGAAAAATCTCCTGTATAGACAAAAAAGTTCCTCCAAAAGACTAACATAAACAAATCTATTGAAATAAAAGAACATTGGGATGATGTAAATCCCCAACCTGCATAGCCTTACCAGTAGTTAAATAGAGAAATTATTATCAACTTGAAAATTTGTATATCTATCCATCTAAATTGATTCTCATTGAAATGAAGTCCTGACCAAAACAATTTTAGGCTCAGGACTAATAAAGTTAACAAAAGAATTTTTAAATATACAATTTAATAGCTGGAGTTAGTTGAGTTTATCATAGTATTTAGTATATGTTTGTATATGTTTTGTATTGAGATTCTTTAACAACACTCTTACAATACCCTAGACACTTTATGTAGCTTTCAGTCACGCTAGTCAATAAAGAATAAAACTTAGAGTGAGATCGTAATGTGGTAACAAAGAAGGTACTCTGTAATACAGTTGTTCATTGTTTACCTCAGAGACCTTCACAGTTGACCTCACTCAAGTACAACTATATGCACACCATTCTTCTTAACATCTGAACACACCACACTCACTCAAGTACAACAATATGCACACCATTCTTCTTAACATCTGAACACACCACATCCTCAGAACAGGACACAACCGACTCCGCAGCCACATGTATACACAATTCAAGATTGGCAATTCAGCCATGTTTACATGTGGACAGGCACCCCAGACTGCGGAACACGTACTTCAAGATTGCCCCGAATATGATATATTGAGGCAAACCCACTGGCCCAGAGAAACAACACTGGACGCAAAACTATACGGACCTCTGTATGAGTTACAAAAGACAGTGAAGTTTATACAAGAAACAACATTGCAGATGTAGACAATATTGTTGTAGTCGTTTATGGTAATGGTGTTGGTCTTCACAACGCGAATGGCAAACTGAACGAAAATGTCAACAAACTGTTCTGTAAAACGGACTACAACAGGTAGTGTTTGAACTGATCACTCGATGGTAAACTGGGCAGTACATAAGTCAGTGATTGCTGGACATATAGTTTATTGACATGGCACATACGAAGAAACGATACGATCATAGTTATAGGTTATAGGTACAAAAATGTCATACTTTGAAGTTGCTGATCATTCTTAGTTATACTTCAAGTGATTAAGTCTGATCCACACCCACAACAATCTATTCAGCTATTGAGTTCGGAATCGGCTAACCTCTCTTTACATCTATGCCACGACTTTGGCATTGAAGCATGTACGGCATATAAAACATGTGCATAAGGTAAACAATATAACTTCTTCTACTCGTAGGAATTCTCCGTCTACGATCCAAATCTTAAAGGCAAGCGACTCTGTAGATCCATTCTAGGAACATCTTAATTCCCGCTAGACTAGTATTAGAGCGGCCTTTTTTCATACAGCATTAAAATAAGAAGTGGGACGATAACTCACGTGACATTCCTGATATTGGTTTCGACCTGAAGACCAATACAGATCACTAGAATAAATGGCTTCCTTAAAAATGCCATTGAATACGAAATATAAAATTACTATCATGGACACAAGCCAGTGCCATGTTTCCACTTCAAAACATGACGTCACAAACTACTCAACTAGGTTACCTCTGCGTCCCAAAGCAACACTCAATGCTTTGTGCACGTCAGTGCGCGAATCAATCGAACGCTCAAACAATATAACTACATAAAACTGGTGCGTACATTTGGCAGGACCGAAGACTACCCCCTTAGGTAATAAATGTACGTAACAGCTCCCTTATTACCTCCCCTTAAAAAAAATTAATCCCATTAATTTTTTTCGAACTAATTACTCGAGAGAGGTGAGTCAAAACTACAACAAGATTTATGACATGCATAAAATTATCATATTAAGAAAAGAATATTGACTTGAAATTAATATAACTAAATGACAGTATGCATTAAAGCACACATCCACCATCGACCTACTTTGGAACGATGTGGTAATAATCGAAGAAAAAGAAGTTGAAAAAATGAAAATGAAGAATCAACAAAAAAGATGATAATAAAATTCAACTAAGTTTTCAACAAAATTTGAAACATATGATTTCAAAAAATGAAAATGAACTGCAACACTGATGATAATCAATGATAAGAAAATCAAAAGAACAGAAAATTTTGAAATACAATGTGCAAAAATGAAGCAATGCAAAATTAAACACTTTAAGAAGCAACGCACTTACTGATATCTAACACTAGTAAGTTTGACTAGTTATCTAAAAGTGAAATATCATGTAGTGGGATACGCGACTACACGTATTGCGAGACACTAATAAAGTTATTAGATGTGTGATTCATAATCACTTAAATCGATTAAATTGAATTATTCTACTTAATATATGTCTTAATTTATCAACAAATAACTAATTACTAATTTATTCTAAGTGATTTCAATTTCACTCATTGTTAATATTTTTTTAGAACTATTTAGAATCGACAAGAAAATGTTACCAACGTTCCATGCACGAAATAAGTTTACGAACACGATATGTAGTGTAATATGTTCCATAACAATAATGAATGTCTGTTTGTCGTTTTTACCAATGTTTCCATACTAAAAAAAAATGTTACTTTAATATCACTGTTCCCGTTCTAATAAAACGTTACTTCACAAGAAATAATGTTATAATCCATATGTAAGTATGTTCTGAAAGTTATATTTCTACGAATACTGCAAAACTGTACATAGTCTTCACAGATGTACAATTAATGACACTGTACAAAGTTATTCATGTTTCGGTGAGGATGTTTCACCATCCGAAAGTGGTCTAGTTTCAACACGTTCACTAGGGCATCTTGAAAGACAGTCTGCAAACACATTCTGCACTCCAGGAATAGCACGTATCTCAAAGTGAAACGGTTGGAGAGCTATAGCGTAACGCGCTGACTTTGATGACTTAACGTTCCCTGTGTTCAGTGCTGTAAGAGCTTTCTGGTCGGATTCCACCACAAAGTGTGATCCGAGGAGGTAACGATCCAATTTTGTGATTGACCACACAAGAGCGAGGAGCTCTTTATCGAGAACGGAGTATTTCATTTCACTCGTCGTAAGTTTTCTGGATACGTACATAACAGGAAATAAGGAGCCTCCGTATTCCTGCATCAAAACTGCCGCGATAGCGTAGGAAGAAGCATCACTGCGAAGAACAAAGGTGAGATCTTTGTTAGGCAACCTTAAAAAAGGCTTATTTGAAAACATTTGTTTTATATAGTCTAACGCCGTTTGGTGATCCTGCGACCACTTTATTACATTAGGTGTGCCCTTCTTCAGTAAAGACGAAAGAGGTGCAGTTATAGTAGACAAATGAGGGATGAATTTAGAATAGAACTGTATTAGTCCTAAGAGTGACCTCACTTGTTTTTTTGTCTTAGGTGCTGAGATGTTTAAAATTTTCGAGACGTTACTGTCTTCTGTATACATTAAACCGCGACCTATACGGTGACCAAGAAATGAGATGTCATGAAAACCGACAAAAGCCTTTGAAGGTTTCGCTGTTAAGTTATAATCCCGTAAGGTAGAAAGTAAAGATTTTAAACCTTGAATATGTTCATCCCAAGAGTCACTGAAAAGACAGATGTCATCTATATAAGTAATGACATCGGGACGATGAGACAATATGCGGCGCATCATGCGTACAAAGGTAGCTGGCGCATTCATTAACCCGAAAGGCATAAAATTCCATTGAAAAAGACCCCGTGGCGTCGAGAAAGCGGTGAATGGCTTTGCTTTGGTAGTGAGTGGCACTTGCCAATATCCCTTTGAAAGGTCAAATTTCGAAAAGAATGTAGCATGAGATAATCTCTCCAATAAGTCATCTAAAAGAGGTAATGGTTCCGCATCGAATTTTGTAACTTTGTTTAACTTCCTGTAATCTACGCAAAGACGTATATTGTTGTCTTTCTTCCTAATGATTACCATAGAAGAAGAATATGGTGATGAAGATGGTTCAATTATATTTAATTGGAGCATCTCATCCAATTCCTTATCAACCTTATCACGAAAGTGTAAAGGAATAGGTGTAAAGGGCAATTTTTACTATCTTGCAATATAATACATTTATATTCTTATTATGTTCGCAAATATTTTGGAAGCAAAGTATTTCCTTTTTTAAGTGCTTAAGGAGAAGTCATTTTTGGGTTGCTTCCCTTGAAAATAGTCCGTCATCTTCGATCGGACTCCGCAGACGACTCTAGGCCTACTGTGATTTATTCTTTGGCTGGGTAGGAATAGATTGTTCTTGCTTCAGTATATCTATGGCCTGAATTTATACGTAGTGTTTGTATGAGTAGGACGAGTCTGTCTTATATATGGATATCTTTGCATTTCTAAGCCGAACTAATTTGGTTGTCGCTAGAAAAGGTCAAAGGCTATGCAGCGGAAGTATCGCTAGCAAGGGGGGTGATTCATGGCTGCCATCCTGTGAGGATGCCGAGTTTCGTTGTAGCAGGCTTTTTTGCCGAAATAGTGATCTATATATGGATGGGGAAAAGTGATAGTCATATAGACATGTTGTATGTACTTTACCCCAGTGTTTATTCTCTTTTGCCAAGGAATGGCAAAGTTATATTGCGCATAAAAAGGTAAAACCACAATTTCTTATGAACTTGGGCTTCGCCATAGTTGTTGATAAGCAGATGCACAGTGGTACTTTTAAAAAGAATATCCATTCAAAGGAAGAAGACATTCCTATGTATCAGCACTGGATTGTATGATATTATTCAATTACCTCTATGAGAGAAGCTATGAAGAAATGAGGACATTTAATGAATGACTAATTTTGGTCTATATTCTATAGTGAGTGAAGCTCACGAGAGAGAGAACAGCCATGTTGAAATTCATATACTTTGTATTTATCGAGTGAGAAAAAGGGATGCCTGTACTATCGCTCGATGAACCAAGAGATCACTGCTACATGTGAGAACCCATGTCTGGGATTCCTATATTATGAAATATATATATATATTGGACGCTAAAGCCAGATGATTTACATGATGGAACTCTGAATGCTTATTTACGAATGCTCCATTATGATATTTGCCAAGCATGAATGCTAACTTAAGATGATATTCCTGTGATCAACATTATGCTGTCTATGTCGACATTAGTTCCTGTAAACCATACACGTACTGTCCAAGTGTGCGTCCCATTAAATGTTATAAAAGACCACCGTAGTTCCAGTACTTCTTGAATTCGAACAGTGTGAGTATGAGTGATGTACTACCAACCTGTCAACTCTATCGAATCATTCTACCATTCGCGTACTGACATTCAGATACACACTCATTGTTTACACTCACATTCTTGTCGGAGCCTCATCACGTTCCAGGACAAGATGACCTGTATGACCAAAACTGTGCTGGGTTTGATGAGTTGACAATCGTTACACTTTACTACACCAGTCCCAACATCTACATTTATCCACTGGTGGACATTCACATCATTTAGCAAATAAAGCATGATTCAACAACTAGTAGCCAGTATGAGTTAACTACACAAACAGAGTTTATCAACTGGTGTGCCAGCTTCCTGGGTCAACCTGCACAGTGACTATATTGAGAAGTAAACTACTGAGACCAGACGTTCCTTGGGGTCTGTTACGACACACAAATACATCAACAGTACAACTCTACAGTGATGTCAGCGTGACCTGTCCTGTCGAGAGTATGCAGTAACTAGGTCAGGGTTTGTTGACATTTGGTTCATTGGACATTTGCCATACAACTGACAGTGTTACACGGCAAGCTTGGTTGAAACATAGAACATTACACATCAGGACTGGAGAATATTTGACAGTGTTTGCGAAAGAAAATGTTATTGAACTGAGAAGTCCTACATTGATTGTTATCATTCAAATCAACGATGGAGCTTCTATTTCTGTGTTGAATTTAAAATAATTAGACCAGAAGTATTTGTTTAATAAAGTACCACAGTACTGTACTATTAGGCAGTGTAGCTGAGCCTTCATTCCAACACATTCTTTCTGCAACACTCTATTTACATCATATTGCCATACTATTTATGCATTTATGTATTTATGTTTAACTATTTATATGTGATATTTGTTTGTATCCAGCGGGTTGTTGTTTCGGTTGGGCGGCGTCACACAGCAGAGTATCCCACGTAATAGAGGGTCTGATGTGTGCGTTTCTATAGGTGCAATTTTCTTGATTGAAAATTTGCTGCGACAGCTGTTGCTATTAGTGTTAGCTGTGAAGACTGTACTCATTGTTGTTTTTGTAATATTCCTCTGTTCTTTAGTTTGTTTTGATTTGTTTGTAATTTGTTGGTCTACCCTATTCTATCTTTCAGTTCTATTCTCAATTTATATTTATATACTGTGGCGTTATTTGTATTTGTTATCCTCTTGCGGTTTATCTTTTATTGTTTTTCCCATTTGATTTATTTCATTTCCGCAAATGTTTTCATGTTCTTCTGTATAACTGTTTTGTTTGGTGCCTGATCGACATACACTATTTAAAATATAGTTGATCATATAAATTGATGTACAAGAATCAACTGATAGTCAATTGCTATTACTAAAGGTACACAGTTGATGATATAAAACACTATTTCTGGTGCACTGCACTTATATTATAGAGTGAACCAGCAACTTATAGCTGTTATTATATAAGGATTTATACAAGACCTTTGTAAGGCTTGTTTCCCACAGTGATTGGGATAGTTAAGTACTATTTTTCCACAGGTTAAAAAGTTATCATACAAGGTCTTTGATTAAGACTAAGAAAGTGAATTTATTTACTTTTGCAAATTACTGATCTTATTAGACAAGATGTCTACCTTAGATTATTTTATCACACAAGGCAGGGCTCTTGATAAGACTGGTCAGCAATTAGAACAATGGGCAGTTGCTCAATATGACAAAGCATTAGCTGCAGAAGAGAGAAAACTTGCTGCTGCTGCAGAAGAAAGAAAAGCATTGATTGAACAAAAGAAATTAGCAGCTGAGGAGAAAAGATTAGAAGCTGAGGAAAAAAAAATTACAAAGAGAGGATGAACAAAAGAGATTGCAGATACAGACTGATGAAAAAAGATTCCTGATGGAAATGGAAAAAGAGAAAAGAAAAGATGAGGCTACTGCACAAGAGAAAAAAGCAATAAGAGAACATGAACACCAAAAAGAACTTTTAGCATTTGAGTTAGAAAAGTTAAAGTTAACAAACATAAGTAATGTTAATCAAGCATCTAGTGGTAATGGTAAACCCTTTACTTACAAGGTCAAGGTACCAGCGTTCAACCCTTCCAGTGATGACATAACATTCTGGCTAAACAGATTTGAACGCTCGTGTCGAGCACATAATGTGGACAAATCACAATATGCTAACCAGTTATCAGAAAATCTGAAAGGTGATTCTCTGACTAGTTTAAGTTTGGTTGAAGAGGCTGACAAAGATAACTATGATGTTATTAGGGCAGCCTTGTTAAAGAAGTATCAGTTGTCTGAAGAGGGTTATCGGAAGTTGTTTAAGACAATGGTGCCTGAGGCAGGTGTAGAATTCTCAGAATTCATTGCAAGAACACGTCTTACATTTGATCGTTGGATTGAGCTATCCAAAACAGAAAAGACTTATGAAGCCCTTATGGACTTGATACTCAGAGACAAGATTATGTCAAGTATAAATAAACCTTTCCTCGAATTCTTACATGAGCGTAAACCTAAGTCTCTAAAAGAAATGGAACAGTATTGTACCCAATACGTCACTGCACATCCGGACGTAGCTATTAGCAACAGTAAGGTTAAAGAAGGTATGCCAGTTGCTTCTGCAACACCATACAACCCTAATCACTCTCACAAATTCCAAGGACCTCAAAATAGGTTTAATAAAAAAGGTAACTATTACAGTTATCAGAACCAAGGTAACCAATCATTTCAGGGTTCTTCTTCGAATACCTGGAGAAGAGCTGACAGCCCTCGATTCAGGGGTGGTCATAATTACAGGAACTTTCGCAAAGGAAGTCATTCTAGAAACTATCCAAGTTTTCCTTCATGGAGACAACAGGATCATAATTACCGAGATACTCATTATAATGAATATGATGATAGTAACCAAAGGAGCTATGATTCAAACCCGAGTAGGGGTTATAATGATGGAAACAATGATAAGTACAGAGGCAATAATAACAGAGGTAGAGCACAATTCAAAAAACATAAAGCTCATTACCAGGCGAACTCTGCACAGCAAGAGTCCCACGAAGCCTATAAACAAAATAAAGATAATGATGACTCTAATAATATGGCATGTGCCGCTTTTGATTTTGGGAGAGCATCTCAGTGCCCCCAATGCAAAACATTATTTGAGCCAACCACAGTGTCTACTTTAAGCTGTGGCCATCCTCTTCCCGCTCTTCCTGCGTCAATCGCGCATGATGGGAGAGGTTCCCTTGTCTTACACAAAGGTTTAGTAAATGACAATCCAGTCTCAGTACTTTTTGATTCTGGATGCACAACTATTGGGGTTAGGCAGTCACTCATAGATCCTTCTCATTCTACAGGCAAAGTAGTCAAATGCGTAACATTTGGCGGCACCATAGAGAAATACTCTACCGCTATCATTAGGATTGCTACTCCTTTCTTCACAGGAGATGTACACGCATGTCTTTTGCCGAATCCGATCGCTGATCTTATCATCGGTCGCATTCACGGAGTCAAAGAATGCACTCCGGAGCAAATTTCCGTTTGGGAAAATCAAAATATGCAATCTGCTAATGCAGTAGTCACTAGAGCTCAAGCTCTCAATATGCCTGAAACTTCATCTGTTGAAGATAATGAAGTGCATAACCAAGATGATCCCTTGGTAATTTCTCGTGACTCGTTTATAAAACAACAAGAAGAAGATCCGACTCTTAAGAAATTCTTCACTCTTGTAACAAAAGGTGATCCGAATAAAGATTCAAATTGTAAATCTTGGATTACAATGAAGAATGGCGTACTTGTACGTATGGTGCAAGACTCCACTAAGTCAAGTCATTCTCAGATTCTTGTACCCAAGAATTTGAGAGTTAAGATCTTACAACATGCACACGACTCGCAGTGTGCTGGTCACATGGGTTTTTCCCGTACTAAGTCAAGAGTTCTTGCGGCTTTCTTTTGGCCTTTTGTGAACAAGGACATACGGATCTATTGTCGATCCTGTAAAGTATGTCAAGAAGTCAAATCCAAAGGTCCTCGTCATGCTGCGCCTATTCAGGCTGCAGATATTCCTATTCGTCCATTCCAGAAAATGGCGATAGACATCATTGGTCCATTCAAGATCAAATCTGCTAGAGGACATCAGTTTATCTTAACGTGTGTAGACATGTGCACACGTTGGCCAGAGGCTATCCCTCTAAAGAGCATTACTACCGCTGACATTGCAGATGCTCTTTGGCTTATATTTTTCTCGGCTGGGATTCCCCGGAGAAATATTATCAGATCATGGCACCCAACTGATATCGGATACCATGTCTCAAGTAATGTCTACTCTACAGATAGAGAGATCTTTGAGTAGCATCTATCATCCTATGTCCAATGGGATGGTCGAGCGACTAAATAGAACACTTAAGAACTTATTAGGGAAGATAACTGAGGATCATCCTCAAGATTGGGATAGGGTTTTACCCGCGGCCCTCTTCGCGTACAGAGAGGTCCCCAATGAACATACAGGGTTTTCGCCCTTTGAACTTGTCTTTGGCGCGCGACCGCGCGGCCCAATGTCTTTGCTGCATGATCTTATAACAGCTGACAATATTGACGATGACACAAAATCTTCTTACGAGTATGTCATCGCGCTGAGACAAAAGATTATCGAAGCATGCAAATTGGCAACGTCCTCTTCTGAATTTGCTAAGCAGAAGGCAAGACAATTTGCTAATAAGAAGAGAACTTTACGACAACTTTGTCCTGGTGACAAAGCATTTGTTTTGCTACCTTGTCGTGAAAATAGACTCCTTATTAGTTGGAAAGGTCCGTACGATATAATATCGAAAATTTCAGATGTTGACTACATCGTCGATATTAACGGGAAGCATAAAACCTTCCACATCAATATGCTTACGGAGTTCCATGAACGTCCTGACTATTTACAGCCTATTTTCCAGGCAACGGACGATTCTCATGTCAAACATGGTCATTACTCATCACTGTCTGTAATACAGGATGAGGAAACAAGTTTTTCGGATGTTAATCTCCCGCTTCCAATGATCCCACTTCATTCTAGTGAATCATGGAAAGACGTTACTGTTTCTCCTGATTTGTCTCTAGGAGAACGGCGACAAGTTTCGTCTATGTTACAAACATTTCAGGATGTCCTCACTGACATCCCTGGACAAACTCATGTCATTGAGCATGACATTGTTCTAACTGAACATACTCCAATTAGGGTTAGGCCTTATCCTATCCCTATACATTTCCAAACACAGGTTGAAAAGGAGTTGGATGAAATGATAGATTTACAAATAATCGAACCATCCACTTCTGCATATTCTTCGCCGATGGTTATTGTTCGAAAAAAAGACAATAACATACGTCTTTGCGTTGACTATCGCAAATTGAATCAAGTTACGAAGTTCGATGCTGAACCTATGCCTTTACTAGAAGAGTTACTTACTCGTCTTTCTAAATCGCATTTTTTCACTAAACTTGATTTGTCTAAAGGATATTGGCAAGTTCCATTATCCGAACGCGCCAAACCTCTTACCGCTTTCTCTACTCCCAGAGGCCTTTTCCAATGGAATTTTATGCCTTTCGGCCTTATGAACGCACCAGCTACATTTGTACGCATGATGCGTCGAATCCTATCGTATCGGTCAGATGTCATTGCTTATCTAGACGACATCTGTCTTTTCAGCGATACTTGGGAAGATCACTATTCAGGATTAGTTGAATTATTATCAACTCTGCGTGAGTATAACCTGACAGCAAAACCATCTAAAGCTTGTATTGGCTTTAGCGAAATTGCTTTCTTAGGCCATCGAGTAGGTCACGGTTTCTTGAAGACAGAAGACCATAATATCACTAAGATACTTAACATCTCTATCCCTAGGACTAAAAAGCAAGTGCGAAGTCTTTTAGGTCTCATACAATTTTATGGACGTTTCATTCCGAATCTGTCCTCTATCATGGCACCTCTCTCTACACTATTAAAGAAAGGGTCGCCTAACATGGTTCACTGGTCTCATGAATGCCAATCTTCACTAGAGAAGATCAAAACTATGTTTTCATCACCACCTATTTTAGTGTTACCTACAACAGATAAGACATTTGTTCTTCGTAGTGACGCTTCATCCACTGGGATTGGAGCGGCACTAATGCAAGAGTACTCTGGAACTCTGCATCCTGTAATGTATATATCCAGAAAACTTAATGCTGCAGAAAGGAATTACTCGGTTTTAGACCGCGAATTATTGGCGATGGTTTGGTCAATTCTCAAACTCCAAAGATTCCTTCTGGGCGCGCATTTCGTAGTGGAAACTGACCAAAAAGCTCTTACGGCTATCCAAAGTAAGAACTTGAAGAGCTCGAGATCAACTCGATACGCAATCGCTCTTCAACCTTTTCATTTTTCGGTACGAGCTATCCGTGGTTCAGAAAATGTGATGGCGGACATTCTGTCCAGATGCCCACATGATGCCACTTAACTGTTAAATATTGGATCTTTTTAATATGTATAACTTTACAACAGTTATTTTTTGTTTCTTTATTAAGATACACATTTGTAATTTAATAATAGAATGATGGTATCTCTACTTAGCGGTTTATTGATGTTAATTCACCGCTGTTCTTTGATGATTGTTTCTTCATAAATCATAAATTTAAGATTATAGTGTGAATTTTTGGTATGCATTGTATAATTACCAGAATTGTATTATACGTACATCACACCTTCCTGGAAACATTTATTCGTAGGGAAACAATTTCTCTCAGATTTTGAGATATATATTCTCACCAGTCATATTAGGAATTATAGTTATTCCTGATATTTTCATCATCTGCGCAGTATTCTTGCGTTGTGAGCCTATTCTACGGTGCTCCTAGATGTATTTAAAAAAAAAAAATTTTTTTTTTTTTCCCGGGAGGTGTGGTAAGACTGTAAAGGGCAATTTTTACTATCTTGCAATATAATACATTTATATTCTTATTATGTTCGCAAATATTTTGGAAGCAAAGTATTTCCTTTTTTAAGTGCTTAAGGAGAAGTCATTTTTGGGTTGCTTCCCTTGAAAATAGTCCGTCATCTTCGATCGGACTCCGCAGACGACTCTAGGCCTACTGTGATTTATTCTTTGGCTGGGTAGGAATAGATTGTTCTTGCTTCAGTATATCTATGGCCTGAATTTATACGTAGTGTTTGTATGAGTAGGACGAGTCTGTCTTATATATGGATATCTTTGCATTTCTAAGCCGAACTAATTTGGTTGTCGCTAGAAAAGGTCAAAGGCTATGCAGCGGAAGTATCGCTAGCAAGGGGTGTGATTCATGGCTGCCATCCTGTGAGGATGCCGAGTTTTGTTGTAGCAGGCTTTTTTGCCGAAATAGTGATCTATATATGGATGGGGAAAAGTGATAGTCATATAGACATGTTGTATGTACTTTACCCCAGTGTTTATTCTCTTTTGCCAAGGAATGGCAAAGTTATATTGCGCATAAAAAGGTAAAACCACAATTTATTATGAACTTGGGCTTCGCCATCGTTGTTGATAAGCAGATGCACAGTGGTACTTTTAAAAAGAATATCCATTCAAAGGAAGAAGACATTCCTATGTATCAGCACTGGATTGTATGATATTATTCAATTACCTCTATGAGAGAAGCTATGAAGAAATGAGGACATTTAATGAATGACTAATTTTGGTCTATATTCTATAGTGAGTGAAGCTCACGAGAGAGAGAACAGCCATGTTGAAATTCATATACTTTGTATTTATCGAGTGAGAAAAAGGGATGCCTGTACTATCGCTCGATGAACCAAGAGATCACTGCTACATGTGAGAACCCATGTCTGGGATTCCTATATTATGAAATATATATATATTGGACGCTTATTTACGAATGCTCCATTATGATATTTGCCAAGCATGAATGCTAACTTAAGATGATATTCCTGTGATCAACATTATGCTGTCTATGTCGACATTTGTTCCTGTAAACCATACACGTACTGTCCAAGTGTGCGTCCCATTAAATGTTATAAAAGACCACCGTAGTTCCAGTACTTCTTGAATTCGAACAGTGTGAGTATGAGTGATGTACTACCAACCTGTCAACTCTATCGAATCATTCTACCATTCGCGTACTGACATTCAGATACACACTCATTGTTTACACTCACATTCTTGTCGGAGCCTCATCACGTTCCAGGACAAGATGACCTGTATGACCAAAACTGTGCTGGGTTTGATGAGTTGACAATCGTTACACTTTACTACACCAGTCCCAACATCCACATTTATCCACTGGTGGACATTCACATCATTTAGCAAATAAAGCATGATTCAACAACTAGTAGCCAGTATGAGTTAACTACACAAACAGAGTTTATCAATAGGATATGGGCGAACTCGAATAGGCGTATCGTCAGTCAGAATAATGTCATGTTGGATGAATGACGTATGACCTGGGATGTCAGTAAGGACATCCTCATACATGTGTAGAATATTAGAGACTTGCTGACGTTGATCAGCAGAAAGAGTAGATGAGATTGTAACATCATTCCATTTCTCAGTGGAATGGAGTGGTACAACTGGTATTGGTAGTTGTACATGATCGAAAGAAGATTCCTCTTCTTGGATGACTGACAAACTAGAATAGTGTTGAATAGGTGGTGTGGGATCTTCAGTTGCCTGAAACACTGACTGTAGAAAATCAGGACGTGAGTAATACTCCTTCAACATGTTAATGTGGAAGGTTTTATGTTTGCCATTAACATCAACGATGTAGTCGACATCGGATATTCTTGAGATGATCCTGAAAGGACCTCTCCAGGTAATTAAAAGACGATTGTTATGCGCAGGGAGTAATACAAAAGCTTCATCACCAGGTATGAGCTGGCGAAGACGTCTATATTTGTTTGCAGATAGACGAGCTTTTTCTTTGGCATGTTCGGATGATGCAGTAGCTAATCTACAAGCATCTATGATTCTCTTTCTCAGAGAGATCACATACTCATAAGAGGATTGAGTTTCCTCTTCAATATTCTCATCCACCAATAAGTCGTGGATTAACGACATCGGACCGCGTGGTTGCATGCCAAAAACAAGCTGGAATGGAGAAAACCCCGTTGCTTGATTTTGTACCTCGCGATACGCAAAGAGACAAGCGGGTAGGACCCGATCCCAGTCTTGGGGATGGTCTTGAGTCATCTTACCCAACAACTGCTTGAGTGTCCTATTGAGACGCTCAATTAACCCATTTGACATCGGATGATAAATAGAACTAAGAGATCTATCTATACCTAATGTTTTCATCACTTGAGACATGGATTCAGAAATGAACTGAACCCCATGATCCGACAAGATTTTCCGTGGAAAACCAATGCGTGAGAAGATTAACATCAATGCCTCTGCTACACTTGCAGATGAAGTGTTCTTGAGAGGGATGGCCTCAGGCCAACGAGTGCACATATCAATGCACGTAAGAATATGCGTATGCCCTCTAGCAGATGGAAGCATTGGACCAATAATGTCAATGGCCATTTTATCAAATGGTCTAATCGGGATGTCCGCAGCTTGAATAGGAGCCGCATGAAATGGACCCCGTACCTTAACTTCTTGACATATCAAACAGGACCGACAATAGAGAGTAACATCTCTATGGACGCCTGGCCAGTAGAATGCCGAAAGCACTCTGGATTTGGTACGTGAAAAACCCATATGGCCCGCACATTGCGAGTCATGCGCATGTCGTAATATACGAGATCTCATACAGGATGGGACAAGAATCTGAGAACATAAGGATAAATCCTTTTCCCGTATAACTCTAACCAAAATCCCATTTTTAAGTATAAAGTCATGTCTAGATTTTGCAAGTTTGTTGCTTGTATTCTTTTTGTTAACATACTGAAAAAATTTTTTTAATGAATTATCATTCTTTTGCAATGTTGCAAACAACTCCCGTGAAATAGGAGCATCATCATCACAAGTGGTATGAACTGTAGGTTCAATAGGTGTATCATGCGACATATTAGTAGCTTGCGCTCTAGTCACTACTGCATTTGCAGTTTGAATATGTCGCTTTTCCCATTCAGCTATTTGCTGTGGTGTACACTCTTTAATACCATGTATGCGACCAAGGATAACATCACAAATTGGGTTAGGCAGAAGACATGCTTGGATCTTTCCTGTAAAGAAAGGTGTGTTAAGATCAATAATAGCAGTGGGAAATGTTTCAATTGTGCCACCAAATGTTACACATTTGACAACCCGGCCCGTGGCACAACTTGGGTTGATCAGCGAAGTCCGGACACCGATTGTGGTACAACCTGAGTCAAATAGGAGAGAGCATGAAATATTATTGACAAATCCCTTGTGAAACTTAAGAGAGCCCTGTCCCTGGTGTACTGACGCAGCAGTGGCTGTACAGACTGCAGGCAGGCTAGGCAAGGTATGTCCGCAACGCAGCGTCGTGATCGCCTTAGGCTGGAAAAGAGTCGAGCATTCTGGACAGTCTTTCACCTGGGAACAATCTAGAGAACAAGACATAGCATTGTGAGTTTCAGCTACTTTACCCTGTTCAATGTTAGCCTGTGTATCATTAAAAGCAACATTAGAATGTCTACCCATATTACTCGACGATCTATCTCGTCGGCGCGATCGATTGTGATTTTTGTCATTAAAATTGCCATAATTGTCGTTTCTGCTAGAGTTAAAATTTGGATTAGTCCGATAATTTGTAGAATGATCGTTATGATGTTGGTTAAATGGTTTATTTCCAAAAAATTGTCTATTTTGCGGACCCTGAGATCTTGATCTCCAGTTTTGTTTATTATAATGTCCTTGACTATTTTTAAAATAATTGTTACCAAAATCTCGCGATCTGTGAGTTTGGTTCCAAGAAACATTAAATGGAGCAGATTGTTGAAATTGCTTCCCTTTGTAAAAGTTATCATTGTTGAAATTATGATTATTTCCCTTATTGGCATACCTGTCAGCACTAAAAGAACGATTGCGTGGAAAATTGTTTTGTTGTGCTGCAAAAGCAACAGGCAATTCATTCTTTATCTGCGCATTACTCAGATCCATGGTTGGGTGAGCAGTGCAAAAATTTTTTGCATGTTCTTCTAAATTTTTCATAGATAAAGGTTTCCGTTCGTGTAAAAATGCGAGAAATGTAGGGTTTACCGACGAAAGTACCTTATCGCGCATCAGTAAATCAAAGAGACCTTCATATGACTTTTCAATTTTGGATAATTCGATCCATCTTTCTAATGTTAGTCGTATCTGTGACAGAAAATCACTAAAATTTCTGCCAGATTGAGGTAGTAATGTGTGAAATCTCAAACGATATTCGTTTTCTGTCATTTGAAATTTTTGCAGAAGTGCTGCTCTAAGAGCATTGTAGTCATTTTTCTCACCAATGCTGGTGGTATGATAAACTGCTAATGCATCTCCTGTAAGTAATCTGGATAAATATGTACAGTATAGAGCTTTATCCACGTTATAAGACCCACAAGTGGCCTCAAACCTATCCAGGAAGAATATCACGTCATCAGACGGGGGATTAAATTTTGGTAATTTAAGGTGAATTTCCTTAAAATTATCATGTCTGGATGAAGTTTGGCTTTCAAAAGTTCTCTGAGAATTAGCTTCCTGAGTTAACCTAATTCTCTCATATTCTGACTCTGCTAATTTCAGTTCATGCTGTCGTTTTCTTTCATTCTCTTCCATCTCAAGCTGAAGTCGTTTTGTGTTTTGTTCAGCTATTAATCTTCTTTCTTGCATTTCTTTTTGTTTAACTTCCATTTCTTTTTCAGCTATTAATCTTTTTTCTTCCATTTCTTTTTGTTTAACTTCCATTTCTTTTTCAGCTATTAATCTTTTTTCTTCCATTTCTTTTTGTTTAACTTCCATTTCAATTCTAAGTCTTTCTTCAGACTCCTTTTGCTTCTGTTCTGCTTCTCGCTGAAATCGTTCCTTTTCTAATTCAGCGGCTAATCTCATTTTTTTCTCATCTTCCTCAGCAGTTAATCTCATTTTTTTCTCATTCTCCTCAGCCTCAATCCGTTTCTGATCTGCCTCAAATTTCATCTTCTTCTCATGTTCCTCAGCCTCAATCCGTTTCTGATCTGCCTCAAATTTCAAATTTTCCAAACGTTAAGTTTCTAGCCTTCTCTGATCAGCTTCTATTTCTTGAGCTTTCTTATATTCTGACATAGCGAATTGTCTTATCTCTTCAGCAGGTATTTGCAAAGCTTTTGCTTGCTTAATGAAATAATCTAGTGAATACATTATGCTTTATAAGTAGTCACAGTACTCTTGATTTATAAAAATGATAATTAATCAATATAAATTGGTTAACCTTGTTATTATAACAAGTGTTCTACGTTCCTGTCCTTAGAACGGTATAATGTTATCATATAATTATTAAATATGTTATTAATCAATAAATTTATGTAATCAAATGTCATGAAATGAACAACGAGAAAGACACTAGAAACATAACCGACAAGACATGATAAAATGGACGGGTGAACACAATCGTAGAAATCAAAAAAATAAAAATGTATAACTAAAATAGAATATCGTAAAAAATATACGACGATAGCTACGATCAGATAATTAACGGTACAATTGACAACACAGTGTAAAAAACATAAGTTTTGTAAAAAACTAAACGACAGGAAAGGTGAGATGGACAATAATCACATACAAAATTCATCATAAAACCAAGGTACAAGTAAAAATAGCTACCAAAAACAACAAGTAAACGTGACACTACAGCTAAAACAGACAGGTGTCACAGACCACCAGACACAGTGGACCTAGAATCCTTCTACGCTCACGCGTAGGAACATTCCACTGCGGGAAGTCTGCAAAATAATGTCCTACAGAACGTCTGACGAAGAGCCCGAATTAACTTCGAGATGGATCTCGTTCGTCAGATCTACCTCCCAACCTCCCGCGAAGAATACACAAAACATAACACATAACATAGAAAATATATATATGGACATTTAAGGCACAGCTAATTGTAATAAAGTGTATAACGGATACAAGTTATACTTAGCTCGCGTGCAGGTAAAATCAAAGTGCCTCGTCCCCGTGTATGTACGTTAGAGGATGCAATACTTCGCTCTGCGTATATCAAACTAGCTCGCACGTAGTACTGACGAAGAGGTGAGCAAGGCAGTCAGTCACTGTACAACCCGAAGTGAAGGTTGATAGATGACCTTGAGAATCTTGTAACGGTCAGTTGATTACGATTCATGTTGACAACAAGTTCCAACTTGACGATGATGTCGCCTTGAAAGTACACATTCTATTTTCAAACGATTAATTTGCTTGAGTAAGATCCGTTGAAATACTGAATTTCAAACCACGCTGGCGCACCAATCACTGTTGTAGTCGTTTATGGTAATGGTGTTGGTCTTCACAACGCGAATGGCAAACTGAACGAAAATGTCAACAAACTGTTCTGTAAAACGGACTACAACAGGTAGTGTTTGAACTGATCACTCGATGGTAAACTGGGCAGTACATAAGTCAGTGATTGCTGGACATATAGTTTATTGACATGGCACATACGAAGAAACGATACGATCATAGTTATAGGTTATAGGTACAAAAATGTCATACTTTGAAGTTGCTGATCATTCTTAGTTATACTTCAAGTGATTAAGTCTGATCCACACCCACAACAATCTATTCAGCTATTGAGTTCGGAATCGGCTAACCTCTCTTTACATCTATGCCACGACTTTGGCATTGAAGCATGTACGGCATATAAAACATGTGCATAAGGTAAACAATATAACTTCTTCTACTCGTAGGAATTCTCCGTCTACGATCCAAATCTTAAAGGCAAGCGACTCTGTAGATCCATTCTAGGAACATCTTAATTCCCGCTAGACTAGTATTAGAGCGGCCTTTTTTCATACAGCATTAAAATAAGAAGTGGGACGATAACTCACGTGACATTCCTGATATTGGTTTCGACCTGAAGACCAATACAGATCACTAGAATAAATGGCTTCCTTAAAAATGCCATTGAATACGAAATATAAAATTACTATCATGGACACAAGCCAGTGCCATGTTTCCACTTCAAAACATGACGTCACAAACTACTCAACTAGGTTACCTCTGCGTCCCAAAGCAACACTCAATGCTTTGTGCACGTCAGTGCGCGAATCAATCGAACGCTCAAACAATATAACTACATAAAACTGGTGCGTACATTTGGCAGGACCGAAGACTACCCCCTTAGGTAATAAATGTACGTAACAAATATATTTCAAGCGAACGAAAGAAGAAGAAGAAGAAGTTAATGTGTTAAGTAGATTATTTTCTAGTGAAGTTACCATTAGTTTTCTGTAGCTTTAGAATTAGTTCCAGATTGGTCCAGTTTTAGTATTTGATGAAATAGCTAAGTCTGTGTCTACTGGGAGATTTCAACTAGGACATTAGAATTTATTTTAATGTTATAGATTAGTGAAAGGAATGTGGATACGTTTTTGTTGTCGTGTTAGTAAGTCCAGTTCACTGATGTAGAAATATAGTAGGAACCTATTACATTCATGTAAACAGGGAGAAAAGTGATCTTTTACTGAAATGAAGATAGAATTAACTATACGGCATAATGCCGCCTGGAAGCCGACATGATATACCACGTGTAGATGAAATGGACTGTACTAAAAGATGGCATATGTAAGCCAGCATGGACATTTTTAGTTACCATGAATTGGGTGGATAATGGGGTTAAGCCTTTTTATAATGGGCAAATCGACATGTGGATGACACCAGGTTTATTATAAAATGTGCTATGTTTGTAGTCTCATCAGGTAGCATGTCCTTTGCAGAACGTCGCTCTCATCACAGCCCGTCTGAAGGACTCTCGATCTCTAGCCAGCCCTCCTGCCTCCTCCATTATCATGATCAAGGCGTCTTCAATGTCCTGTGTCCACCGTCGTCTTGGTCGGTCCCTGCCTCACCATTCGGGTACCATACCCTCCATCACTGATCTCTCTAAGCCACTATGACGTTTAATGTGTCCAAAATATTTCAGTTTCCGGACTTGATATTGTTTATGAGCCAGTTTTCCTCGATGTGCAGGTCGTGTAGGATGTCTATATTTTTCTTCTTCTTGGTCCAAGATATTCTGAGAATTTTTCTGTAACACTTTGCTTCGAACGATTCGATTTTTTCTTTAATGTTTGAGTAATGGTCCATGATTCACATCCATACGTTGCTACCGGAAAGATGCTCGTTCTCTTTTGATCAGTGTCCATTGTTGTTAATTATGGAGCCAAGATATTCAAAATTTGTGACATTTTCAATTTCCTCATCACTGATGGCATTTTTTGGTTGGCATCTTGTTTTGTCTGTGGACATTATCTTTGTTTTTGTGTGTGTTCAGAAAAAGGTTCTGATCCTCACTGTGTCTTTTGACAGACAGGATTAACTGTTCTAGTCCCCTGGCACTGTTTGAAAGAATAACTGTCATCTGCGTACCTGAGTTCTGGGATCGCATTTCCACCAATTGTGAACGGATCGCAATGTTCACATTCTTGGTCACTTCGAACATTTCTCATTATATTTTCTGCATAGATGTTAAACAAGTATGGAGAGAGGATGCAACCCTGTCTTACTCTTCTTTTCACCTCGAACCATCCTGATGTTTCCCCCGCTACTCTGACAGCTGCTTGTTGTTCATGGTATAGTGTTTGAATTAGATGGATCAAATGCGCCGGAAACCCCATGTCTCTCATGATGTTCCACAATTTCTGATGGTGTACGCAGTCAAAGGTCTTGGTGTAATCTACAAAACAGGCATGAAGATCTACATTGTATTCTCTGCATTTCTCGAGGATGTTTCTCACATTAAAAATGTGATCTCTCGTACCTCTGTCTTGTCTAAAACCCGCCTGTACTTCATGTATTTCATGTTCTAACTTTCTTCTATCCTCTTTATGATAATCCGCAAGAGGATTTTGCTGGCATGACTTATTTAAGGAATAGTACGATAGTTGGTACACAGTTTTAAATTGCATTTCTTTGGGAGAGATACACAGATCTTTTCCATGCTATGGGCCAGATTGCACTGTTCCAGATCTTCACACATAGTGCATGATAAACGAGGACACTGGCCTCTCCTCCTGCTTGGATTAGTTCAGTTGGTATATCATCGCATCCTGGTGATTTCCCTTTCTTCAGGCTTTTGATTGCTTCACGTACTTCATCTAATATAGGTTCTGGCTCTCTCTCTTCACTTTCAATCGTCATGTCTGGGGTCTTTGTACTATCTTCATACAGTTCCCTACAGTACTCCTCCCATCTCTCCAATATATCCTTACTTTCTGTTAATATGTTACCATTTTTATCATTGATTACATGTAATGATGGTCTAAAATCATCTGTTAGCGTTCTCATTTCCTTGAATATATCCCCATCTTTTCCCTGAAATTGCAGATCTTCTATTCTATTGCAGGTGTTCGTTATGTACTGTTTCTTGTCTTTCCTAATCTCTCTCCTGATGTTTCTTGTGCAGTTTTTGTATTTGTCACTGTTCCGTTCTACCCCTGTTTCCTTCAATTTTCTTCTTTGTTCTATGAGCCTCAATGTTTCCTTCGTGATGTATATCTGCTTCTAATGCACTTTTCTAGGGATCAAGTTTTCTGCTGATGTGATGAGAATATCTCTCGCATGTGTGGCTAGCTCATCCGGTGTCATATCCTCTTGTACAGCCATCAGTGCTTCGAATTTGTTTTGTACTTCTATGTTATATTCAGGTGGTATGGCGCCTACATCGAGGAGAGGTCGAGCACCTTTCGTCACTTTTTTTTAAATTTTAACTTAAAATCTGCAATTAGTAGGTCATGATCTGAATCACAATCTGCTCCTGGGAGTGTCTTTGTAGATGATATACCTGACTGTTACAGGGGGCTTTGTCTAATAATATTTCTTTGCATATGTGTGGTAGATTATAATGAGCAATCGTGCAGATGAATGTAGCGAATGCGTCTGGGTGTTCAAGATGGATGGTTCAATATAAGGACTTCAAACGTCTGTGTAGTTTGGGTCCAACGAATACGACATATTTATTTCACATGAATTAAGACTTCACAGTTCATGGCATCATTCAAAGATATATGTATAACATGGCATCTCCTACAGTCCTTGACAAGTCATCCAATATCTGGCCTATTACTACAAGTGCCGAATGATCGGAACACCAAGTATCGAGAACCAAAATACGGAGATTAAATTTACAATTGAATAGCTCCCGAAAAATACTCCTCTTCTTAAAACATCTTCGAATTTACATATTCATGTTCGGCATCTTCATCAATAATAGTGGCGACCTTCGTATAATCAACTGCCAAGTAAGAGACCTGTAAATCTTCATATAATATGGGAGCGAAAAATATCACATTTGGCTTCGACGGAATCTAAAGACGAAAGGCCCCAGCTAACGCTCTGCATAATTAACACAGCACCAATTCTACATCATCATATCTAAGTGACATCAGACTAACATCGCATTACAATTAATTAACATTACAATTAATAATAGTGCAAAATACATAATGCTGGCCACGAATAGAAATGATAGCGCGTAGATTAACTGATACCAAAACTAATTGTGGTCAACATGTAAAATACATTATAAATATACCTTAACAAATTCCCCGAGCGGTGGTGTTGAAAACAAATTGTGAAACAATTTTTTTCAAAATTAACATCGAAAAAATTTACATGGAAAATGAAATTAAACTTTAGGAACATTATATCGCGAAAAAAATTCTAATAGTAAACGGCCAGATATGTTCACAATAAACCAAGTCAATGGCGTTGTCCAACTAATCATATGTCAACCGTATGTCAAACATATGAAAATATAAATGAAGTCACTAACTAAAGGATGTCGTCAGCAGTCAATAACTGAGAGACAAGTCCAATAGAATATTAAAAAAGCATAAAAGACAAAATATTATTTAAAAGTAAGTAAAGGGTAAGTAATTACAGTGACTATCTACTAAGTAACTAATAAAGAAGAATAGCGTACATATATGACTATGTAGAAATGTGAATGTAAGAGACTAAAGGATAGATATGTAAACACTAAGAAGTGCAGTAAGACAATAACATATGTATGCGTGTGAACAAGACCACAAACTTTAAATAGTAAGTAAAGAACATGTTTCAGTAAATAAAGAGAACACAAAAAAAAAAACAAAGTGAAGTAGTAGTGTTAGTATAGTAAGAAGAATTAAAACATGAGTTATCTAGCTAAGTGTGACAAACTAATGTAATATAGACGTAATAATTAATCTATACACTAATAATAAATTTAATTAATTAATTAACTATCCAATTTTAAAATATGCATTAACATTAAATTTCACATCATAATATATAATGAGTCCAATTAATAATACAGAGTTCAATAAGTTCCAAAGCTAGGAAACAGTATTCCAGAATCGGCGTAATGCACAAAGTCCGAAGCAGTAGTGAATTATTAACATTATCCACAAATGTCCAGAGTAAAGCTCCAAATATTCAGTCCAATGTATCACGTTAGCAGCAAATAATCATGGCAATCAATTTGAGTCCAGTGAACGTATATATTCTTGCAACATTTCCGCGTAGTGAAGATTCGATCGGCGTGTCCTGGTAGATCACTTTGACATGTCCAGGGAGATATGCAGCAATCAATAATAATATTGTCCATCAAGTCTGAAGTATGTAGTATACTTGTTTACACTCGTCCTTGAAGTGGCGTTGAAGTAATTGACTGACAAACGTTCGATTTCTTCAATCAGTGCTGTATGCAATCGAAATTGACTTCTATCGTGCATAATTGTTTATAAATGTCACGAATATGAATGTCAACAACAAATGATATATATATTGGAACAATTCTCGTGGAACGTCAGTCTTCAGAACGTGATTCAGGCTTTAGGTACGGATGTCGGATTTCTGGAAAGAGCATCAGCCACGACATTGTCCGAACCTGGTATGCGTTGAATCTTCCCCTCCGCATCCGACAGTTTTCTGGATATGTAGATTGTAGGGTGCAGAATTCTATCGTGTTCTTGTAAAAGCGAAGCTCCCAAGACAAAATTACTCGCATCTGTTCGGAGAATATAAACTTTGTTTATATCAGGTAACCTCAAAATAGGAGGTGAGGAAAACATTTTCAAAATTTTATTAAAGGCAATTTGAGATTCCTCGTTCCAATTCACTTTAAGTGGCATGCCCTTTCGTAATAATGACGAAAGGACAGACAACTCATGCTGCATTGGTTGAGCACAAGGATAATAATTAACGATGTTAATGTCAAGCATTGGTATAATAGAAACAACAAAGAGACATAAAGACAAAGTTTCATAGTGGAAATGACAGCAAAGTGTTATCTAGAAGAAAATCCTAAAGTAAACAAGTCATGGAGGAATACATGACTCCGGAAGAGAACAAATGATGACTGAACTTGCTGAGTCATCAAAGGATGTGATAAAAAATGCAAATATTACGTGCTAATACCTGTGTGAAGTCGAATCAGGTACCAATTGTAAATTGAGGGAAAGGTGGTGAAAATGCGCACCATTAATCCCATATGTGGACGTATTATCACTTTAAACACTGACATCAGAGTGATATTGAGGGAATGTATATCTCCCCGGGAATGATTTCCTATTCTTCCCTGGGCGTGCTGATATTGTAACATTATTATCAGTACCGATGGCATGTTGTGCATTAGGTTTGACATAACTAATTTTTGACAACAAACTATGGTGTAACACCACATCCAGCAAACCATCAACCCTCTTTCTTAATTTAATAATTTCAAGATCCCTGAGTGCAATTTCTTCTTTTTGCCTCTTAATTACTTTATCCAGTTTTACATTTGTACACTTCTCTTCCGTGATTAATTTCTCACAGTTAACCACTTTATCACTAGTCAACTTTTCTTGCTGAAATAGAAGGCATATGAGTTCTTGATTTTCGAGTTCAATTGTTGTCACTTTATTCTCCAAATGGCTGGAAGAATTCTTCATATCCCGATCTGTTACGTCTTGTATATCAACTTTTGATCTCAAAAGTGACAACTCAGATTTCAGCTCCTGAATCTGAGCCACATGTGTATGACATTCTATATTCAAAGCTGCATTAAGTTTATTAAGTTCAGTATTGACACTATTCTTTTTGTAAAGTAAATGCTTTAATGAGTTTATCTCATCCTCCAGTTCTTTTTTCTGTCGAGTAGAAAAATCATAGAATTTCAAATTATCCAACTTCAGTAGTGACACCTGATTATTCAATTTAACATTATATAATTTTAGTACTGACACCTTCTCTTCATACTCTAATTTTAGCTGCTCCCGCTCACTAGTAAGAGCATTCTTCTCTACTTCATCAAGACGCCTTATCTCAACTTCCAATTCCTCTTCATTAAAACTTCACCTCCAAACCTAACTCCCTTCCAACATTGATATGATACTCCAAGGTATCCATATTAATTTATATTGTGACTCACTTTGTCAAACAGATAACTGTCAAGTTGCTTTACAAAGAAATTGTAAGCACGAAAAATTGTTTTGTTAATATTTTATAATGCATATGCCTTCTTCAGGCAAATAAATAGTAGCTAGTGTACTACTAGTGTAATGCAATCACTAATTATTACAGTCATATAATGCAGTCATATAATATCTGCATACAGAACTATGCAAACAATGTTAATATAATATTATGAATTAATTAGATATAAACCAAGGAAAGAAAAGTACAAAACATTATTACGCCACAATAGTAAACAAGACGTAAGTAAAACGATCTATTAACCAATTAAACTTATACAAGTGAAACGGTACGGAATTAAAAAATGAGGTCAAACCACAACAAAAATCTAAAAATAGACCAGACAGGACCCATCCACATAACAGCTGACATGTAGAAATGAAAGATAGTAAGATTAGAATCACGAATATCTGACGAACTTATGACAAAAATAAGCAAAAATGAAGCTAGGAACAAATAAAATACAGGATAGATAAATATCACATAACAGCTAAACATCTAATATTGATAAGAAACTGATAGCAGACAGAACAAGGACGAGTAATCGCAAGTCTTCTTCTGCTCAAACGGTGACAAATCAAAAATGTCCCTAAAAGAATGGCTTTAGACTTGCGGTCATTCGAAAAGACATGACAATTCTTGAGCTCCCGCCTACCACCCACAAGTTGACAGAACAAACATACTTATACATATATTACACACAGAATTATGATATAAATTACGTGAAGGCTTGCCACAAAAGTGAACTGGACGAATAAAAATATTTTTTTTATTTCAAATGGTACTTATCTTAAAAACCGGATCAAAATTCCCCTGCAGATGACAGTATGCACCACGGGAGGCTGTAGTGGAAAGCAGACTGGTAACTTGCAGTAATCGTTCTCCTTCAACTACCATAGGTGGCAGTCCTAAACACTTGATCCCAAGACATAGATGACTTGAAAGTTTGCTTTCAACCGACAGTTTCATCCGACATCCATGGCAGCTGACATTTTGAAAAAAATGTCGCCCGTTGGCAAGACAACCATCAGTCATGCGTAGACCAGCTTGAATTATGTAAATTAGCCCCAACGGCAGAGTTCGTATAATCTTGAAGAAAATTTTCTGTCTTCGTTATTGTTCATACATAAATTTCATTGCTTGAACATTTTCTTTCCCCATACAGTGGGCACCACTTCTGTTACGGAAGGCTTTGTCTAGTAATATTTCTTTGCATATGTGTGGTAGATTATAATGAGCAATCGTGCAGACGAATGTAGCGAATGCGTCTGGGTGTTCAAGATGGATGGTTCAACATAAGGACTTCAAACGTCTGTGTAGTTTGGGTCCAACGAATACGATATATTTATTTCACATGAATTAAGACTTCACAGTTCATGGCATCATTCATAGATATATGTATAACATGGCATCTCCTACAGTCCTTGACAAGTCATCCAGTATCTGGCTTACTACTACAAGTGCCGAATGATCGGAACACCAAGTATCGAGGATCAGAATACGGAGATTAGAGTTACAATTGAATAGCTCCCGAAAAATACTCCTCTTCTTAAAACATCTTCGAACTTACGAGGGGTGTTCAGAAAGTAATGCACCACATCGTTTTTCTCAGGAGCTGTTTATTCAAAAAGCATGAAATTTATAAACAATATACATGGATATGTCATGTAAACATCGGTATTATTCAACATAAATCCCATGAACCTTTACGGCTTTATGCCAGCGCGAAACAAGTGCATGTATTCCTAGCCCGTACCAGATTATGTCTTGATCATGTAGCCATTTCTTCGCTGCACGAATCACTCCTTCATCATCTTCAAACCTTGTCCCACGGAGTGCATCTTTAAGTGGACCAAATAGATGAAAATCAGAGGGTGCCAAATCGGGACTATAGGGTGGATGGAGTAGTACATTCCAACCCAATTTGGTGATTGCTTCCCGTGTTGCCAGACTTGTGTGAGGTCGCGCATTGTCGAGAAGGAGAAGCAGGTCTGCTGAATTCTTGTGCGGCCGAACTCTGCGAAAACGTTAATTGAGTTTTTTCAGTGTCTTAATGTAAGCTTGCGAATTGATTGTCTCTCCTCTTGGCATAACGTCCACAAGAATCACACCTTCAATGTCCCAAAAGACAGTGATCATGACCTTTCCAGCTGAAGGATTTGTCTTGAATTTCTTTCTTCGTGGTGATTGCGGATGATGCCACTACATTGACTTTCTTTTTGTCTCAGGTTCAAAATGATGTGCCCAGGTTTCGTCACCTGTAACGATCTTTGCCAAAAAGTTCTCTCCATCAGCATTGAAACGCTCCAACAATTCAGAAGAAATTGCTTTCCTTTGCAATCGGTGGTCATTTGTGAGACTTCGAGGAACCCATCTTGCGCAAACCTTAGAAAATCCGAGAGTTTTTATAACTGCATTTGCACTACCAATGCTGACTGACAGCTGTAAGGCCAATTGGTGAGTAGTGATTCGCCTATCAGTAAGAATAATGCCCTCAGCTCATTTCAACATTTCTGCGTTGGTGGCTGTGGCAGGACGTCCACAGCGCGGCCGATCAAGCAGCTCCGTATCTCCACTTCCTGATTCTTTGATTATCTGAACCCAGCGACTGACTATACTCCTGTCGACTGCAAAACTTCTATGCACATCACATAGACGCTTGTGAATGTTCACAACAGTTTCCTTCTCTGCAACGAGAAATTCTATCACAATTCGGTGCTTATAACGCAAGTTGCTAACACGCTCCATTTCAACGGTTTAGGGCAGCCGTATTATTTGGCCGGTTGCGGTGCAATTTAATGCACACAATTGGCACATGCCATATTTAAAGTGTGCGAAATTTCATGCTTCTATCTTCATTATTAGCTGAGAAAAACGATGTGGTGCATTACTTTCTGAACGCACCTCGTACATATTCGTGTTCGGCATCTTCATCAATAATAGTGGCGACCTTCGTATAATCAACTGCCACGTAGGAGACCTGTAAATCTTCATATAATATGGGAGCGAAGAATATCACGTCTGGCTTCGACGGAATCTAAAGACGAAAGGCCGCAGCTAACGGTCTGCATAATTAACGCAGCACCAATTCTACGTCATCATATCTAAGTGACGTCAGGCTCACATTGCATTCATTTACAATTAATAATAGTGCAAAATACATAATGCTGGCCACGAATAGAAATGATAGCGCGTAGATTAACTGATACCAAAACTAATTCTGGTCAACATGTAAAATACATTATAAATATACAGTTGACATTCAAAAATCCGGCCATCGATAATCCGGTTCCTTCAGTTTTCCGGAATGGATTTCGGAGCGCATTTTTTAATTTACCTCGTTGGCACGCCACTGTTTTCTGGAGCCGTTTATGTTTTGATGCAGCTGTTGGGTCTTGCTTGCACGTGTTAACAGGCATTCCTGCTCATTCCTTCTCATTTTATCATTTATTTGCTGCTGTATAGCCCCCATTATGGATTTAGCAAATAAAAGAAGTGGTGTAAAACGTAAACATTTAATTTTCTTTCTTTAAAGGACTGTACAGGTAGTCATTTTCTGTTAAATATATACAGCATATATAACCCAAAAAAATCCGGCATTTTCAACAATCCGGCACTCCTCAGGTCCGGAGGTTGCCGGATTTTTGAATGTCAACTGTACCTTAAAACTGACCTCCATCTTTGTTGTATCAAGATGTAATCTATTTGATTCCTGCAGTTGCCATCTGGTGAGGTCCATGTGTAGAGCCTTCTGGGATGTTGTCTAAATATGCTCTTGCAGTAGTGGTTTTGGTAGCAATCTGTGTTGCATGGTGAGATTGTCAGCCTCATGCACAGCTCCACACTAGTCTCACTGGACGACATGCATGAGAGTGGGTGTGGGTGTAATAGTGGAATGTTTCAGGGGGTGTGGAAGAACGGGATGTTTGGCAGGTGAAAGTATAGTGTTGCACATTATTTAAATATTATGATTGTAACTAGTCATGTGCGAACATCCATAAATGGATTCCCTTCACAAAGTTCAGCATCACTCTCCTGATTTTGCCTTTCTTCACGGGCCGCTACTCTCATTCTTGGCTTTTTGTTGTCTACTCGCCTTATCATACCAAGGCTACTGCCAGTGTCAGTGACTGAAGTACATAGATCTTGCTTTTGGCCTTGTCTAAATAGGGCCATCTTTTGTGCACTCATTCCCTCTCTTGCAGAGGTATGGGTGTAGACTACTGATTAGACTTGTGCATTTTCTCTGCTGTTACGTTCTGTGAGGACTGGACTTTTGTACCGATTCTCTCTGCATGGGGGTGAAACTTTCTGCTTCCTTGTCTTCGCTCACAGGGGGATAGGTGCCTGAAATCAGAGCCAATCAGTGGGCAGCTTGATTTCACATGCTGCATGGATTTACATCTGAAGCATCTCCTTGGTAGAGGCACTGGTAGGTTAAGTGATCCCCAAAGTCAGCACAGTTGTAGCATCTGACTCCCTTGGGCCCTTCTGTGCACCATGCCGTCTCTTCTTGTCATTGTTTCTGCAGCTGTTTACTTTGCATCTCCCTGCACGGACAACAGTGGACAGTCCTTGCTGGTCTTCGCAACAATTCAGCAATTTGAGCTTTTAAGCTGTGCCACTTCTTTCCTAAGATGAAGTACTTCAGTGTCCCCTTCTTCAGACATGGATCCCATTACTGCTGTTGGCTCTGCATCAATATGCTCCCCTCTACTCGTGTTCTCTTTTTGGTCATCTTGCTGCAAGACCACACTGCTGAGTGTTCTACTCTTTCTGTTTGGTGTTGGCTTTGTGTCACTGACTGGGTTGTAAACCCTCAATAAATAAAACTCCTGCCTCATAATCAAGAGTCTTATAAGTGTATGGGTCTGATGCGAATGTGGATTGGCCGCAAGGCAATAACATAGATCACATATCTCAACACACATCTTCGTCCACCCTATTACAGTAAGAACAACTGATAAACTCACTGACCCATCTGATAAACCACAGGAGTTCGACAAGGCTGTGTGCAATCGCCATTACTGTTCAACTTTTATATGGACTAAATATCAGAAGCATACCTGGAAGCTAATTGAAAGCATGAAGTAAACCCAGAAAGTGACGAATGCAACTCACTGAATGAGTTACATTTTGCAGACAACCAAAGTGTAATGTATGAAGATGAGAACATATTGCAAAATCAAACACATGCACTTAATTCAACTCAAAAAAAGATACAAAATGAAGATCAACACATCAAAGATAGAAACTATGAAGATCAGCAGATCACCAGGCCTGCTTAACACATATGTCAACATCATCATCCTTAAGCAGGTTTTAGAGTTCAAATACCAAAGAAGCAATGTTACAGGAAACTGATGACTTGACCGAGAAATTGACACAGATGTCCAATAAGCCAGTTAAAGGATCAGCCAACTGTCACCGCTACTCAAACATCAGAATACCAGTAAGGAAACTAAATGCCAACTGATAAATAGTATATTCTTACCAAATCTTTGCTACCAGTGTCAAACATGGTCTCTAACCAAAGTACAGGAGAGGAAAAATCACATTGTATGAAATGAAATGCTTAAGAAGATAAGTCAAAGAGTTACAAGTTAACTGTGAGACCCAAATAAGGAATGAGCGAACAAACTTTATTTTTAAAGGGTTGAGAATCGGGCACAAAGGCCCATCTAACATTATGCCCTTCCTTTCTCTCATCTTTTATACTGATTTCATTTATTCTCACATACATTTTACTTGTCAATTTAAACAAATTCAACGTTGTAAAAGTAAAATAGTAGCATACTCACATTCACAGTATCTAATTATAAACATGAAGTAAAATATGTTGAAAAGTACAAACTAAGCATTATCATGAAATAAAATATGTTGAAAAGCGCAAACATCATTGTTAAACCTACATTTTAAAAAATAATTAAGCTATTAAACATTTAGCAGATGGAAAAGCTGCTGACCAAGATGGCATCAGAATAGCAGCCATCAAAGCACAAATTAATACCTCTACACATAAATTATATGGATTACTTGGTAAAGTCTGGGGGAGAGATGAAATACTAATAATGGAAGGAAAATTATCTAATCAAGTTGCCAAAGATAGGAAATTTGGAAAGGTGCATAAATTACACAAGAACATTGTTACTACCAGTGCCGGGAAAATAATAAACAAAATAATCTTTGGGAGATTAAAAGATGCCATAGACAGGTAAATGAGAGAAGAAAAGCAGGTTTTCGACCAAACAGTTTTTGTGCAGAACAAATGGTCACAAAGCACATAATAGCTGAACAGAGCTTGGAAGTTAATTCACCACTTTATCTCAGATTTGTGGAATATGACAAAGAATTCAACACTTTAGATAGAGAATTGCTCAAAAGACTGCTGAGATATTATTAAATTACTCTTAAGTAATGAAAAAACAAATGAAGGCATAAAATGTAGAATTCTTCATCAAGTACAATTGAAACAGCACTTTGAGATAAGAACTGGAGTGCTGTGGAAAATGCCTTTTGTCACCATTTCTCTTATTGGTAAAAGATTTGATTATGAAAACAGTGACATAAGCCATCAAAAATTAAATTCAGCACACTCTTACAAAACAGCTTGATGACATATTTTGCAGATGGCCTGCCACTTCTGCCCATAATCGAAACCTTATGGAAGGCAGAATGAAAGTACTTTATAACAGGTCACAGAAATTGAGTCTGAAAATGCATAGGATTATTAGACTAAATGCAGCAAATGATAGTAAAATTGCACTTAGAAAACTATCACTAAAAGATGTAGACTCACAGACGTATATTGATGGTGAAATAGACACAGTTAGAAAAGCTGCTAATGATATAAAAAAAAAAAGGAATACAAAAGTCAAGAGGAGCTTTCACAGCGCTTGGAAAAATAAGAAATCATAAGAAATGAAGTCAAATACACACAAATTGGAATTTTCAATTTTAACGATACAGCAGTCCTTTTGTATAGGTCTGAAGCATGGAAAACAAAAACGATAACTAAGAATAAATTGATGCTTGCACAGAGTAGAAGGATTGAAAAGATTAATGTGGAGTTGTCAGGAAGAACCAAATGTGCCAGTGGAACAAGAGGTGAGAAGATTTCTGTCTCTGGATAGGACACGTCATGTGTGGATAGCATTACAAGGCAGTGCTTGCTGTGGAATCCCTGTTGTCAGATAGGCAGAGGGATACCAAAAAATATGTGGAGAAGGGAAATGGTGACAGACATGAAAAGGGTAAAGAAGACATGGAAAGAGCTTGAATGGGTAGAACAGGATTTGAAGGGTTGGCTTGAATTTGTTGAAGGCCTATTTTTCTCAGAAAGCTGAAAAAAGAAAGGCATGAAAAGAGAAAGAAATACAGAGAAGAAAGGAATGAAGGAAAGTAAGATAGAATGAAAGAAAGTAAGAATGAAAGAAAGTAAGAATAAAAGAAAGTAAGAAAGAAAAAAAAATGAAAAAAGTTAGAAAAAAAGATGAAAGAAAGAAAGTAAGAAAGAAAGAACGAAAGAAACTAAGAGAGACAAAATGAAAAAAAAGTAAGAAAGAAAGAATGAAAGAAAGTAAGAATGACAGTAAGTATGAAAGTAAGAATGAAAGAAAGTATGAAAGAAAAATTGAAAGAAAGTAAGAATGAAAGAAAGTAAGAATGAAAGAAAGTAAGAATGAAAGAAAGTAAGAAAGAAAAAAAAATGAAAAAAGTAAGAAAAAAGCTGAAAGAAAGAAAGTAAGAAAGAAAGAATGAAAGAAACTAAGAGATACAAAATGAAAGAAAGTAAGAAAGAAAGAATGAAAGAAAGTAAGAGAGACAAAATGAAAGAAAGTAAGAAAGAAAGAATGAAAGAACACAGAAAGAATGAAAGAAAGTAAGAATGACAGTAAGTATGAAAAAAAAAATGAAAGAAAGTAAGAGAGACAAAATGAAAGAAAGTAAGAAAGAAAGAATGAAAGAACACAGAAAGAATGAAAGAAACTAAGAGAGACAAAATGAAAAAAAAAGTAAGAAAGAAAGTAAGAATGACAGTAAGTATGAAAAAAAAAAATGAAAGAAAGTAAGAGAGACAAAATGAAAGAAAGTAAGAAAGAAAGAATGAAAGAACACAGAAAGAACGAAAGAAACTAAGAGAGACAAAATGAAAAAAAAGTAAGAAAGAAAGAATGAAAGAAAGTAAGAATGACAGTAAGTATGAAAGTAAGAATGAAAGAAAGTATGAAAGAAAAATTGAAAGAAAGTAAGAATGAAAGAAAGTAAGAATGAAAGAAAGTAAGAATGAAAGAAAGTAAGAAAGAAAAAAAATGAAAAAAGTAAGAAAAAAGATGAAAGAAAGAAAGTAAGAAAGAAAGAATGAAAGAAACTAAGAGATACAAAATGAAAGAAAGTAAGAAAGAAAGAATGAAAGAAACTAAGAGATACAAAATGAAAGAAAGTAAGAAAGAAAGAATGAAAGAAAGTAAGAGAGACAAAATGAAAGAAAGTAAGAAAGAAAGAATGAAAGAACACAGAAAGAATGAAAGAAAGTAAGAATGACAGTAAGTATGAAAAAAAAAATGAAAGAAAGTAACAATGAAATATAGACAGACCTGCAGACCGACAGTACACTACAACAACAACAACAACAAAAGCAAGAAATGTATACGGACTCAGGAAATTTGACCTGGGTCCATCTTACTGGAAACAGTAGATGTGTTACGACAGATGACAAGCTAAGCAACCCAGAAAAGTGCCCTACTGGTAGACGCTTTCACAGCACACCTCACAGCTATGGAATATAAGACCTGATCCAGCCAAACATTTTTATTGTTATTGTTGTTATATAAGTAGGGCTGCTGAGCTTTTACACTTTCAGAGCTAATGACAAGTTGAAAAGTTCTAGGCCTTATCTACTCATAGATCTGGACTTTTCCTTTGGTTTTTCTGCTATTCCAAAACTTACTGAATCGGATTCATAGGCTTCTTTTTCTTTCAAAGCTATTCTATTCTGGCTCAGAATGCATTTTAACGATCCTTACATCTGGTTTTATTCAATTTTATAATTAGTATAAATCCTGATCAGTCTAAAGATGCGATTCATCCAGCGCAGACTAGTATCATAGTGTGATTCATCAAAAGGCATCACCAGTACAATGCTGACTGGTCTAATAATCTATCTGGTCGAATAGCACCATTAATCATTTGGTTGACAATCCTAAAGCAAGGTAGTAAAATATTTGGGAGCAAAGAACAGAACCACCTTTTCCGAGTAAGCATATCTCAAAAGGAATTTGTTAAGGGCTGTTAGTTAAGCTAACAGTGTCATGATGCATGCCAAATTTGCTACATAATCCAAAGAATGAGATTGATAAGATAAGCATTCACAGAGCAAGCCAGACATTTCTATTGTATCTTGCAGGAACAATTTCAGTGAGTTCCAGACTTAAAACAAGTTCACCGCAAATGAATTTAAAAACCCAAAACACACAAGTAAATGTTACTACTATTTCTTCTGGCACTCTAGTAATGTTCTCAGTATTTCTTGGATGGGTGTGAAAAAAAATTGAAAAAAGGTGATCAGTATTTCTTGCTGTTGCAAGAACAATGTTAACTTGTTAATATGAAATCTTCTATAAACCACTTAAGCCACTTGTAATCTTGATTCATTGATATAATTTCATTCCCATTGTGGCCGTGCAGTTATTTGTGCGCAGGTCGCGGCATCAAATAGTATCGTGTAACTGGGCTGTGTTTACTGCATCAATGAAAGAATGTGTGTGTGTGTCCGTCAGCTGATCGGGTCAGTTCAGTTAATGGTTGAGCGCAGGTAAATATTTTGAAGCGCGCTAACTCTTGTACGTTTCTTGGTTCAAGTCGTTACAGGCCTGTCCGCCTGAGATGGAAATTCTTGACCTTATTTTATTCTTCCTTCCCAGAGTTCGTTCGTACCCTTTTTATGTTTAGTGAAAAGCAATCTCGTATAATGGTTTTGTCAAAGTATCCAACTGTAATATTCCAACGAAAACTCAGCAATGTAGAAACAAAAATATAGTTTATTAACGTGATTGGAACAGCAATGTCATTGGCACAATAGTGAAATACTTATGTCCTTCTTACACAAAGTAGTGAGTATCCAAAAATGAAAATGTAAATCCACAGGAATAATATATCTAATAGAGTAAAATACAAACCTGTCTACTTAAAACTACTTGTCTAGCCTGAACAAAACTTGTCAAGTTAAAAACAACTTGTCTTGATAATCTCAAAGACGAAGTTTTGTAAAAATCCTCTCGCCTAACGAATCCTAAAATCTGTACAAGCCCTGTCAATCGCCCACGTCTCTTCTATATATACAGCCCACTCTTTTTTCCCGCCAATTTTCACACGATGCTTTATTTTTCACACGGCACCAAACATCTACATTTGCACACGCTTTCTCAGCTTTTTGACTTTTTTCACACGACTCTCACTCTAGCAACGGAAGAAACCCAGATTAGCAACTTCTCCCATAACTTTCCATTTAATAAACATGCATTTACTATTTTGTTGTTCTGTGACAGCTTTTCTCGAAGCCGTGAACTTTTCATGATACTGTATTTTGTGCACAAATGTCTTAACTGCTTTTAACGTTGTTATTTCTCATTTTATGTGGTTTTTAACACGTAATAATTGTGGTGTATGCCAAGCGGTCACACAAGTCCCGGGGCCACAAGAATTATCCCATGTGGAGACATTTTCATCCTATCAACTAAAAAAAATCAAGTCCCTAACATACATACTGGGGCAAAATATGAAATGGGGGCATATATTTATCAGTCAATTGGCAATGGACAATGGTTGAGAAAAATTTATGTTACTAGTATAAGTCATAGACTGGGGGCATATACTTATGGGCCAAAATGAGAAAAAAAAATTACAAGGTCTCATAATACATGTGAGCCAAAAAAAAAATTAAAAAAAAAATTTTTAAATTTTTCAAGATGTCAGTATACATGTGAGACAAACAATTTTTTTCAAGGTCTCAGTATACCTGTAAATTAACTTTAAAAATGTATTACAAGATCTCAGTATACATGTGAGCCGAAAAAATGAAAAAATTATTATTTCGTAAAACGAGGGATCTAGTAGATTCATATTGCGTAAAACGGGGGAGACATACAAGTTGTTTATACACTATGTCATTAAATAGTATGGGATATGGATAGCAATGTGCAATACGCAGTGTAAATTGTTCATGTATTAATTCACTTATTTAATCTTTATTTAATAAAAAGCTCGTATTAATTATAAAAATATGGAGTTATGATATGAAATATACATAATTAATATTAAAGTTATTGAACTTTTTATTTAAAGTCAACATATATAAGGTTTGGTCATGCCAAACAAAACTCGAGTGTTAATCAACACTCAGGACAATAAGTGAATCCTATCTTAATATTTACATCTGAATGGTAACTGACTATAGCTATTACCTGTGACCATGACCTCCGCTAGTGTGAACGGGAGCGGTGAAAGGTCACACTGGATATTTGAACTCTCATTGACGGCACAGTGTGGCGTCAACTGAGGGAGAGGGAGGGGAGGGTTTTATAGTACAATGAAATAGCTTGGGGGAGTAGAGAAAGTAGTTCCGGTTTTTGATGGATGAATGAACGCGAGGCGTGGGAGAAAGGGAAGAAAAAAAAGAAGTAGAACTCGCATGGGGAAATCCACACGGGGGGAATATAAAGGCGGTGAAACGAAGATCGGACCTGACACAGCGAAACACAGCGAGGTGCCGCTGAGGTCACGTCTGGACAGTTTGTGCGTAGGGAAAAGGGAGTAGAGAGGTGTAGGTCAACATTCCAATTACGCATTAGAGCTTAAATAATTTGTACTGGACGAGTACAACATCTGTGTGTCTCAACACAGTAATATGTTAAAAAGACATGATACATGGTACATAGTTGTTTATGCGATATAAATGAAATTCAAACAATGCATAATAAGTAATCATAAAATCGATCACTAGCATATGTCTAGTTTCAGCAACTACTGAACAGACCAGTAGAGAAATGTGTTTAAAAAAATGCTCTGAGTATCGTTCACCATTTGTGATGTTCCGGCTAATTACATGGGTAATAATGTTTTTGGTTTTCCGCCAAAGTCTTAATATTATGATATAACTGTCATAGTTGTGGTCGGGTGCATTGCCAACAAAAAAATGTAGCGCATTGCGTACAAACGGCAAAATCGCCCGTTTTGATTGATGTGCTTGTCTTACGATCAAACAATGTCTTCTTTAACCCTTGAGATTCTTCCTTAGTGGCAAATAGTACATGCATGTGTTTGGTTAAGTTTATAATGTACAACAATACATATATTTCTAAGTCCAAACAAAATGTAATTTAAATCTTCTAATACAAAATATAATGGTTTGAATACTGTAACTGTGCATGTTGAATAGAGTTGCGCCTCTGCAGATTTTTCTCTTCACTGGCGGTTATGACTGGCGCTGATAGCATCAACTGGACGACATAGAAGGTGGCTGGCATCATCAGAAAACATTTTTAGAGTACCCAGCAGGAGCACGCTAGCCGACTCTAAAATAGCATTTCTCTCTTAGACAATTCTATCGTACTCGGACAAGGAAAATTAAACCATTTAGGGTAACCCAGCTAGAGCAAACTGTGTTAACTCTAATATAGCATTGTCTCTCCTGGACAAATCTGCTATCGTACACGGACAAAGAAAAATGAAACCATTTAGGGTAACCCAGCCAGAGCAAACTGGGTTAACTCTAATATAGCATTGTCTCTCCTGGACAAATCTGCTATCGTACACGGACAAAAAAAAATGGAACCACTGAGAGTAACCCAGTCAGAGCAAACTGGTTCACTCTAAAATAGCCCTGTCTCTCCAGGACAGTCTGGCTATCGCACTTGGACAAAAAACCACTTAGAGTAGCACAGCTAGAGTAACCTGGCCATCTCTAATATAGCGATTTCTCTCGTAGACAATCTGCTATCGTACTTTTTCTTAGTGTCTACAGCAGTGACGGTTGATGTAGTGTTACAGGTAGGGTGGTTCGAAGTTGATACACTGTGCTGTGCGATGTTCTGTCGCTTAGTTGAAGGTTCCCTGTACAGAGCGTCTGTCGTAGACAATCTTCTATCGTATTTCTTCTCGGTGTCTGCAGCAGTGACGGTTGATGTAGTGTTACAGGTAGGGTGTTGCGAAGTTGATGCACTGTGCAGTGCGATGTTCTTTGGTTTAGTTTGACGTTTCCTGTACAGCTTTTTACGAATATGCTCTTGTGGAAGGCGTATAAACTTTGACTCTGACTCATCTCGTTGTATGGACGTAGGAACGGAAGCATTTCGCTTAGTTGATGAGGCAGATGATAACTCTGCATCAGAAGACAGCTGTGTAGGCAGATGGGTGCTGGTATCTTGCACAGTCTGCTGCCGTTGGGCCAGTCGTTCCTGTTGTATTTTAGGATGAATGTTGTCTTCGCTACTTGTAGGCGAACGTGAGTGGTGACAGCTAGTACCGGGTTTCGGTTGGTTTGAAGTACAGTACTTCTGTGCTTGTTCTGGCTGCAAAGATGTGTTGCTATCCTGACTGTTACTGGTGTTTCTGTAATTTGTTTGATTAGTGTAACGACTTCCGGGTCCTTCATTTGTTCCTGTAGGATGTCGAAGTTGTCTGTTCGATCATCTTCCGTATATTTGCGTTGTGGTTGGAGAAGGTTGTCCTTAGGAAATACCGGCTGTACGTACATTTTCCAACCATTCTCGGTTGTTAACTGACACTTCCCATTGTTGATGTTGGTTATGTGCAGTGTAATTCCTTTCTTGATTTGACTAACAAAATTTCTTACAGCTATCCGTTGATGTCTTCTATGTAAACTACTCCAATCTGCTCATGTTTGGACAGTGTCTCTTTCCCATTTAGGTTTGTATGGTTGAAAATCATATTGCTGTTGCTGTTGCTGGATATTTATTAAGTGTTGTTGTTGGTGCTGTTGCTGGATATTAATCAAGTGTTGTTGCTGGTTAAGCAGCTGTTGCAAAGCTTGTGGATCCATGATAGTGATTAATAGTGATTAGGCCTGTCTGCTATCACTAAAAAAAAAGGTGGCGTTCGCTCGCCAGAATGAGTATGCTTTCACAAACGAAAAGGGTTGGTCACGGCGCCAATTAGTATTATTTGTGGCAGTGCAGTTATTTGTGCGCAGGTCGCGGCATCAAATAGTATCGTGTAACTGGGCTGTGTTAGTAGCATACAATGGAGGAAACGGTTAGTATTGTGGAGGCGCGCGTGGAGGCGCGTGACTTTTATATAGCAAAAACGGGCGGAGGCGCGTGACTTTTATATAAGCGCATTCAGGAGGCGCGCAGGAGGTGGGAGGGGCTATATACTGAGATATATTTAGACAACAAGAAGACGATATATTTAGACGATATATTTAGATAAACAAGAAGACGATATATTTAGATAACAAGAAGACGTTATATTTAGATAACAAGAAGACGATATATTTAGACAATAGGAAGATATATTTAGACTTGAGACGATATATTTAGATAACAAAAAGACGATATTTATAGACATATATTTAGTTAGATATATATATATATATTTAGACTGACTGTTATATAGTAATATATTAGTTCGATAATGGTGGTGTAATTTATTACAATATTTAGTTATACATATATTTACATATATTTAGTTAGACTATATAGATATATATATATATATATATATATATATATATATATATATATATATATATATATATATATATATATATATATATATTATATATATATATATATATATATATATATATATATATATATATATATATATATGTATATATATATATATATAATATTTTAAAAATCGATAATGAGGGAAAAGTTAAAAAATCGATAATGTTGGTTAAGGTTACTAAGACGGTTGTTTAAGGGAGCGGGGTATTGTTTTTTTTGGCTGGGGGTAAATGACTCATGAGTGTATGGTGGGGTGAAGCTGGTGAATGTGTGTATGACTCAGACGTGGAAGTGTTAGATAGAAGTATATAGTTAATGATCTCTTTTGGTTATAGGGGATTTTTGTGTGATGTTGGGTGTGTTGTTTAGACATATATATATATATATATATATATATATATATATATATATATATATATATATTATATATATATATATATATATATATATATATATATATATATATATATATATATATATATATATATATATATATATATATATATATATATATATATATATTAATCTTAGTATACGAGCGGCCTCTTAGAAAGGCCGATGATCGATCCCCGTCAATAGCGAAAATGTATAGGTGAATGCATGTTTAAAACCACTGAACAATTTAGTTATGTGCATGATATAGGGGTTTCATTTCTTCACATTTTGATATATAACACTTTATGTTATCTTTATAAATAAATTATTTATTGCAAAATCTGTAATGGTAGTCATGAAATTAGCTCGTATACTAAGAGTTAAAAAATCGATAATGACGGAAAATATAAAAAAATCGATAACGACGGAAAATAAAAAATAAAAATCGATAATGGCGGGTTAGTAGGTACTAAGAGCGGTTTTTGAAGCGAGGGGAGGTTTTTTGTGGTGGGGGTGACGAAGCATGGGTGTAATGTACCGGGTGGGGTTAGGTTAGGGGGATTTTTGTGTGTTGTTGAGTGTGTTATTTAGTTGCGTGTGGTTGTGTGTGCGCGTGCGCGGATGGTATTGCTTTTGGTTTTGTGTGGTTGTGTGTGCACGCGTCTGTCAATGTGTGTGTGCGTGCGTGTGTGTGTGCGTGTGGTTGTGTGGTGTGTGTGTGTGCGCGGATGGTAATGCTTTTGGGGGTTTTGAAGCGAGGGGAGGTTTTTTGTGGTGGGGGTGACGAAGCATGGGTGTAATGTACCGGGTGGGGTTAGGTTAGGGGGGATTTTTGTGTATTGTTTGGTGTGTTATTTAGTTGCGTGTGGTTGTGTGTGCGCGTGCGCGGATGGTATTGCTTTTGGTTTTGTGTGGTTGTGTGTGCGCGCGTCTGTCAATGTGTGTGTCTATGTGTGGTTGTGTGCGTGTGTGTGTGTGTATGTGTGTGTGTGTGTGTGTGCGTGCGCAGAGGGTATTGATTTTGGTAGTAACTTTAGATATGATGTGTCTGTACGAGCGCTTCTGTCTGCCTATCTGTCTATAAGTCTGGTATTTATTTTACTGGTTAGTTTTGTTATATGTTTAATTTTTATGTTTAATTTAATTTAATTTATTTATTGATGTCTAAATTGTGTCTGTGTATATACCTACCTAGGTATCTGTGTGTGTGCACGTGTGACTGTGTGTGTGTGTGTATGTGTGCGCGTACGCGGATGGTATTGCTTTTGGTTTTGTGTGGTTGTGTATGCGCTCGTCTGTCGTTGTGTGTGTGTCTGTGTGTGGTTGTGTGGTTGTGTGTGTACGCGCGTCTGTGGTTGCGTGTGCGTGTGTGTGTGTGCGTGTGTGTGTATGTGTGTGTGTGCGTGTGTGTGTATGTGTGTGTGTGTACCTGCAGAGGTAATTGGTCACAAGCTAAAACTTTAACGACCCCAGTTCATTTAACAAATATATCCGACAGGATGGTGCATATTTCGTGTCTATTTATATGAAGGAAAACTAGTTTTTAATCTGGTTTGTGGAACGCGGCCAGACACGTTTCGCGGTAACAGATGGTGGATTAGTGAGAAGATTAATCGATAGTTGATTGCGGACGATGTGAAAAAAAAAATTGTGTGACGTTAGTCCCGGGTGTGACTGCCTTTGTTCTTCGAATCGGCGCGTGCGTTTTCTAACATTCTTAACGGCATATAGATGAGAATTACAAATAATTGGTGTTAGCTTTCTTTGGTTGATAGACTCTTTCACAGTGTAAAATCACTATTGGTTATCTGTAATGTTTTAAATAGTTTTGTTAAGCCATTATTTCTATAATATTGTGTATTCGTAACCAATAACAGGAGATTTGTGTGTATTTCATGAAAGTTTAGGTATAGGTACACTACGCAAAAGGGATTTCAGCAGAACATTGTTATCTATGTGGATGTGTCGTAGTCTTGTTACAAACATCAAGCTGATTTATAAGTAGCTTTAACATTTTATTGGAAGGAGTTGTGTTTTTACCGTTTACATGATTATAACAACCGATTTGTTCCAAAACCTTCAGGCAACTATGTTACTACTTTACTTGAGACGAAGAACTTTTTTATAAACACTCTTGGGTGAATTCCCCTTTGCCTACCCGCTATAGAATAAAGAGGGAAAATATAAAATAAAAAAGTAATACACGTTATAGAGGAAGATGACTAATGTTCGGTGCGATGGGGATGGTTTTGGTTTTGTGTTGTGTTGTGGGTAGCTAGTGATGAGAATATAAGACGATGAGAGGTGAAGTGGCGTCGTAGGCAGCTATTCTTGTGATGTAAAAAAAATATGACAGGGAATGCTCGTTGCTGGGTGAATGTAACTACATATTAAGACGGGGGCTGGGTCACGTGTTAGTTTTCTTTATTATTTATATTATATCATGAGTAATAAATCTACTTACCCCAATGTTCAGTTAGTGTTATGTAAATGATCAGCACACAACTGTAGTCTCCAACATAAAAAAAATACTGGCAAAGACCGGGCTGAACAAGACCGAATAGACAGGTTTATTGAAGACACCCATAGAGATATATGTCACAGGCAGACTAGAGTATGACGCCAACTAGATACGGCTTTAGTGTTACAGTCTGTAACTGAAACAATGTCGAGGTCAGTTTCAGCCATTTTAAGAAAACTCAACACCCACGTGGTTGTACCCTCACTAGAAAGAAACCGGATCGATGGCCCGTGCGAAACAGCGAGCGTAAACCTTGACTCGTTTTAAAATCCTGGTACCATAGAGGGCTAAATATACCTAGCTAGAAAAACGTAATAAAATAGCTAACACGCAGAGTTTTCTTTAGTATTGGTAGACGAATATATATATATATATATATATATATATATATATATATATATATATATATTATAATATATATATATATATATATATATATATATATATATATATATATATATATATATATATATATATATATATATATATATATATATATATATATATATATATATAACGGTGTCAAACAGGGATGTGTGCTTGCTCCGACACTATTCAGTATGATATTTGCTGCCATGCTGTCTAACGTTACGCATGGCAGTAGTGACGGCGTACACATCAGATACAGGACAGATGGGGAAGTTGTTTAATTTGAGACGATTACAGTCCTTTACAAAGGTGAATGAAACCATGATCTCTGACCTTGTCTTTGCGGACGACTGTGCCCTCAACACCTGCACAGAACTAGACATGCAGAACAATATGAGGAGGCTTTCTGTAGCGTGTGATGACTTTGGTCTTACCATCAATACGAAGAAATCTGAAGTAATGTACAACATGCTCCTGGGAAACCTTACTTTGAACCAAATATCACAGTAAAGAACCAACGTCTCCAAGTGGTGGACAGCTTCACTTATCTAGGCAGTACCCTTACCAAAGATGCAAATATCGACGCCGAGGTCAACAACAGAATTGCAAAGGCAAGTGCAGCTTTTGGAAGACTAAGAGTAAATGTCTTTGATCGACAAGGAGTTAGTGCCCCCAACAAGATAAAAGTATATCATGCAATAGTGCTCACTACCCTCCTGTATGCCTGTGAAACATGGACAGTGTATAGCAGACACGCCAAGAAGCTTAACCATTTCCACATGAGCTGTCTTTGCAGTATACTCAGGATCAAGTGGCATGATAGAGTATCTAATTCTGAGGTCCTCAACAGAGCACATATCTCAAGCATCTACACATTGCTGCAGAGGGCCCAAACTAGATGGGCTGGACATGTTGGTCGCATGCCCGAAAAACGCCTCCCAAAGCAGTTGATGTACAGCGAACTCTCTATGGGTAAGCGAGCAGTAGGGGGACAAAAGAAACGTTTCAAAGACACACTGAAAGCATCGTTGAGCAGCTTCAAAATTGATGTCTCCTCCTGGGAGACTATCGCACATGATCGCTCTGCCTGGCGGACAAACATTACTCAAGGCGCTCGCATTGCAGAACAGAATCTAGCTGATAAGGCAGAAGGCAAGCGTGATGCAAGAAAAGTCAGAATGCGCAGCAACACTACTATCGACTCTAACCATGTGTGCCCCGTATGTGGCATGGCCTGTAGGGCCAAAATAGGACTAATTAGCCACATGAGATCACGGCACTGATATCTCACAATTCAAGTCTGAAGCTGTCGCCATCTTCGCTTGCGATGGGCAACTATTATTATATATATATATATAACCAAAAGAGATCATTAACTATATACTTCTATCTAACACTACCACGTCTTAGTCATACACACATTCACCAGCTTCACCCCACCATACACCCATGAGTCATCACCGCCAGCCAAAAAACAATACCCCGCTCCCTTAAACAACTCTCTTAGTAACCTAAACCAACATTATCGATTTTTTAACTTTTCCGTCATTATCGATTTTTAAAATATATATATATATATATATATATATATATATATATCCGGACAATTAGCAGATGGCAAGAGAACAGTTGGGCGACCACAGCTGAGGTTCAAAGATATGTGCAAGAGAGATATGAGGGCACTGGACATGGATCCAGCAACATGGGAGGATGAAGCTGCCGATCGCACTAAGTGGCGATGCTATTTACGGCGCCACCTCAGATTGATTGTAATAAACCACACATATCAACACCCCACTACTATTATCGAACTAATATATTACTATATAACAATCAGTATATATATATATATATATATATATATATATATATATATATATATATATATATATATATATATATATATATATATATATATATATATATATATATATATATATATATATATATATATATATATATATATATATATATATATATATATATATATATATATATATATATATATATATATATATATATATATATATATATATATATATATATCTAACTAAATATATGTCTATAAATATCGTATTCTTGTTATCTAAATATATCGTCTCAAGTCTAAATATATCTTCCTATTGTCTAAATATATCGTCTTCTTGTTGTCTAAATATAACGTCTTCTTGTTATCTAAATATATCGTCTTCTTGTTTGTGTAAATATATCGTCTAAATATATCGTCTTCTTGTTGTCTAAATATATCTCACTATATAGCCCCTCCCACCTCCTGCGCGCCTCCTGAATGCGCTTATATAAAAGTCACGCGCCTCCATCCGTTTTTGCTATATAAAAGTCACGCGCCTCCACGCGCGCCTCTACAATACTAACCGTTTCCTCCATTGTATACTACTTGTGTTTACTGCATCAATGAAAGAATGTGCGTGTGTCCGTCAGATGATCGGGTCAGTTCAGTTAATGGTAAATATTTTGAAGCGCGCTAACTCTTGTACGTTTCTTGGTTCAAGTCGTTACAGGCCTGTCCACCTGAGATGGAAATTCTTGACCTTATTTTATTCTTCCTTCCCAGAGTTCGTTCGTACCCTTTTTATGTTTAGTGAAAAGCAATCTCGTATAATGGTTTTGTCAAAGTATCCAACTGTAATATTCCAACGAAAACTCAGCAATGTAGAAAAATAAAATATAGTTTATTAACGTGATTGGAACAGCAATGTCATTGGCACAATAGTGAAATACTTATATCTTTCTTACACAAAGTAGTAAGTATCCAAAAATGAAAATGTAAATCCACATGAATAATATATCTAATAGAGTAAAATACAAACTTGTCTATTAACACTACTTGTCTAACTTGTCAAGTTAAAAACAACTTGTCTTGATAATCTCAAAGACGAAGTTCTGTAAAAATCCTCTCGCCTAACGAATCCTAAAATCTGTACAAGTCCTGTCAATCGCCCACGTCTCTTCTATATCTTCTATATATACAGCCCACTCTTTTTTTCCCGCCAATTTTCACACGATGCTTTATTTTTCACACGGCATCAAACATCTACATTTGCACAAGCTTTCTTAGCTTTTAAACTTTTTTCCCACAACTCTCACTCTAGCAACGGAAGAAACCCAGATTAGCAACTTCTCCCAAAACTTTCCATTCAATAAACATGCATTTACTATTTTGTTGTTCTGTGACAGCTTTTCTCAAAGCCGTGAACTTTTCATGATACTGTATTTTGTGCACAAATGTCTTAACTGCTTTTAACGTTGTTATTTCTCATTTTATGTAGTTTTTAACACGTATTAGTTGTAGTGTATGCCAAGCGGTCACACCATAAGTATTCACAGAACATGCTGAGATATTCAGTAAAGGATCTGTTGAGAAATCTTGGCCAGAATCATGAATCTTCAATCTTTGTTATAGCTCTAACATCAACTTTCACTAAGGTCAACAGGGTTGTAGAGTTCAGGGTAAGTGGACCCTGTAGTTTAGCCAATTGTTGCTGTTTGTCATTCACATCAGGCTGGGTATTATTATGTAACACTAAACAATGAGGGTGTATTAATACTGGGTTCAATACATGGTCAGCCAAGTAAGAATGCTCAAGGCACAATTTACTGCTGCTATTATCTAGGTAGCTCATGAGGGTATCTAAGGAGACAAAGAAAGGATAGAACTACTGCTCCCTCAGTCATCATGTAAAAAAAACAATTAATACGAAGTTGTGCGTGGGGCTGGCAAGTTCATTATGTAATGCACACTGTTATAGAAACCACTGCTGCATGAGAACATGGAAGCTTAAGTGAAGGTTTCTTAGAAGGGGAATAGCTGCTATGGTGGGTCCATGCTCCATAAGGAGCGAAAAGGGAAATGATCATGCCAATGCACTAGTTGTTGTAAAACAAAAACTGTTTTTAAATTCGAGTAAATTGTTACTCATGCTGGAAAAGGATAAATAAAAGTAAATCTGCCAAGTATATTTGAAATTTACTTACATTTTTAATCCATGAAAATCGACAAAAGGGATAAGGAAAAGTCCTTTTTATTGTACACACAACCTTGACTGCGTCGTTCTGAAGTTCTGGTTGTTGACATGTCACATTATCTGGTCTTGCTGAGGACATAATTGACAAAGAACATAAACACCACAAGCTAAAAAACAACTGTCACAGGAGAATTAATGCAAGAAGTTATTTGATTTAATAACATATCTTAACACCTTTCATTAAACCTAATCAATAATGGAGAACTCAACAGAGACAGTGTTAATTTTAACAAATATAGGAATTGTGCATTATAACAACTACTCTTCAGGGCTTTACACAGTGTGTTTTCTATCTTTTTTTATCCTTCTATTCCAGATGCCAAGTATGGAACCTTCCAGTGATGCTTTGTATGATACCTAAGAAAACAAGAATCAAGAGACAAATTTACTGTTAAAATACACACATACATACCAAGTTCTCCAACAGATGTAGTGAATACATAAGACCACTGGCAACAGATAACAAACATAAGCAATAAGACATGTGAATAAGTACTGGGAAAAAAGATAATTCCAGCACAAAGCATGGATAATAGCAGAAACCATCAATAAGATATAACAGAAAAAAAAAACCAAGAAAGCAGATTTAAACAGAAGCAAAATCAGAAGTTCCAGAGTCAGGGCTCAAGAAGTGTACACAAAAGTGAACAAAGAGGTAAGAGGTAAGACGAAACATCAAAAGAGAGACATCAGGAAATATACTGACCAGTTGGCACGAGAAATAGAGGAAGCTGCAGCTGAAGGAAATATGAGAGACCTGTACAACTGTGGCAAAATTTGTCTCCAGTACAGTTGTAGAATCGATTACTGCAACACGACGGTGTCTCTAAAAATAGCACACAATCGCAAAACGGTGAGCGAGAAGGGTCACAATGCACACAATATGGCCACCTTGTTGGTAAAGTGATGTTAAGTCTCTTATGTTCTTAGTAGTAGGGGGGAGATACGGATGAGCTGAGCTCAGATGTTAAGCAGTGAGTTCGCGCACGAGCGACTTCACTGAGCGGTACTGAGAAACTATAATCTCAGAGGAGTGTGTTGCTGGCAGAGCTTCGGGATGGTTGTTCCGTCTCGTTAGTGTGACCAGAAGATATTATTGAAGAGGATATTTTTTGAAGTGAATACAGAGTATATTATTGAAGGGAAGAGTATTTTCCAAGATTTATTATTCCAATGCCATGGATTACGTTGGCTCAATGATGCACCTATTATTGCGATGTATGCAATCCTTTGTTTGATTGATATGTACTTACAAGATTTATTATTCTAAGACCATGGATTATGTTAGCTCATTGATGTACCTATTATTATGATGTACGCAATCCTTTGTCGGATGGATATGTACTTACAAGATTTATTATTCTAAGGCCATGGATTACGTTGGCTCATTGATGTACTGTATTACGAGTTGCGGTGTATGCAACCAATCTCTGGATATTTAAGATGCTGTGATTTACGGTGTTCTGCAATCTATTTGCCATGGATTTTGTACCTGTAGTAACCTGTGACAATGTGTTGTTCCTTCGTGTACTTTGCGATGTTACTGTGTCGTCAATAAACTGTGTAAAGTTGAACTAGTTGGTATATTTCATGACCCTACGTTACTGTTGTGTGGGTGAGAGGAGAGCGGAATACAACACACCTGAAGAACCCATGACACTCGCGTCTTGTTATATATTTACACACCTGTCGGCCACCTGTAAGCCCGACCATACTGACTTTGTCCTTGTCAGTTATCTGACACACACCCACCATCACAAACATTCACACAGTAGCAGAAGTGACGGCCTGTGTGGCCTGCTGAGGTTGTTAAAGAAAATAAACTTTAACAAGTGATCTGAGTTTTAGTTCTAACTTCTGAATGATGGTATAACCACCAGGATGGACGAATAGCTGAAAGACTGACATGTTTCAATTCTGGAAGTTTGCCTCTATATTCATATATATGTATTATGGCTGGAATGATTTCGGAAACTCCGCCTAGGCCGGTCCCAAGCCCGGCTGAAAAAGGAGGAGGGCGGCCTGCATCGAGGCCGTAAGGAGGCAGCCATTCCACCATGCAAAGGCACAACAGGCCAATCACCAGTTTGCTTTAAACTTTTGATTACGAAACTACAAGAGAGAAAACCGAACTGGAACGGATTACAGACTACGACTTATGGAACTTGGAACACAAGAAGTATAAATGGGAAAGACGAGGAGCTAGTGGAAGAGATGAGGAAAGAAAAACTAGAAATCCTGGCTTTAACGGAAACAAAGAAAAAAGGACAAGGAGTCATGGATCTCGATGGCAACATGCTGCTCTACAGTGGTGTACCCATATCTGAAAGAGCTAAAGGGGGCGGGGGTTGCCATGTAGCCAAAAACCAAAAACATAGTATCAAGGGATGGAATTTTGTCTCGGAGCGCATTATGGTTGTAAAACTAAAAGAAGGAGAAACCATAGTCAACCTGGTCATAGTGTATGGGCGAAATGAGGATGAAAGAGCAGAGGTCAAGGAGGAATTCTTCGAGCTGCTTCAACAGACAGTGGATGACTGCCTAGATGAAATTATCATGCTCGGAGATTTCAACGACAGAGTTGGAAGTGACCATGCTAGATGGGGTGGAGTTATCGGAAGATATGGAGAAGATACTTTCAATGACAATGGAAAGCGACTCCTTAGATTCTGCAGTGAGCAGAATCTGATCATTACAAACACAAAGTTCCCCCATAACCGCATATATGCATACATTAGATGTGAACCAATAAAGAATGAGAAGTCAGTGATCGACTATGCCATTTTTAGGAGGAGCGCATTCAAATATGTCCAGGATGCAAGAGTCTGGAGGGGGCCAGAGATTGGAAGTGATCACAACCTGCTTACAATCAAAAGAACAACTGAAAGAGTTGCTCAGCCTAGGAACTGCCAAACATCACGCAAGAAACTAAGTTAACGAACGGGAGACATGAACACTAAGACCTACAAGCTGAGAGAGCGAGAAATTAAGACCAGATATCAGGGGCTTATTACTGCAGCGGTGAGCAACACAGACGAACAACCTGATGACTTGGAAACCCTGTGGATTAAATTCAAGGACATCATAAAGACAGCTGCTGCAGAAGCATGTGGCGAAGTCCGACTTGTGAACAAGAGAAAGAGGACACCTTGGTGGACAGAGGCAGTCAAAGAGAAAATAAGAGAGAAGAAAATAGCATGGAAACAATACTTAGGAGCTAAAAACACAACAGGGCAAATGAAGAAATATAGAAAATATGTGACACTCAGAACAGAAGCAAAGAATAAGGCGCTAGCAGCAAAACAGAAGTCCTGGGACGAAATTGGAGAAAACCTAAAAAAAGATGCGCAAGAAAACCAGAAACTATTCTATAGGACCCTAAAGAACACGAGGACGGAAAAACAATGCCCTCTCAAATTTATAAAGGACAAACAAGGAAAATTGCTTACTGCCCCGAATGAAGTAGTGGAAAGATGGAAAGAATATTTCTCAGAACTCCTGGATTTTGAGCATGGTGAAGCATCAGAAATGATAACCACTAGCCCAGAAGAGAAAAACAATATTGGTGAAGATGACATAAAGATGGAAGAACTGAAGGCAGCACTGGAGAAAATCAAGATGGGCAAAGCAGAATGGCATGGTGGAATAACACCAGAAATGGTTAGGTACATGGGAGCATCAGGCGACCTATTACTCCTAAGGGTTCTACAGGCAGCGTGGTGCAAGAAGACCATACCAAAGGATTGGGAGATTGCCATCATACACCAATTTTCATAAAAAGTGACAATCGACAGTGTGTAAACCATAGAGGCATATCCCTTCTCAGTGTCCCTGGTAAAATCTACTCTAGAAGCCTAGAGCAGAGTCTCCGACGCCTAGCTTAGCAACAATTGGATGAGAAAACCGAAGTACCCAAGACCTAATCTTCACACTCAGACAGCTGAGTGAAAAGGCCCTGGAGTATAAGAGTGAGATCCATCTTTGTTTCATTGATCTGGAAAAGGCGTTTGACAGGGTCCCCTGTAGAAATCTTTGGGACTGTTTGGCAAGGAAGAACATTCCAGCACCTCTGATTCATGCTATACAGAGCTTCTACAAGTCTTGCAGAAATTATGTGAGGACAGCAAACCATAAGTCAGAAGAGTTCAGGACCACCACTGGTGTAAGACAAGGTGATATCCTGTCACCTTATCTTTTCATACTCCTCTTGGACGACGTCATCAAGGCATGTAGGGAGAGAACAAGAAAGTATTCAGTGGAGTACTGGAAGATGAGACTGGTATGTATTTCAGAGCTGGCATTTACCGATTCTGTTGCCCAGGTGGCTAAATCAGAAGCACATCTCCAATCCAACCTGCAAGTCTGGAAGGAAGAGCTGGAGAAGAGAGGGATGGTCATAAGCAGCTCTAAAACAAAATCCATTATGATATCACTAGAAGAAAGAAGACATCAGATTAAGCTGGGAGAACAGGTCCTGGAGCAGGTCGACCACTTTAAATACCTCGGAGCTATTATAGACCGAAAGGGAGGCATCAAAGAAGAGTTGGCCATTCGAAAAGCAGCAGCTGGGAGACTTTTACAGGCCATAAATCGAGGATTCCTCAGCAAGAGAGAGGTTGGTAAGAAAACGAAGATGGCTGTATACCGCTCCACCAATGTCCCAGTCTTGACAAATGGATGCAAGTCATGGGCAATGACTACAACCCACACAAGCCATATCCAAACCTCAGAAATGAGGTATCTGAGGAAGGTGGTTGAAGTAGAAAATAGAGACATGGTCTGCAACCAGACGATACGTCAAGGCCTTAAATCCCACCCCTGCAGACCCAAGTAGAACAGTCCCAACTAAGATGGTTTGGTCATGTCTGCAGAATGGGAGAAGATCGGCTACCACGACAAGCATGGGAAACAAAGAGCTAGGGATCCAGACCCCCAGGACGACCCAGAGACCGCTGGGAGGACAACATTAGACAGTCTTTGAAGGACCGAGGACTAGAATGGAGCCAGGCCAGGAGTAAGACAGCCGATAGGATAGTCTGGCGCTCTCTCTTCCAAACCTCTACACCTCACGGTAGAAGGGGAACGACTAAGTAAGTATGATTTTGGAATGGAAGATATCTTAAGTTTAATGCATACAATTTGGAGTTGACAGGGCCAGTACACACTTTTGAGCGATGTAAAAAAATGTTAAATTTTCGGAGAATAAGAAAGTTTGATGGAATGGTAGCGCTCGACTGTCCGGTTCTAAAGATCTTAAATGGACAGAATAGGATAGACAGAAGACTAGAACGACGAAGGAAGAGTTGGAACAGTTTGTACAGAATTCAAAATTTATTTCATCTTGTTAACAAATTAAACATCCCTAACATGCCTGTGACATTATGCTCTTTCAACGGAACACGTTTGCCAATAAATAGGGGAGCGCAATTTGAACAAGGGACACTGAAAAAGGTTTTGAAATAGACTGGATGCAGGACAGAGTTTACCCCTATGCCTTTGCCATCTGCAGATGTGTGCAGCCTGCCAAGCCATTAAAGTTTGAACGTAAGCTGAGTTATAAAAACTATCATGTATATATATTTCATTTATTGCAGATTATTATGTGATGTGTATTATGTGTGTGTGTCACAGGAGCAGTGACATACGGGTCGATATGACGAAATATAAAGAATAATGGACCGACTATGAGGAGGAAAGAAATACTCTCGATGCGGGTTACGGGAAAAGGAAAGGATTCGAGAGACCACCACGTCATACGGAACAACGATGACGACACACAGGTTACAAGATGAAGAATGGAACAGAAGGGCGGAACATCGAAAGCCATGAAGTAAAAGGTCAAGAAACTAAAAGACAAAATGGAAGGAAAAGGCAGGGCGATAATTAAACAATTATGACTGCCCTGATTACAGAGACGAATTACATCATCATGAGAAGGATTTAACAGGTGAAAGAAGAAGGTAGAATGGTACTATAAACGGGTAACCGCTGAGCTCCTGAAGTAAGATTACCTCATTGGTCAACTCGAAATGATGAACAATAGGGTGAGTCTGGTTATTTGATAGACGATAGAATAGAAGAGAACCTAAAAGTGACTTCGAATGCCAACCCAGGATCTATGTTGAACGCTTGAATCAAAGGGGAATCCCAGAGTGACGCTTTAGAATTGGCATAGCTTGTTAGATAGGTTAAAAAGTGTCTAAGGGCCAGAAGATAGAGAAAGAAGAACCTAACCTATGTGAAGATAGAGGCCAAATAAAGATCTGTGACTTTCTTTTAAACTGCGTTTCCATCGGGTATCTATGCATGTCGTATTTTGGACTCCTGTGAGTGAAAAGTTTGGAGTTGAATGTTCATATCAGACACCATACAGATTTAGGATCGTGCGACCAAGGAAAGGTACCTTGGTATTTTCCAACCACTGTCCACCACCAAAAATAAACCCTATACGATTGTGGCCGGGTAGGGTAGTGGGGGTTGCTGTTTAAGTCGAGAGTATTAGATTTTGAGACTAGCTGGTCCGCTAGAGTTGGGGATTGCTCTCTACAGTCTTACAGGTTGTTTTCCCAGGTTCGGGGATATATCCTCTAAGTTGTTTCTTTTATTTATTTAGAGCAGTTGTTTGTTTATGATATGCTTGTAGCTATTGACTTATGATAGAATGATTCATTCATCTGATAGCCAACTGCAAAGATACGATTCTTGAACAGCATAGGATTTTGACAGAAATAACTTTTAATTGTCTGTTCTTGTACAACTGAACTTGATCAAATAATACAAATTCTTTGATACAGGCATATATACATCAAATAACAATTAGTAGTGAACAATTGGTACCATTTCAGGAGTGCAAAATTCCCTTTGCACCTTTTCAAATAAATCTGCATTGCCTCATATGGCTATCTCCTTGTTTTTACTGTTTTCTTGTTGTGCATTTAGATTTTGTCCTTGCTAATATACTGCAGGCTCTTCAGTGTAATTCGTTATGCAAGAGTTTTCCTTTTGAATCATGTAGGAATCCATAAAGTTTTAAAGTTCTCCACTTCATTTAGCATTCTTCCTCAACACGAAATCAGGGTTCATTTTCTATAAAATCTTCGAACCCAGATCTGCTGTGATCATAGCTGTGTGCACTATGAACCAAGGGAAAGTTTATATTCGTTAAATACTTAAAAGTATTTCAGAAAACACATTATCACAACACATCCTAGAATGATCTTTTCAACAGAACTTCCCGGCGCTAGACTAACGTCTGCTAACTTTGGTTACTTGGTCCCAACTGAATCGCGTCTGTTCTACATTTTTGCCGGCTGAATAATACTGAGCCTTACGATTGGTTAAAAATCACGTGACTAACGCGACTCTACAAGCGAAGCTAGCCTAATTAAAATCTGTGTCAAGATTTTTTTAAAAATATCTTCTGTTTCTCATAAGAATTTATTTTATGTTAATCTGTGCCTCTTTCTGTTATTGGTATAGTCTATTTATGAAGAAAACCACAGTATACGCGGCTACATACAGATCCCGGGGCCCTGCAAATGTATCCCGTAGGGAGACATTTGTATACTATCAAATCTTAATAAGATATCCCAAAAATTTCCTAAGTCTAAAAAAAAATTTTCAAAAAATTTTAAAGTCCAAAAATGTTCTAAGTCTAAAGATTTTTCGAAAAAATTTAATCTAATTCCTGCACCGGGGTCCTATGTCTATATGAGATCAACTTCTATATAAAAACTTAGTGATGGACATCAACCTCAAAAAAATTTTAAACTATCCAGTATTTTACAACATTTTTTCATCACATTTTCAAATTGGCAACACTGACCATTAAAATCATCCAAAACATTTATAAGGTCATCACTCAAAAAAAAAATGTGACAAGTGGCAACACTGGGAAATATGAGCAATAGTATATCATATTTGTATAAATCAACTGCATTAGCATAATTCAAGTACATGTTGGACACATATTATGAGAGGGAGGGTGTAGTATTATTTCGGTTCCTATCATTTGTTCAATACCCTAAAGCTTCAAGTAACCTAAAAATTTAAGTTATTTTCTCCTGTTATTCTAATAATCATGGCTTGCAATTTCAATTCTTCATCACTGTAGAGAATGTGCGATATTTTCTTTTAAAATGTGCTATGTTGTTTATTATATTTTTCTATTGTCTATATGAGTTATTGTTACGTGCAGTCTTTGATATCTTGCAATATAATACATTTGTATGCTTGTTATGTTCGCAAATATTTTGTAAACAAAAGAGATACTTTTTAGTGCATAAGGAAAAGTCATTATTGAGTTACTTCCCTTGAAAGAAGTTTCGCCACTTTCGATCGAACTCCGCGGATGAATCTAGTTTTACTACGATTTATTCTTTGTTTGGGTAGAAATAGATTGTTCTTGCTTCAGAATATCTATGGCCTGAATTTATGTGTATTGTTTGTCTAGGTAGGACGAGTCGGTCTTATATCTGTATATCTTTACATATCTAAGTCGAACTATATGTTCTTTGTCGCTAGAAAGGTCAAAGGCTGTCCAGCGGATGTGTCGCTAGCTAGTTGTGTTTTGGCTCCGCCTTGATGGGCGCTGTTATGTATTTCTGTATCGGCTTGTCGCCGGAAAAAATTGATCTCTAGATTGATGGGGAAAGTGATAGACGTTTAGACCTATCCTGTATGCTTTACCCCAGTGTTTATTCTTATTGCCAAGGAGTGGCAGAATCATATTTCTTATCCTAAGGTAAAGAAAGCATTTCTTATGAACTCTTACGAAGCCATCGTTTTCGATAAGCAGACGCACGATTTGTACGTCTGATGGAATATTTAACTAGATGAAGATGACATTCATTTCTAGCAGCACCATAGTGTATGATGAAGTCAATTGCATCATGATAGAATCTACAGAGCAATGAGAACATTTAATGTAGGATTAACTTTGATACAGATTCCAGTTTGTATCCTAAAGTGAGTGACAGCTCACGACAGCAGCCGACTTGTATACACATATTTAAGGACTATCAAGAAGAGAAAGGGATGCCCCGTATTATCGCTTGATGAGTCCAGAGATCACTGCTACAGAATGAGAACCCATTATTAGTGGTACAATATTATATATGAAAATATGTGCTGAACTTTACATAAAGGAATCATCGCTAGTCGAGGTTAGGTCTAGAAGCCATCTTGAATATTGTTTATAAACTGACGTGCTTTGTCAGTAAACTCAGATGATATATATATATGGGCAATACTGAGTGCTTGTCTACTGACAGTCCACTGTGCTAATATTCTAAATGAGTGCCCAGGTATCACTGCAAGACCATTTATCAACTGTACCATGATGTTTTATGCCAACCTGTCATTTGTCACTGTAGCCGTGCTGTCGAGTGTGTACGTCCAATTAAACTGTAGCAAAGGTACACAGTCGTTGGTGTCGATGACTTCCAGCCATACATGAGTGAAAGAAAAAGACCATTTGTCAACACCACGAACTCTTCTTATCATTCGCATATTATACTCTCACTCTATGTCTACACACCACTGCGTAGGTCGAGTTGACATTCCATACTCAAACCACGAGCAACACTCTGACGAGTCTTTAACACTGATGAATGGTACAGCATTTAACAGTTATAAATCTTGTAGTGATCCTGTCCAAAATGATTCTGGTGTGTCCAATTATTCATAACTGTATCCTCGTCCTGTCAGCACATTGTTACCTATGTGGGTCTTTTCCTGATTTAGACTATTGCTATTATTTGACATATAACTACTCTGCAATTTATGAAAGTAACATATTTGTAACATTGTATAATAGCCATGTGAAATAGAAGGGAAGGAAAAATATTCAATTTATCGTGAGGAATCTACAATATTCTCATAAGACAAAGTTCCTGGCACTCTGACTACTATTTATCCATATTATTTCTGGTTATCCTTGCATACAGTGTACCATTTCCATTTTCTTTATAAGTCCAATTCATCGCTCATGGTGCTCCAATATTTAAAATGTGGATCCTTCCTATTCCTCTTATTCTGTACTGGAAATACATCCTTATTAATTGTCTATGTACTATATCTGCGAATATTTATCAACAATATATCAACTAATCATTTATGGAACCATTAACACAAATGTCTAGACTTTACCAAAACATGAACAAAAACATGTCTTTTTACATATGTGCAAAATTTCGACACCAACTCTGCCTTCGCAAGTCGAAGGTTAGTCAGAGTTATGTGGTGCCTGTAACATCCGCTGACTACAGCCAGATGGGTGACTTATGGTACTTATAATTCAAAAATCTCGTCCGTCAGTTATCTTAAGTGTGGGGCGGGGGTCTATTTCATGGTGTCCTTGACAAAGTTTGCTGCATTTCCAATCTAGGTATTCTTTTCTTATGTCATAATATCTCCATGATATATCTGTGACATGTCTGTCCTTGGGATAACATTATTTTTATCCAATATCCTCGGGGTGAGCAAATCTCAGTACGTCAAATTTTATCAATCATTTATTTTTTCTCTCCTGTAATTCTGGGTATGTTATGAGTATAGTAAATTGTCAATTTATTTCAACTATCTTACAACATTCTGTAATTCGTGACAAGGAATAGTCATTTGTTATACAACAATGTTCAAAGGCAATGAGCAAAAATCAAAGAGATATCTTCTCCGAAAATGCGGATGTATCTCTATTTCTCTTACCTCTGGGAGTAGCAATTATTCAGTCATTATTTTTTTTTCTCTATTATTTAATCTCCATTTTGTGTCCTTAGTACCTGTGGTTCCATGGGATTATCATAATCTGTTTGTCTCTTGTCTACTGATAATCCTTCAATAATGACTTCAAATATGGTCCTCATATGAGCAGCAATCATCTGCTCTGATTTGTTCCATGTCCATGGTATTCATAAAATATTCCATTATATCCTTGTCTTATCTCGTAACCACGAAAGACTAAAATTATTGCTCCTCCAATGTTAATGTGGGGGATTTTGTGCATAAACATTACAATAAAATCTCAGCTGTGACAACATAAAGTTTCACCCTAATAGGAAATTGCATCTTCATCATACATAAACAGTTGCTTCTTCATCTCATGTGCCATCAGTGGTATCAGGTATGGGGTGTTCAAATCTGGGGCAGCATATACAAATGGATATACTCGTACAGTATCAACAGAATACTGTTGGGGTGTCATTCTGCATAATTGTTATGTGCAGATATTTTTCTGACAGGGGTATGTCTGGCAGAGGCGGTGTGAACAAAGACTAGCTGTTCCCTCTGATATGTTGTGACTATTTTCTCTCTTTTTTTTTCTATGTCAGCTGCTAATGTCAGGGCAGTCAATGTTATATGGCATTGGCCTATCATCCTTTGTGAAGCAATGCACAACAAATGATCAATCAGTGTCATCAAAATGTGTGAGGGTGGCATATAAACAGATAACACATCGTATAAACATTCAAAATGTATTCTTTTGTTTTCTCTTTTCCATTTCTTTTCTGTTTTCTTGTGATTTCTTTTCTCTTTTCTTTTTGATTTCTTTTTCTTTTCTCTTTTCCATTTCTTTTCTGTTTTCTTGTGATTTCTTTTCTCTTTTTTTTTTTGATTTCTTTTTCTTTTCTCTTTTCCATTTCTTTTCTGTTTACATTTCATCTTCTTTTCTGTTTGTATCACAAGTACGAAAGAATGATAAAAATCAATTCACTAAACATTCTAGCTACTACCAATATTCCTAATAGTAAGTCCTAACCAATAGGGCTGCAAGTAATAGTTTAGGTTAGAATAGAATGAATATTGTAGCAGTATCTGTTGTCAATAAGTGGCGAGGAAAGGGTACATCAAGGATCTCCCGATTACAACATGATTGTAATTCCAAGGAATGAATATGATTGGGATTGAAAAGATCACAAGTCTAGAATGTCGTCTCAATATAGTGGAAAGGAAAAAAATAGTAAGTTAAAGATGGTGTAACAGTGGAGTGAAGAAAATCTTACTATAGAGAGTCAAGGTTGGGATATGGAATCTCTTTTGGAGAATGTTTAAAATCTTGACAGTACTAATATACATCTGGGTCTAAAATAATAATGTACATTGGAAAAATAAATAATCCTGTGGAGAAAGATAGCATAACATGCAATACTAGTTTTGGGTATGAATTATATGCTGCTAACAGATGTCATAGTAGGTACAGTATGATTGATCAAGGTGATAGATATAAAGGAGTTTAGCATAATTGAGATCAAAGAAATATTAGTATGAGGTAAGAAAAAAACTACTGGTGTAAAGTGCCTGCATAAAAATGCACTAAGATGCGAAATTACAGAACTCTGGAGCTGCAAGGACAAGAAGTCTAGTGAATGAAGCGTGGAATATGATCAGTTTCAAAAGTAGAGATCAATGTTACAACAGAATAGTGTGACACAGGTGCTAAAGGTGGGGTTGTACATTAACATTCTCAATATTAAGGAAATGTCTGTAACTAAATAATGTCTGTAAACTCGTAACACCGTGTCTTATCAATTGTTTTGTCATTTTTATTTCACAAAACTATGATATCTAATGAAAATCCTCCGTGGGCTGGTCTTGATTGTTCTCTGGGCATCAGTATTTTAAGGCTGGAAAAAAAACTTTCTCAGTGAGGCTTTGACATCTTAGTCTGGAAGCAAGTCATTTGAGCTGTCAAAAACTGAAAATAAAGTACATGGGAAAGTTAGAACATTTGTTAATCAATCAGTGCACATTCGCGTAGACCGTGTTTGGAGTGGCGAACACATAAAACACCTGGGCGTGTTTCAGAATAGCCTTGCGAGGTCTTTGAATTTTTCCATCGCCTCGAGCATTGCAATTTCCCGACTGCTTAGGCGAGAATCATACTGAGTAACTGTGGGTTCAGTATGTGATACAACATTGGTCGAGTGGTGGGGCGCTGAAGACATCGAGGAATGCGGTGGTGGTTTCAATGTGGTTGGAGTTTGCATGGCTGGAACATCTGTTATTTTTGAAGCAGGTGTATGTTTCGCCTTGATTTTTCGTCTGACCTGGTCCTGTGGTATGTTAACACCGTTTACAGTGGGCGCAGTAATTTGCACACTGTTGTTTTTGACAAGTTGAGCTGAGGCTAATACTTCTCGGCTTGGTTTTGGAACATGATAGCGTTTCGCCTTGACTATTCGCCTGACATCGTTCTGTTGCACTTCTATGCACTTGGTGACAGGAGGCGAATCCTGAGGCTTAGGGAAACATGACTTGACAGTGGTGTGTAGTTGTAATGGTGGGGTGCTGAATATTGAATCGATACCGCTATCTGAGTCCGATACAGATGATATTGTGTCGTGTACATGTTTATTGGAGTTTTGGACCACTGTGTTAGGATCGAAGTGTTGTTCTATTATTTTCAGTTCAGTTTCATCTTCATTCAGTATTTCGGTTACAAGGTGGTGAAATTCTTGTCGTCGTTCTGAAAAGTCTGTATCAAATTTTGACTCTAGCAATTTCCGTACCTTCCGTGATGTTAAGGTGTGAAGATCGGCTCCTTTTAGGGTATGTTTTATTGCCTTCTTGATTTCATTTACGCCTGGATCAACCGTTTTACTAATGTTCTGTGTCTTGATCAGATCATTATCTCTAGAACCCTTGTTCTCCACTGATTTCACGACTCTATTATTCCGTTTTGACTCTGAGTGTAGGGCTACAGTGTTTATTTCTGTATGTGTTCTGGCACTAATCGTCTTGGTTTTATTTGTCACTGGTACATGTTTTTCCGTTTGAGTGGCTACTGTCGTTCGAGTGTGGTTAAAAGGTGACGTAGGAAGGTCTGTTTGTGTTGCCACCGAGGTCATTCTTGGTTCATTCATAAATGTGTCTTGATGTTGTTTGATTGGGGTTGGTCTATTATGAAAGGGGGTATGTAGCGTCGTGTTTACTTTCACAGAACTGACCTGTTGACGTTCAAGAAATGGTCTTCGCCATGGATGTAGTGGTTTCACAACAGCACGAAAACCTTCATCTGTGGTGACGATGCATTCCCTGTCAGATGCATGGAGATTCTTTATTTCGTAGGTCCTATGACTTTTGACATTGGTGAATAGGCTTCGGACTGCGATGCGGCAATCTCTTCTATTTAAACTCGTCCAGTGATTCTTAGCACGTCTGTTAAAATGATACAGCGTACTATCTGTGTCCTCGGCATGATGTGTTGGTAGACATGGGTATCGTAGGTTTCTTAATTTTTCGACAGAGTAACTTTCCGCGTCCGCGTGTGTTGTTACTGCATTCCTCTTGGCATATGAGGCTTCCCCGTGAATATTAGGACGTAAGGTGAAGGATTTTCGTTTGGGATAACCTCCCGTTAGCAAACGACTGTTCCACTTGTCAGAGTCAGAGGGGCGGCGTGGGTTGGAGAAACTTGGGGAGGGGAACTGATGGGCAAAGCTCTGACACAGTGATGGCTCATGCTGCATAGGGTAACTTCCCGTCAGCAAATATTTCTTAGACATGTCAATCGGTCGGCTGTAATGGTTGTGCATGCGTTTGCTGCTGTTGTTGTACTCTTGGTGTGGGTATTTCCTCCTTAGGTCCATCTTTCGTTAATGCTTCTGCTCTTTATAGAGGACTGGTCACTAGGCAACACCAAATAAGCAATGTGTGAGTACAGCAGTTAACAACTTTTGTAGTGAAACATTTTAAACAAATTTCTTGAGTGCAAAATTTCCTTTGCACCTTTTCAAATAAATTTGCATTGTCTCATATGGCTATCTCCTTGTTTTTACTGTTTTCTTGTTGTGCATTTAGATTTTGTCCTTGCTAATATACTGCAGGCTCTTCAGTGTAATCCGTTGTGCAAGAGTTTTCCTTTTGAATCATGTAGGAATCCATAAAGTTTTAAAGTTCTCCACTTCATTTAGCATTCTTCCTCAACACGAAATCAGGGTTCATTTTCTATAAAATCTTCGAACCCAGATCTGCTGTGATCATAGCTGTGTGCACTATGAACCAAGGGAAAGTTTATATTCGTTAAATACTTAAAAGTATTTCAGAAAACACATTATCACAACACATCCTAGAATGATCTTTTCAACAGAACTTCCCGGCGCTAGACTAACGTCTGCTAACTTTGGTTACTTGGTCCCAACTGAATCGCGTCTGTTCTACATTTTTGCCGGCTGAATAATACTGAGCCTTACGATTGGTTAAAAATCACGTGACTAACGCGACTCTACAAGCGAAGCTAGCCTAATTAAAATCTGTGTCAAGATTTTTTTAAAAATATCTTCTGTTTCTCATAAGAATTTATTTTATGTTAATCTGTGCCTCTTTCTGTTATTGGTATAGTCTATTTATGAAGAAAACCACAGTATACGCGGCTACACGATCACGCCATAAACACGAGCCAACAATAGAAACTATAATGTGGTGAAGGGCCTTCTGGTGACAGTTCCCAAAACCTGTGACATGTGTAGATACTAGGAATTGCATCAGTTTATTTAAATTTGTACCTGATGAGAAGGATCAAGCTGTAAAATATTTAAAGGATGTACAGGAGTGGATAAAACCAGATGATTGTTTGTACATATAACTAAGGGAAATGGTTAAGCTAGTATTGTATTACTGAAATTATGTCATTTTTTACTATGACTTTATAACCTTGACATCTGATGTCTGACTGGTCTGACATCTGGGCTAGTCATATACAAATCTAGCCAGATACTAGCCACGACCAATATGTTGTTTCAGGTTCAATTGACAATTTGATCATACTGTCAACTATTAGAAGCCTGTGTACATTCATCAGAGGCAATCCCACATACGTGCAGGAACCCAAAGAGTTAACTACAGCTGGTTCTTGGTACCCCTATTGTTGGGTCTGCCAAGATTGATAAACCCCATGACAGTACAGTGTCATCAGTGTCCAGGAACCAAGATAAGTGTTCTATAAAGGAACTGACAGTAGCTTTTATGAAACACCAGCTAAAACAGCTATAACAGCTATCATATGTATTTCAAGTAGCATGTCAGATGATGACATTAAAGTAGCATGTCAGGTGATGACAATCTTGTGTTAAAAGTCAAAGGACTTAAAGAACAGTAATACTGTTGTGTATGCTTTTGCACACAGGCATATGCCTGTTCTTTACATGAGATACGGCTGTCTGCATTAGCTAGTTTGTGTGCGTCAATGTACTTGTATTGAACGCCACGATATTATTTCGTAATTGGTAACTATATGACGTATGTGTCGTCTGCTATTGTAGCCCAATGGCTAATTTTGCGGGCCTTTCTTTATTGTACTTCGACCAGTGAGGACGTCTATTTTATGCTCCTGATCCGTGGAGACTTTATTTCAAGTGGCTATGTTTGAGAGGTCGCCACTAAGTTTTTATTAGCTATGACGGTTCCCTATCTTAACAGAGAAGTATAGTAACCAGTTTATTGAAGTATTTTCGTGACGATGTCGTCAGTATATGATGTCGCAGAACTTGGGTCACGTCGTGTCCGAACTGACCTCTAGTCATAACAGCCAGAATTGATACGTATTCCTCCATTGTATGCTATATTATATGCTTCTACAATCGACGGACACTGGACGTCTGAATGCAGCATAAGATTATTATTACTACATGTTTTTTGAAAGACATAGAGCCCAATAAATGTTTCGTTGGACTCGACCTGATTCGCATTATCGTCAACTGTGTTGAAATTATCTAATTGTATGGTGCACTAGATGTCTTGAATGAATGCATCTACTAAGCCTATGACGTTTCCGTTTCAAGCACGATAAGCCTCATTCTGCAGTCACTACATTCAAATAATCACACAGAACTCTTTTCGCAACAAATACTAGAACAGTAAAGCAAGTGTTCATTAACTTTACTAACTAAGAGAATAGTATTCCAGATCCTGAATTAAAAAGGACAGTACTACTGATTAAAGTGCCAAGTGACTTTTTTTGCAATACTATTTCTCCAAAGAGGAAAGAACATTCCTACAATTACTCTAGATAAGAGATAACATTAATTTTGGGAATATTTTGTGAATATTTTTGTTACTCTTTTTCAAACAGCGGAACAAGAAAATCAATATACATATTAAATGATTCATTAATTGTACCTCAGGACTTGTTTACATTTTACCAGTGTGTTTAAAGTTCTTATTCTTTCATTATCCCCTAGCATTAATTTATCAAAGGATAGTTGTGGGGAGGGGACACCTTAAATCCTGGTACTACTTCTTACCATCTGGGCTAGTGATTTTCACAGTCTGACTATTTCTATGACATCTATACACTAGTGCTTATTTCTAAGAATGGGGTATTGCTTATAAGAACAGAACTCTTGACTGGCATTCTATCCTTGTATCATCTGATAAACCTGGATATCTTCTACTATCACATATATAACCAAAAACCTCTCATCATAACAACAACACAAGAAGCTAACAGGGAAATGTAAGCAAGCAAATAAGCCTCATCAAAGATAAGAATGGTAAATTGCTTAATAATTTGCAAAAGCAAATGAAGAGGCGGGCAGAACTTTTTGAGGAACTTTTCTATGCATCAGCTCCATAAAATTCCCCAGACATCCAGCCAGCAGAAGAAGAGCTACTCGTACAAGTCAACTGTGAAAGACCAGCCAAGGAAGAAATAAAGAAAAGAATAGAGCTTCTGGGTCAAGCCTGCCATATGAATTTGGTACCAGAGCAAATCTTGGAAGGTTAAGGTGGCTGGCATGATACTGGCAACATCACCCCTAGTGTGCCGATGGTCAAGAAAATATGGGCCTAACACCATATTCCCAATATGCCTCAATGGGCGTGTAACGGGAAACTTTACCTTTTTTTTAATAGAGCTTCTTAAAGGTGATAAAGTCGCTGGTCCAGATGGTATTCCTACAGAGGTTATCAAAGTAAATACTGACAATTATATAGCGATACTATAATAATTGGTATACTCTGGAGGATAGAAGAAATACCGGCAGAATGAAGGAAAGATATCTAGTTAAGTTAAGTTGCCTAAGAAGGGAGGTTTACAACAGTGCACAAATTACAGAGAAATAACTTTACTATCAGTGCCAGAAAGAATATTAAACAGGATCATCCTTGAGAGATTAAAGAGTCCACAGATTTAACAGTACGGACAGATTATCAATCTGGAAATTGATGAGGCATATGCTTCCGAACTGAAAGGTGATGCTGATGTTAATGATGAAAAATTATGTAATGGTTAGTGGGGATATGGTGTGATAACACAACAATAACTCATTAATCTTTGTGGGATCTTAAGAGGTAGCGGTTAGGGACTCAGAGTACATGATTCTGGTCTTGAGTTTTGGACGCAAAGACAGCGAGGAAAGTAACTGTTTACCCACCTCATCTTGATGAACCGTAAAAAAAAAAAAAAAAGTCCCTGAGTCATTCAGTTGAACACCGTATGAACATTTCACAAGTTCTTATAACATACCTCTGAATATGTCTCAAATCACTAATTTACAGTACGAAGAATTTGATTCTTATGTCTTGTTGTTATTGTTTTTTGATGTTGTTTTTTTTTTTTTAAATTTTTTTTTTTTTTTTTTTTCAAATTCATTATTATTATTAATTTTTTTTGTTTTTTTTTATTATTTTTATTTTATTTAAAAAACACTTTAATTATGATGATTATTGCAAATATAATATTACTTTTATAATGATAAATGCCTTAATAATGCTTAAAGTAAATGTAAGGATGAAAGGATATTAGTATACATGATGAGAGAGAGAGAGGAAGGGCAGAATATCAGACGGGCCTGCGTGCCCAATTCTTAACCCTTTGAAAATAAAGTTCGTTCGTTCGTTCGTTCATCATCATCTTCTCTGAGAACTTACATAGCTTGACCCCACCTTGATGTCTATACACCCTTGCTCTTTTCAGAGAAAGGGGTATTACTTATAAGACCAGTCTCTTATCAGGCACTATCCTGGTATCCTCTGATACACCTATTTGTCCAGGATAGTCTGTACTTTTATTAACATCAAAACCTCTTATGACATAACCGAAGTGCTTGATTTTGTACCTTATCCAAAGCTTGTAGGTGTGATTTGGCTGCTGTAGACCATGCTGCGTATCCGTACTCTAATATTGGTCTTATTGCACCTGTATAAACTTTCTTTAGTGTTGTTTCATTAGCTCCCCAACTTAATCCAGCTATTTTCCTAAGTATGGCAAGTTTTCTTCTTGCTTTGGTCTCTGTTCTCTCGATGTGGTGCCTCCATGTCATTCTCTTATCTAATGTAATGTCCAAGTACACCTGTTCCTCGTCTGTTTGGACATGTATATTTCCAAGTCGTATCTCTCCTGCTTTGTCTTTGTTTGAGAGCGTGAAAAGTTTTGTTGCGGATTTTCAGCGTTGATCTGCACCATCAATTTCTCTGCCCATGCTGCTATGTTGTCTGCTGCCCTTTGTATTCGCTTATTAGCGATAGTTAGATGTTCTTCTACACACCACACCACAAAGTCATCAGCGTATAGGACAGCTCTCACACCTTGTGGCAGATCGTGGATGAGGTCATTGATGAACACAAGGAACAGTGTGGGAGACTGTAGTGGTTTTTGATGTTATAGTATGGTTGTTATGTCACCTAGTGTACTGTATGAGGTCAGCTGTGAAGGCTCCTGAGATAAAAGTTTATGTGAATTACAGAAGGCCCTTCTTACTACCACTTACGACATCAAACAGACCTATTCTACTATCATGAATGTTAGCTACGTTAAAGGTCTAGGGTACTGAAATGTAATGTGTAGTAATATAATATACAAACACACACATGTAATTAATAAGTCTAATAATATTAATAAACTCTATAACACACTGAACTAACTCTGGCTGTTTTAGTTTAAATTTTAAAATCTTGTAAATTTATTAGTTCTGAACCAAGTTTTATTTTGGTCAGAACATATGTAATGATATGAATTTATTAATGAAATGCATATATATGTGGCATAATAAAATGTAATTTGTGTACATAGGTATATTATAAGAATGGTTAATATTACTATTATCTATAATGTCTTTGGGAGAACTAGCACTGGATGTTTAGTTGGGGTGGCGTCATCACTCCCAATCTGTGACTACAACAATCATTGTCCATTGACTTATGGGCTGAAGTTAAATGTTATATTTCTCAAGAGTTATTTCTTTATTTGATGGTGGAATAGTTGTGAATCTCCAGCAGGCCAGGTTTTCACTTATCTCGCCTGTGACGATCTGGTATAGGAGTGTTGTGGCCCACTCCTCTCCGTAGCTGGAGTACAATGTTAGGCTGCACAGGCACACGCTTGTGTACTTTTACAAAAGCATTTGGCACCACTCCTCTCCGTAGCTGGAGTAGAATGTTAGGCTGCACAGGCACACGCTTGTGTACTTTCACAAAAGCATTTGGCACCACCTTAGTGCCAAAACAGAAACTCACAATTCACAATTCTGAAACAAAAGTTGTGCCATGTGTCAGTACTCTATCTACTGAGCCACTCTTACACACAACACCACACAACAACATTACACAGACTGGGTCAGATCTCTCTGACCAACATAGCACATCTCACCCAGTTGTTTTCACATAGTACCAGTTCCCCAAGACTGCATTGCATCTGAGATATGTTCAATAGTTTCCTCTTTCATTCAATAAGATGGGTGATATGTTCCCACTGATCCCAATAATAGATTCGCCTTCCATAGTCTTAGTTAGGTTTCCATATATTTTTTGTTTGTTTCTAAGCCCTGGACTGCGGCTGGGGACCTAGATCAAGCACTTACTTGTCGTAATCATTTTCATGATATGGCAGTATCAATCACTCAAAATATTAAAATAAACAAGATAAATGCTTTTATCCTTACCACAATTCTGAATTGAGAACACAGTTAATACTAGCAAAACTCAGCTGAGCTGCTGGCTAGAGTATGGCGTCCCACTGAATTTTATGTATTATTTCCTGGAAAACACCACTAGCAGTTAAGCACTGTGTTACAGGACAGACTTTTATCGAATGGCAAAAATGTGCGTCTCTATCCCGCTAATATAAAAATGCGTTGGCCAATCAGATCAGAAGACTAAGCTTTTCAATTTAAATTTTGAAAATAAAGTCAAAAGTACATCTCAATTTTTCAAATGTACGTCGGTCACATTTTGGCTTTTCCCCAATTTCACTTGTTGTTTTGGGCTAACTACATGTAAAATCTGCACAAACCTGCTTCCTAAGTTATTTTTAGCCTCTATCTACCGAGTTTGCCCCGCTAGTTCATTACAGTTTGAATTTTGCATTTTCCTGTCTCAAGGACGCAAAAATGTGACTTTTAGTGAAGTATGCACATAAAACTGTTCGCTATTCTGATAGGAACAATACGGTCTTTCGTCAATATCTTCCTTGTTATCTGTCCGTCTGTATAATTAAAAGTATATTATTTGTCAGCTTAAGATGGGCTATCAAACTAGCTAGGTTTTATTTTCATAACTTTATTATTAACGAAAAACCTATTTTGCTCAAGGTTAGTTTTGAAATTTGTTTTGAACCTTTGGGAATGGCATTTGCCGCTATATTCGAACAAAACAACCAACTACGGTAAAACGTCTAAGATACGACTGTTTCTAACAAGAGCTAAGGTCTTTTCTGTCCATTTCCTTACATTGTGTCAACTAGTGGCGTAATTTTTTCCTTTAAACTACAAATTGCGTCTTTTTGCCTTTCTAGATTCAAACACGTGTTCAGACCGTCATAATGATTTTTATCTCCGTTTCCCTCCCGTCTACAAGGTTACCGTTTCGTCTGCATGTCTACTAGTTAGTTTCAATGGCGGTAGGAAACGCTGGCATAGGCGAGCATGTATCCTAGTATCTTACGCATTATTTTATCCCTACATGTTATCTTACCCGTTATCTTTATAATTGGAGATATTTTAACGTTGTGTCACGGTAAATTCATCACAGAGACAATTCTGAGCCTTGAGAAACTCCATGTTTTAGGAGGATTTTCTTGCTGTTTTGGCCTTCCATGGTGACTCTTGCTTTCCTATTATGTAGGAACGACTGGATCCATTTTCCCATATTACCCTTGATTCCGTTTCTTTGCAGTTTTACTATTAACCCGTCTTTCCATACTTTGTCAAAAGCTTTTTGGAGATCTATCCATAGGGTAAAGACTTTTTTTCTTTTCCTGGAAGGCATCTTCAACGATCTGGGACAGGTATGTGATTTGGTCTTCTGTGCTGCTGCACTCTCTAAACCCAGCTTGTTCTGGCACTAAAATTTACTCGGATTCCAAGTACCATTTCAATTTTCTGTTGATCATCCTCTCCATGATACACAGCTAGTTAGCAAAGTACTGTTTCTTCTGTTGATGTTTTTTTTTTCCCCTGTCCCGATTCATCTGTTCGCACTTATTCCGAAGATATGTAGTTTGTAGTTTCTCATTTATGTTGTAATATGCCTCATTTTTTAAGCCTCATTCATAGTTCTGACATTCCAGAACCCAGTTTTTGTTTCGTGTTTTGCGATCAGGGCATCTGTTTTCATTACAATGGCTTCCTTTCGGCATAGGCATTGACTGAAAAGACCTAAAAGTGATCAGTAACCTTTATTAGGAATAAACTACGATAGTAACCTCTAACAAGAATTACTCACCGTATATAAACATAAAAAGAGGTGTCACGCTGCCTATTTGATATGTATGCTTAGACAATTTTCAGACAGATACAGGAGCTGCCAGGACTGAACATTGGTTGAAGATCAATAAAAAAACCTTAGATATGCGAATGATACAGTTTTGTTTGCTGAAAGTAAACAGAAGTTGCAACAGCTAGTGAAGCAAGTAAACAGCATAAATAATGAAAATGGATAATTAGCCAACATAAAGATAAGCATAAATAGTTCCGGACCAGGTCTAGGGTTTTTCATTTCATGGTCATATAATAAACAGAAGTCAAGACGTGAATAGGAGTGGCCAAAGCTACATTGAAGAACATGAGACAGATACTAACATGTAAAGGTGATAGGAAACTCTATACAGAGCGATACAACAGGAGGCAATCTGATCATATAGAATTGTTCCCCCCGTTGACCAATTGTTTCGGCTCCTTCATCCCCTTAACAACAACTAACTCACAAATTCAAACTGATATATATATATATATATATATATATATATATATATATATATATATATATATATATATATATATATATATATATATATATATATATATATATATATATATATATATATATTTTCATTACTTTATGGGGTAGAAGCATAGACAATGAACAAGCGATTAGAAGACTTGAAGCCTTTGAGATGGGAATATATAGAAGAACATGGCACGTCTCATGGAAAGAGAAGAAAACAAATAAAGAGGTCATAGAAAACTTAAGAATTTAATGTAGAATTAATGAACGAGATCAAAATTAGACAGCTCAAACATTTTCGGCACGTAACACCTTACTGAATACTATAACAGAAGGCAGAGTTGAAGGCAAATGTGCAAGAGAAAGACAGCGCTGTATGTGGGAAGATAACACTAAGAGATGAACAGGATAGAGTCTCTTAGAGTGCACCATCAAGACAAGAGACAGTAGACATTGGAAATCCATTGCAGCAAACCTTCGATGCGAAGATTGCACCTGATGATGATGATGATGGTGATATGTAGGTCATTTTCAGCCTCGGGAATGTTCAACTGACTCTGGAGGTGGCTCATCTAATGTTTCTCTGAAGAGAATCTACCAGTCTTGCCTTTCGCCCCTTTTCTGTGGTGATGAAATTTCCGCTCTTGACTCTTACAAGTGCAATGTTGTTTGCGCCCCATTTTCCACTGATCAGTTTTGTTACTTTGCTCAGTATTCTGTGCTTTGTTCATTCCTCAGTGCTGCTTCTTCTGCCTGACTTGCAAAGTTATCAATGAATTTCATTTTGTCAGCTCGAGTTTGACGTTTTATTTCCATGTTCAGCTGACTGTCCTGTTCACTATGTTTCCTTCAGCAATGGGGACTTTGCTTCTATTTTCTTTCGATTTCTTTTCTCATTCCACAGGTTTTCAAAACCACTCGATATCTAGGAACGACATTGGAACCAGAATAAATACATAGATAAACTAGTAGAGTCTTGCAGAGGATTGACTAACTTATTAAGATACTTGTATTTGAAAGGTAATGAATGGAGTACAATACTAAGACAATGCTCACTTTGTATAAATCTTTTAATAGAGGAAAAATAGATTATGGAAGTATGATATATATGACTCTCCTGCACACAGCAACAAGATTAAATTAGACAGAATTCAGCATCAGGCTTTACAATAGCAGATGCAATCAGATCAACATCAATGGGAGCTATAGAGGTGGCATTAGGAATTATACCCTTAGAATTACAGTGAAAGGGGTTACGACTAAATTACATGAGTAGGGTTATTTTAAATAAGTCTAACTCAGCACATACAAAAATAATCCACACTAGAATTACTGAAAACAGTCTGGACGTTATGTCCAAACCATTCATTATGGAAGAGTTAAAAACAGCCTTGTGGAAACTTAAAGACAGGAAATCACCAGGCCTGGATGGTATAACCAACACCTAGGATATACAGCAATGAGCAAACTGTTGCAAATATACAACTACATTTGGATGACAGGCAGCGTGCCTGTTGCGTACATTTAATGTCCATAACAGGCGTTAACAGATATGGTAGTCTCAGATCTTATTGATCTGTGGTCCTGCCACTGTTATACATATGTACACACCAACTCTGTTGTGTGTATTTTAGTTTATTGCGCACGAGAATGCACAATGTGGATATTTTAAAAATTAACGCGTTTTGCGTTGCCTGCGGGAGAGAGAATGACGTAGCTCGCGATGAAACAAACCACACTGATAGTCTGTTGTGATTAATAGTTTTTCTACCCTTGGTATCGGGGATCTTTTCGAAATTGGCGACTTGCCTTCTTATTAGAAGCCATGGTCGATTCATTTAAATGTAAGTCTTGTTCACGCCTTTTAAGAAGCGATGTTTTTATCAGATTTTCGTGATGTCTTCACTTATACTGGTATCTAGCTGGAACCCACATTCCGAGGTTCCATGAATGGATCAGCTGAGCGGTATGAATCACCGAAGAAACATAATTGTACTCCTACGGGAGGAATTGATTAAAAATGTATCTTTAATATGGAATTACGGAGTGCCGTCTTCGATGTCACGGCATGTACCGAGAGGTTAGTCAAGGAGAGTACCTAACTGATATTGTTTTGCTGAAAGAATAGCTGGACTAACTTTATTCAAGTTTTTTTTTTTTTTTTCAACTGTTTTACCCCGTCTTACGGCAGTTCTCCTCATATACTTATATATTACCCCATAACTGACTGCACTGTCTACCTGTTTGCTCACTTTTCTCTTTTATCTCCTCTCTTACTTTCGATCTATACACCTACTTTCATTGTTTATTATTTTTTATTTATTCTTTCATCTCATCTCATCTCAACCCATAACCCGTCATGGGTCGTAGGGGTGCCATGGTGGAAGCATCAGCAGACAGGGTCCTCCACTGCTCTCTATTCTCAGCAATGCGTACAAGTGTGGAGAAACCGTGTCCTGCCCATTCTTTGATGTTATCAGCCCAGGATTTTCTTTGCCTTCCTCTTCCCCGTTTACCTTCGACTGTTCCCTGGAGGATCGTTTTCGAAAGGGAGTCATGACGAGTTACATGCCCAAACCAGGCAAGCTTTCGACGTTTCACTATTTATTCTTTATATCTATTAAATTAATTATTTTTATATTTAATTTTATTTATTTTTGCATATGTGTGGTCTCACTCGATTTGTCATTATGCCTTCACTGAAACACTTCGTTAATTCACTTCGGTCTTCTATTACCACCTCATTCAGCCTCTTACCACCTGATATATCTCGCACGGCAATTGATTTAGCATTTGCTACTTTCAAGAAAACTAGATTCACTTGCCATCTCCACTTTATCCGCACCTGCCTCCGCCTTAAAGTTCTCCCTCATGGCTTCACTTCTCACTTCAACCCCTCTGCTGGCCATATTCACCCTCGTGAACATCGCCTCTTACAGCGCATCGAGACCACATGTGGGTTCCAGCGTATGCGAGCTGTCGCAGCTATCCATTCCCGCCTCCTGGCAGATATCAGTGCTCAGCAGTCTCAGCTTCTACTCCGCTTACGTAGTCTCACCTCCAGCTACTTTCCTGCCTTCCCCATTATACGCATTATTATCCATACCCTCAACCGGCAATTGTATGATTTTTTTATCCGCCCAGAAAAAGGACAAACTTTCCCGCCTCTGTCCTACCCCTGAGACTGTCCCTGCCTCCTCTACTCCATCTCGTTCCCAGGTTGTTTGTATTCCCTCTGATCTTGCCCTCTCTGAGGGAGAGCTTTCAGTCCTCAGCAAGGGCTTGCACTTTGTCCCTCTCCAACCATCCTCTGATCAGTACAATCTCCTCCAAGATGTCCATCGGTTTCATCGCCGTCTGCGACTTCAGCTCCATTTCCGCAACAGTGATGGTCCTCAGAGATCGCAGGCTGAATCAGATGATGCCTTTGCACGCTTTGCTCCTCCCAAGAATAAACATTTTACACCCTCTCCTGGGGCTTCCCACGCTCTGGATTTATATATTCAGAATACCCTCCACGACATTCAGCAGCTCCAACCTCAACGCCTGCGTTATTCAAACCTTTCTTCTGATGAGTCTCATGCCCTTACTAAGCTCCGCCGCAGAGATGACATTGTTATCAAACCGGCTGACAAAGGAGGTGCCATTGTGGTATGGCGCAAGGACCTGTACCTCCAAGAAGGTAATAAGCAGCTCACCAACAGCTCCTTCTACCAGCGCCGAGACAATGATGCGACAGTCCTCAACAATCGTCTGGTCCATGACACCATCAAAAGTCTTATCGCCAACAAGTCCTTACCTTCTAGCGCTTCTCATCTCCGTATTGACAATAGTGGTCTGGGTAAGCCTGTGTTTTATATGCTTCCCAAAATTCATAAACCCTCCAACCCTGGGAGACCCATTGTCTCTGCGTGTGCCTGCCCTACCGAACGTATATCAGACTTCCTCGACGGCATCTTCCAGCCTATTGTAGAGCAGCTTCCTTCCTTCTTAAAGGACACAAACCATGCTCTTACTTCTTTTTCCTCTATTCAGCTTTCTCCAGACCGTACCTACCGTTTATTTCTGTTAGATGTTTGCTCACTTTACACTTCCATTCCTCACTCTGATGGTCTCCGAGCTCTCCGGTTCTTCCTGGACCAGCGCACGCACCCCTCTATCGCTACAGAGACTCTCCTGCGCCTTGCAGAACTGGTCCTTCGACTCAATTCCTTTAAGTTCAATGGACAGTTCTTTGACCAAATAAGTGGAGTTGCCATGGGCACCAAGATGGGTCCCAGTTATGCCTGCCTCTTCATGGGCTACCTGGAGTATCAGGTGTGGCAGCAGTATCCTGGACCTTTTCCATTGATGTATCATAGATACATCGATGATGGCATAGGTCTCACCGATATGCCAGAGGTTGACCTATCTAGGTTCATTAATTTCATTAACAACTTCCACCCTGCGATCCAATTCACCTCTCACATCTCCACTGTCTCTGTTAATTTCCTTGACATTGTTGTCACTATCACTCCGCCCCACCTCACCACTTCGGTGTACTACAAACCCACCGATGCACACAGTTACCTCCTTTATACTTCCTCTCATCCTCCGGCTTGTCGGGACTCTTTGCCTTTCTCACAACTTCTCCGCCTCCGTCGGTTATGCCAAGATGATGACAACCTTCTATGCCGAGCACAAGAAATGTTGGACTTCTTCCGTAACAGACAGTATCCAGAAGATGTTCTTACCTCTGCCTTAGAACGTGTTCTCCCTATCTCTCGTGTAGAGGCCCTCAAACCCCGCCAAAAAACCTCCTCTGATAGAGTCAAGTTAATAATGACCTATCACCCTCACAGCACTGCTGTCAAAAGGATCCTGTTTCGCCACCTACCTCTCCTCCAAGCTGACCCAGTGGCGCGGGAAGCATTTAGTGAGCCACCCTTGCTGGCATATAGATGGGACAAAAATTTGAGGGACCTCCTAGTCCACAGCCGTCTGAAAACCGTCAACGATGGCCACTTTGGAACCAAGCCATGTAACCGTACACGATGTAAGACATGTCAGTATGTAATCGAAACACGTTCAGTCTCGTTCCCTAACGCCAAGTTCACCATCACCCATGGCTTCACATGTGAGTCACGCAACGTCATTTATGCTATTATATGCAAACGTTGCACCATTAAGTACATCGGCCAAACGGGCACATGACTGGGCGACCAATTCTGCAGACACCTCTATGACATCTCTCAGTTTAATTCCACACCTGTGGCCATCCACTTCAATGGCCCTGACCACCACGGTGCCACTGACATCCAGGTGACAGCCATCAGATACTGTTCCTCGGACGCCAACAGTCGGTTTCGCCAGGAACAACGCCTCATCCATCTTATGGGTTGCCTCAAACCACACGGTTTGAATACCCAACATTCTTTTGTCTGAGACGCCTTTCTCTATCGAGTCCCTGTTGTATTATGACTTTCTACTTTGATGCGATCACCCTTTTTTTTTTTTTTTTTTTTTATTTTAATAATTTTATTTATTTATTTTTTTAATTTGTTTATTTATTTTATTTTATTTAAATTTTTTTTTTTTTTTTTAAATTATTTTTTTCCTTTATTATTTTTTATTTATTTATTTAGTTTTTATTTATTTATTTATTTGTTTTACATTTATTTATTATTATTATTTATTTATTTATATTTTATTTATTTATTTTATTTTATTTATTATTTGTTGATTACTTTTTTCTCACTCTTTTCCAGTCTTTGTTTTTATTATTTCTTATCTTTATGTACTGTCAACTTCCTCTTTCCGGTTTAGTGGCAGCCATCCTGCTTTGCTTCACATGTGACTGGACTTAATATTAAGGGAGTTTTTTTCTCTTATTTTTATAGTTTCATGTTCTCTACTTAATTCTCATTTTCTTTCCCTCCTGTCTCTTGTTTGTCTGTCCCTGACGAAGGCCTTGTGGCCGCAACGTAGGTTTCTCTTGTCCTTCTCCTTATAAGACGTATTACTATTTGTGTGGGTGTGTGTGTTTTTTTTTTTTTTTTTTTTTCAACTAACTTTATTCAACTGTCCTAGCATGTTATGGAAGAAGTAAACTAAGGAGGACAGAGTTTTTATTTTATGTATGACCAAGGAATATTGATAAACGACCCTGATGGCATATGTCCTTGGATAAGGTCAACCGTTCGACATATTAGTGACAATCTGAACTGATTACTCATTACTTGAACACTATTTGATTGAAATATAATATTTGACCGTATACTTTGCAAGGATAATTGTTTGGAACTATTTTAAAGGATTTAATGAAATGAAAGTTGAGATTCATGCATCCTGTCAAGTGGAACTGTCAATAACCATGTCGTACGTTAGCAACAAGTATTTTGTAACAATAATTGTCTTCGTCAATAAATATGTTGAATTGTGCTACCCGACTTACAGTATACTTCAGTTCACCATCTGCCTTTGTTGCTACGCCTGAAGTTTATTTGAATTCGCGTCATCATTGAGAACTGGTAGTCTTCTATTAACCCCATCAAGAACGACTCCAACAGTGCCACAGACATGGAGAGAGGCTCTCATGTGCCCCATCATTAAGAAATTATATCAAATTGCCAATAGCCTAGATAAGACAGCAACTGGTGATGTTGAAGACAATGAGCAACTCTCTTTCTTACTTCCAATGGCAAAGAATTGTTGCACAAAATGCTCTTCATTTTATAGAATGCTGCTTTTGCCTGATCTATTCTGCTCTTTACTTCTGAGATGCATCTTTTATCTGTTGTCATTAATATACCCAGGTATTTGAACTTATTGACTTGTTTTAAAACAGTTCCATTTACTTTGATAGTGCATTCTGGGGAAGCCCTTTTCTTTGAGACGACATTACTTCTGTCTTTTTGCTGAAATACTACCGAATTTACCAGAGAATAAATAGTTTTTGGAAGGGGACAGCTAAATTTAGCTAAATAACTTTGTAGAAGCAACCTAAACAAAGATGAGAGCTGACTTCAATGCAATATTAACAGCTAAGCCCATCTACACTGCTCACAAGCTACCAGTTTGGAAACAACAGCGTATCCCAGAAATGATAGAAAACATTCCAGGTATTGAGAGAAAGAGTGAAACAGAAAGAAGAGTCATAACCGAAAAATACATTTATAAACATTACCCAGGGCAAAACTTGCATCCAAGAATATGCACAAGGATCAGCAACAAACGTAAAAGAATATGGAGGTGGGGGAGTCTTTCTGAGCATCAGATGCAAACAACAATGCACACAGAAAAGCTATCTGCCACAAAAAGAAAGTTTTCAAGTAACTTCAGAGCAGAGGCGGTGTCCTTAAAAGCTATAACAAAATCCTAATGACAGAAGAAATCAGTGAGAGACTAGCTGTCTTTCACAGATGCACTGTCAGTAACTGCAACACTGAAGAGTCAGAAAAAATGCCAACCTGGATTACCTAAGAGTAACACCCCAAAAACTTTTTCAGCAGTTCTAAAGAGTTGTGATACAGTGGATCCCATCTCATTGCAACATCCCTAGAAATGAAGAGGCTGACAGATTGGTGAAGGAAGGCGGAAAGCTACCTCCAAGCATAACTTATTAAGAAGCCAAGAGTTGTATCAAGAACAGAAACAAGAGCAAGTGGGAAACAGAGCTTCCAGGCCACCAAAAATATGATGTATATTACCAGCACAGCTGAAGTGAACAAGTAGTAATCTTTAGACTTCACACATTCCACAACAGGTTGAGATACCATCTATTCAACAAGGTAGAGATAGGAACTACTAATAATGAGTGTAACTATGACACTGATAAAATGACTGCTGAACATTTACTTCAAAGGTGCCCAACATTTGAGGAACAGAGAAAGCGCATTTGGCCATCACAAGTACCATTCCTGGAAAAAGCTCTATGGGGTTACCAGCAGCCTCGGGCTGTCTGCTGCTTTCTTTTAATATATTCAAGTTGTCATCTGAAAGGGAACGAAGAAGGAGAAGAAGAATACACTAGTAGTTAATAAAAGTGTTTACGCTAAATTGTTACTTACATAATCAAAATACATTATAGATATATCAGAGTTTATTATGAGAATTGACAATACGAAAATGAATGAAGAGTGAAAATGTTCTCACCATACACTCTGAAGCCACATGATAAAGTACCAACAGTCGCACCATTATGAGAATCTGTAATCGTACATAAATAAGTTCCTTCACTTTGTCTGCTTACGTAGTTAACTGTTAGTGTAGTTGTCTGATTCAAAACTGAAGCTGTATAGCTGGAATTATAAATGTTAAACCCATTAGGTGGTTCATATGTAGCAAGAAGAAAACTGTCTTTTCTCCATGAAATGTCATATCTGTTTGAGAGCACCTGTGTGGCTTCACATGAAAAGTTGTGGGGTTTTAATTCTTCTCCAGGATCACATGACAGTTCCAGTGCTGTAAATATATAAATACAAAATGTATAAAGGGAAAATGAAAGGATATTAAAGATATAAGTATGGAAAGACAGCACAAATATTTATGTAGCACAGTGTGCCTTCCAATGTAAAAAGATGTTTTGTTTATAGTAAATTACTCAGCACATTTTATTAGCAACTTGGAATTCAAAGTTGATAAAAAAAAATCAAACATGATTTATGTAAACGATTAATAGTAACAGAATGCGCTTTATGGAATTATTAAGTAATCTACGGTTTTAAAAGTCTTTCATAAATGGGTGCTTGTGCAGAATAGGTAAAGAAAAGATCCCGTTTCACATCTATTGAGGCATGTTGGGAATACGATGTTAGGCCCCTAATTTCTTGACCATCGGCACACTAGGGGTGATGTGGTCAGCATCACGCCGGTCGCCTTAACCTTCAGAGTTGTTCTGGTACCCAATTCATGAGGCTGGGTCGACTCGGAGCCGTTTGCGGTCTAAAAAATCCTACTTCAACTGGGGATCGAACCATGGACCACCGAGCTAGGAAGTCAGTGCACTAACCACTGCGCTACCACGGCTTCCAGAATAGAAGGATTAAAATGATATGTGGAATAGTCCAATACCAGTGAAACAAGCATTGGATTAGACAAAAATTAAGAAAAACCAGCTGATAGTTACAATGCAGTTCCTGTTTGGGAAACCACAGGGTGAGAGAAATGGAGTGCGCCCAAAAAACTCGAAAAGAAGAAAATTGGAGAAACAGGTGAAAGGGATAAAGAAGACATCAAGAAATCTTGAACGAATGGTACAGGACATGAAGGTTAGGAGAATATTCTTTGAAGGCCCTTGCTCCACAGAGAGCTGAAAGGCAATGGTGATTGTGATATAGCACTAATGTAACGAACTAGACAATTACTAGTAGAGGAAGAGGTGATGTTGGAGGACACCTAATGAAGAAACCGGCTGACAGTAATAACAGGCATACCTTGTTATGAAATACTATGAAAGAATTATGCGTCCCCTCTCGATCTCTATTTCTCTACGGCAGTATCAGGTACATTTTTGTACTGATTTTGTTTCGATTTTTCCGAGTCGCACTCTTTTCTTTCCCTGTTCACTTGAGCAGATATTTTGTATCTACATTCTTTCTACTTTCAGTATATTTTATCTTGTCTGTTTATCTGACACTCCTTAGGGATGATAATTGTCAAAGGAGAAACTTTCACTAAATTTTATAGTGGTCACATTGTAGAGTGACAACACTGGTATTCATCTTTGAATACCCGTCCAGCCGGTTTTTGGCTAGAGCGAAAACCGGAAGAAACGGTTTGGCGGCAAAGGGAGTCTAGATATGTCCGCTGGACTGAGAAGTCGTTGATGGCCTTTGTCAGCAGCTTTTGCTGGGGGAAAGTTATATGGATGCCACTATTGTTCATTACTTCTTGCCGTTATTTTCATGAGATCAGGAGTAGTGATTTGTTGCTAGTTTGATATTGTGCATGCTAGTGATTTCCTCCTGGATTGTATTTTTGATAAGCTGATTGCAATTATGTATTGCATTTTGTCAGTAGTGTATTCCGCCTATGAGAGTGATAGTCATGGCGGTTGCTGAGTAGATTGTCTCTGCGACTATGATTTGGATATCTTGTTGAGCTATAGTGTGTGGCAAGTATGTGGCAGTTTTTTCAGTGCATTGTGCAATGCATGTTCATGTGTATCGTCAGCCGAGTGCGGCTCATCTGTGTGTAATATTCATTAAAAGGGCCATTACCTGTTATAGGTGTTATCATGTTATTTATGTCAGCTATTGTGTGCTATGGTTGTGCCTTTGAGATAGCGAGCTAAGAGTCTAGTGTGAGAGTGCCTTAAACCCATAGTACCAGTAGAGAGTTCGCTCTGACAGCACAAGTATTCTCATGTGTCTAGTTTTGACAATAATACTAAACATTTGCAATAGCAGCTGAGATAACATTATCGACAAACAGGTTGGTTAATCGCAGGCGCGATTACACAGATGAACACGTACATCGCGCAGCGCAATCTGTTTAATCACTTACGAGGCACGGGTGCGTCTTCGCCAAGGTTGTAAAGAGAGCTTCAGTCAATCAAAACTACTGTGAAGATCGCTTGCCAAGACAACAGACCTTGCTAGATTGAAGCCTAGAATTCAGAATTCCATTTTATCAGCCCGGACATCTTTTATTTGAGTATTTATCAGGACTTACAAAAACAGCCCAGGAAATCTCTATCATTTTAATAAGGAAAGCCGTTGTCTGAGGAAACTGAAGGAAACACGCAAAGTCAGAGAGGGAACTTATTAAATTAACGACGAGCGAGAGCAGTGTAAACAGAACCCATCAGCGGGAGCAGAAACTACTATTGGCAGCTAAGTGAAAAATATACGCTGCCAAAGTGAACTTTTTTCATCACGTCAATTACCAATCAATGATGAAACTTTTCTTCTAAACTATTCAATTATTTTCAAACTGTTAAAACTTTAGTGATTATTAAATTTTGTTATTTTTAATTGTACAAATTTAACTTCGATTTAATCCTTTTAAATGTACTGCACGTTTGTCTCAGTCAATTTACTACACACACTCTAAACTAGAATAATAAAAATTCCCCTGAGTTAATCAGAGGTGGGGGCTTAAACGAGCTATCATAAACCATTGCTTAATCATACATAAAAGATGTCGGCAGATTCTAGAATTAACGTGCTCATCCAAACGCAGCATTGTTTTCGCTTATCCTCGAATAAAGGTACCAAGGGAAATGGAATGCAGCAATGCTAGCAGACTGTTGTTGGGCCCTTGTGAGAGATGCTCCAGAAACTCATTACAAGCGACAGGCAAAAAGGCGTCGCTGTGAATCATTTCCGCTATGAGCATTATTTTCATATGGTATGTATATGCACATGTGTAAAACTTGTTTTACAGATATTAAAAAAACTAGAGCTAATCTGGTGTTTTAACGGCCATTTTCATATTCAGCAGCCCAAATAACATAAAGGTAACTTGGTTTAATCTCAGATACTTACAAACAGTCAAAATTTGTTGTCCAGTGTTATTACTCCTTAGTGGGCGAACGCGTATAATAGAATATGTTCTATTTTATTTCATAACGGGAAAGTGAATAAGCTTAGGTTCGCTAAGTAAAATTAAATTTCCATAGATGGGACCTCTAATAATTGTATTCAAGGGACAGTGAGTATGTGTTTATATCAGTTTTGTTAATAAAACAGTATACTCCATTTGTATTGCAACGAGTTCTGTAAAAGATGGGTGTTTTTATTCCACAAAGAAATGTTTATATTTTGCACTCTTTGTATGACTTACTTATACAAATCATTTTTATAACGGAAAATTTGAGAGTTCCCGGATAAGTATTGTCAGGGGCCGTGCTTGTAAATAATGATTTATTATTGTGTGTAACCCGATGTGGGTTTTTGAAGGATAATCGCATCACGGGCAGAATATTATTTTGGTTCGCTGGCCTGCACAGACCCCAGCGATACAGAGCAGCGAGGTTGTTTACATTTTAAGCCTTAGATCATTACGCCACCTCAGTGCACGAGCGGTTTGCGTGGTTCTCAGCTGCTGATAGTACGACAAACGAGAGACAGTCGTACGTGCTTAATTAGCCGGAACAAACCGGTCTGACGCTCCCGCTAACAGGGAAAAGGGGAGCGGGCGGGGTAATTGTTTGTAAATTTCCTTGTCTCGATATGTAAGTATATAAGTTATTATAAGCTTGTTACGCACATATTTTTCTGAGTCAATATATAATTTACCTGTCTTATTTGTACACTCTAATTTTTTGTAATCAAAGGTGCATAACTCTTGGTTAACTGAGGTTACATTTTTACAATGGTTGTTACCTTCTCTTGTGTCTTAACCTGCCGGTCTATTTTTAGATCAATGTCTGGTTGTTATCCTTATATGGCCCGTATAGGTCAGCTTTTCTTGGAATGTTTGCAACCAGAGTTGATGTTTATTCCCTGACCATATAAGGCTCGATTTTGGTCGCAGAGCGAGACGCGTTTCAGCGTCCGTGATCATTTTGACGGGGAAAATGGAAGTCCTCTTGTGTTGTTAGTTTATCTACAAAGGATTTTCCCCTTATGATTCTAAATGCCTGGAGGCGAGTGTGTTGTGGTGTTATTCCTGAAGAAAGGTAATTGCTCTTCATAATATTGAAATCTGTAGCCAGCTTAGATTTTGACATTGTTGTTCTCTGCTCGCTCGCTATCTACAGGCAGGAGAGTCTCTACTATTAGAAGTACACCCAGGTATCCTCATACCTTAGATTCATATGTATTCGGGTCACTCTAGGCCCAGAGAACAGTTGCTATGCTCCTTTGAATTCCGCTATACTAGCGATAATACCTTAATCAAGGTTAGATCTAGAAATGTCCACAGAGGTCAACTTGAACTGTACACATAAGCCCGCCACTTCCGTGCGGCCTGCGGTAGACTCATTTACACACCTGATCTATTAGTATCAGAGGGGAGTTTGTTAAACTCATATACTTATGATATGGAGCTGAGGCTGTTGAAGCTGGAATTATACGAGACCAGCTTACATGAAATATGCATGATTTACTGATGAACTTTATTGATGCTTAATGCTATGTCCTGCATTGTCTGTGACTCATATATGACGATGTCAACGTACCTGTCGTTGTGGCGTCCCAAATAAATGATGGAAAACGTCACCTGCTGTTCCTATTTATTTGACTTCCTCGTCGTGAGTCAATGTGACGTCCTCATGACCTATGTACTGTAGTCTTGTGTGGAACTTCATCTACATAGCTACCTGCTATGTTCCATACTCACATCAAGCAACAAACCAGACGAGACACCATACTACACTGCCTTCGACATCCCTGGTGTCTACTGTAGTAGTAACATTACACGGCTACATCTTCAGCAGCAACATTAGACATCTCTCTACCATTTGGTAGCTGTGTATCAAATAGACTTCCACAAAGCTACTGGACCCTAATTTAGTCACTAGCTTATGGACTCGTATTTATTGTATTTTGTCAAATGTCTGGTATTATCATCACATCCTTGACCGAGGTCTCGAGTTGAGATCGGATTTGGTGAAAGCATAAAACTCATTACCAGAAACCTGAGTGAAGTGCCCCGCGTTGGGTACCCTCTGCTCCTATAGCTGCTAAACCTCTGAAGACAATCACCACTCAAGCTCACCAAACTTCAGAATCGAGCCTCCATCCGGTCTGTTTGCAGACCGGCGGGTTAAGTTCAGTTTATATAAAAAAATTGACCTGGCCGCGTCTCTCGTGTATATTAAGGCGCACTGCTTGCGCAAACCTGAGTTTCGCCTCATTTTAACCCATAGGGTATCAGGGATCATGATCGTTGAGTCTCACTGGAAATATATTGTCTGCTGACCTGTTTAACATTGGATATTAGCTGAAATTCTCATTTCGACGGAAAGGCAAATAATTTACAAGCATTGGTTCGAGTCCCGGATATTACCTCACTAACAGACAGGGATTTCATCCCAAAGACTGGTCATCTTCTTTTCTTTGATCCTTAGCCGCCGACCGTCAAAGCAGTCAGTGGCCATCAATCCTGGTGTTGTCTTGTAGGGCAAGAACAAATGAGTCTACTTTGCTCGTTCGGTGGTCGTCTTTCGTTCAGTGCCCCAACTATGGTTCATTCTTTGCATCTCAGCTTCCACAGTCCTCCGCCAAGTTGTTTTTGGTCGGCCTCTCTTTCGTTTTCCTTCTGGGGTCCATAGCATAGCTGTTCATGTGATGGCATCGGGGTCTCTACTGAGGACATGGCCAACCCAGCTCCAGTGTCTGCCAGCTATGATGGTGTGCATGTTCTATTGCTTGCTCCGTGTAAGCAGATCTTCGTTGGTGATGGTATTCGGCCAAAAGATTAGGAGGATTTTTCTTGTGTGAAGAGAGGACAATTTCGACATTTCCTTCTCTGTAACTCTCCAGCATTCCGCACCATAGAGAAGCGTAGAAAGCACACATCTCTGATATAATCTTAATTTTGTGCTTGTGCTGTATTGAGAGGACTTCCAGATGTTGTTGAGACTATAAAAGGCTGTTCTTGCTTTGTTCATTCTGTTGTTGATATCTTTGCTTGCTCGCCGTCTGGTGTTACTATGCATCCTAGGTATGTGAAGGTGTGTCTGTTCCAGTTGATGATTCCTTACTGGTATGGGCTCAGGGTTGCTCACATTGAGCGTCATGACCTCTGTCTTCTTTAGATTGATGTTCAAGCCCACCTGCTGGCTATACTTATTAAGTCTATCCGTTTTTTTCTGTATCTGTTGATGTGAATGTGTTAGTAGTGCAATGTCATCCAATGTAGAAAATGTAATCTATCTTATACCTCTTATACCTCCCTCTGTTGTCTGGCGCATCACCCAGTCTATGACTGTTAAAAATAGAGCGGTTGATAAGGGGCATCCCTGTCGTACTCCTGTCTTCACCTCAAAGGTTAGGTTGCTATGCCCTACGCTACACGTAAAGTTGGCATAGACGCTTTTTATGATTGACACTATGCAGCTTGGAATTTTATAAGTCCTCAATATTTTCCATAAATTGCCCCTATGTATACTGCCAAAAGCCTTTCCAAATCAATGAAATTAATGTACAGCTGTCTTTGCCATTCTGAGTACTACTTTATAATGTTCCTGAGGGTAAATATATGATCTACACATCTTCTGTTCTTTCTAAATCCTGCTTGTTCTTTCCTCAGTTTGTGGTCTACCGCTTTTGAGATTCTCTGTAAAATTATCCTGCCTAGTATTTTGCTGGGAACTGAGCGAAGGGTGATTCCTCTCCATTCATTGCAGTCTGCAAGATCTCCATTCTTGGGCAATTTGACAATTATTCCTTTGTGTTGCACTCCGTTGGTGTTGTCCCTGTTTTACAGACTTGTGCAAAAAGTGGTTCTAATAGTTCTGCTGCTAGCTCAGTGTCTGTCTTAAATAGCCCTGCATTTAAGTTATCATGGCCAGGAGCTTTTCCATTCTTTAACCCTTTGATTGCTGTGATGATTTCTTCTTTTCGTGTGATGCCTGTATTAACATCTAGATCGTTTTCAGGCTCGGGAACATTCAATTGTGTCTTTAATGGTTCCTTGCTCAGAGTTTCTCTGAAATGCTCTGCCCATCATGTTTTCCGTCCCTCTGCTGTCGTGATGAGATTTCATTGTTTATCTTTTATTAATATAATATTGTTTGCACCTCGTTTTCCGCTGATGATTTTAGTTATTTTGTATACTGTGCTTTGTTCATTTCTCAGTGCTGCCTCTTCTGCTTGTCTTGCAAGATCGTCTAGGAAATTCCTTTTGTTGGCTCCGGTTTTGCGTTTAACTTCCTTGTCCATCTGACTGTACTGTTCGCTATATAGTTGCTTTAACCTGGGGGACTTCGCTTCTGTTGTCTTTCTTTTCATTTCCTTTCTCATATGGTGTTTAATGTTTCTGGTGTTTTCCAGTCTTGGTTCTTCCTTTCATGGAATCCCAAGCATGATTTGCAGCTTTCCTTATATATTGTTGAAATGATGTTGAATTTCTGGTCTATTTCATCAGTCAATGTCTTTTCTTGACTTTTGGCAAATTGATTTCGCTTCTTTATATCAGCCGCAAAAGTTTTTCTGGTAAGGGGGTCCTTCAATTTGCTGATGTCAAACCTGTTCCGTGTAGTTACAGTTGGTCCAGCCGTTCTGAGTTTCACTTTCAGTTTTGCTACTACTAAATGGTGATCACTTCCCACAGCCGCACCTCTTCTTAACTTAACATCTTGTAATGCATGTCTCCATCTACCATTAATCATAATGTGATCTATCTGGTTTCTGTAGGACGGGAGGTGGGCATTATATAATTTTCCTAGAAGTACTGGAGGTGCTAGAAAAGGGTTTTTGCCTCTCTACATTTTTGTTGGGGTTCTCATTTTTTGGTGGTGTGTTCTTTTGCTGTGGGGTGTTTACTTTTCTGAGTTTGAGAAGCCTAGTCGCAGTTGCTTCTATTTGAGACTGGGGACTGTAAGACAGTGACACATATTATAATTTGGTGGTTATTATTTCTAGTTATTATTGTTCGTCAATTTACGCTGTTATTTGATGTGATTTTTATCCTTCCTGCCATCGCGCAGATATAGTCATTTTTTATTATTATATACATATCGATATCTTAATACACATAGAAAACTAATTAGCTGCTGATCAGAATTGTCTTCTATCTGTACATCCGTGATTGTTGAACGTTAAAATCATTTGGTGTATCTGTCTGTTACTTCAAATATCTATTCATTCGTTGATAGGTGAGAAAGAGAGGGTGATTGGGGTTGACATCTAAATAAGTCCGGGTGGGAAGGGTAAAAGAGTGTTTATAATCCTTGTACGCCTGACTGTCACACTTCCACTCAACATTCACATTATCTATTTCAGACTTTCCTCTGTTTTTTACTCCTCACTGAGACGTTTGTCTTGTTTTAGAGAGACTCACCTCACCAGTCGTGACAATCATCATACAGCTCCTTGATGAATTCTGTTCACCTTTCTATCATGTTCTCATGACCCATTAACAATGCTCCTTATTTTCATTTCAAACTGCCAGTGACTGTGTCCTTCTGCATGTTAACTCATTTATTTGCTTGCACATTTGTTGTATCTTTTCTGTTCTGCACTTCAAGCACTTAGCACTTCTGGTTCTGCTTTGCTTCTTTTGCTGGTTTACAATTGTTTACTATTTCCTTATTTAGTCTGTCACATTCTTCATTGTCTTGCTTCTCCCTTGACTTTTCCAAGTCCAAAGGTATCTAGGATGCTGTTTAAACCAGCTCTATCCTACAATCATATAATGTGTTCTTGCCCACTCTACCAGTCTGTCACCTCTCTCATTTCTTTCTCCCAAGCCATAACCACCAGTCACATCATCAACTTTTTCATTTTTAACTTTTGCATTGAAGTCTCCAAGTATAACAGTTGTCTCATGAGATTTACACTGAGTCATTGCCTTATCATATTCATTGTAAAATGTGTCAATTTGTTCTTCAGTACTATCTGCTGTTGGGGCATATATTTGAATAAAATTGATATCAGTTGGTCTGCCACTGATTTTAACTAACAGAACTCGATGTAATATTGCCCAAAATCATTTTACTGTTTTTGCTCTTTCTGCATCTAATATTTTGCCTACTCCATTTTCATGTTTATTTCTTAGAGAATAAATTATTTTGTAGTTGTCAGAATATATTTCACATGTTCCGCTATATCGTATTTCACATAGCCCTAATACATTTGCTTTCATTCTGTCCATTTCCATCTTGATGTTATCTAATTTCCCATTCTGCATTAGTGTCCTAACATTCCAGATTCCTATGATTAAGTTATCTTTAATTCTAATTTTGCTAACAGTAGCTTGATGACTGTTGGGTATCACCTGTTGCATAAGATGCTCCCTACCGGACGAGGTGATTCATATGGAATTCCCCTTAACGTCGTTGTCTTTTACTAGAAAGTTGTTTTGATTCATGATTGTACAAGGGATAATACGACGGTAGTTTCCCGTTGCCTGCCGTCGGTTTGTGTACGGTTGTTTCCTCTAGCCTTTGACTTAAAAAGTCAAACACACAAGGCAGTGGGGAGGAAGAGGTTAAAGTTCCTTCATTTCGCTGGTCGTCACTTCATAAAGCTTCAGAGGTGATTTGATACAGACAGCTGTCCCTCACAACTGTCCCACCTCGCCCTCAGTGACAGCCACCTGTTTTGGTTCAGGGCTGATTATTTAGTATTGACAGCTAACCTCTATATCTAGAGGATATTCTACCATCCACCGTCCACTTGACGTGCCTGGTAGGAGGACTGGGTTCCTTCCCCAATTGTTTTTGTCATTTTACAGAACACATAAAATTAAGAATCAATTAGAATATTTCTTATTTTAAAATAGGCAAGTGAACTGATCGGGCCGGACTATTCCTTAGGCTAAGTAGGCGGAAGCCTAGAGCCCTGGCGCTCTGTGGGGCCCGTGCATAAGGTAAAAAAGAATTAATGCATAGATTTGTCAATAAAATGTGTTTTTGTGTTTACCTTAATAATAATACAAATAATACTAATAAACATTTTTAAAATATACTTACTAATAAAAGAGGTAAACAAACTAACATACCAGTCTATTAATAGTACTATGATACACCATCATAACGCTAAGGGGTTTGAAAAAAAAACGGTGTTAAGACTATTGCCTATTAGGTGAAGGGGGGCCCAAATACCAAAAAGTCTAGGGCCCTTCTTGGCTTAATCCGGCCCTGGGACTGACTTCAATATAAAATGACAAATTAATATGAGACCACAACACATAACTTGTTATGAACATACTTGTTAGTTCTTATTATTTTTTACTACTTACCTGCAGTTGTAAGTATACTAATTAACAGCACTTGAAAGTATGTTAGGTTCATTTCAACACCTGGTGATGACATCAGAAGTACATTTATTTTTAACAACCTGCAAAATCATGAGCACTATTTTCTTTACTGTCATTTGCTAATTACTAACATCAAACACTGAAAGCATGAAGCAAAATTATAAAGATAAATGGAATAATATGTTATTAAAAAACAGGCAATCAATTTACTGAGATTAATTAAAAACAGAATGTACAAAAACCATTTCATTACTCTTCGGCTCCCCACGCAGAAACAACCATCAACAAACCTATACGAAAGTTCTCCTGTTTTGTGCCATCAGTCCAAGGTCTATGTCTTCTTCATAATTTGTATTTCTTTCTCCTGTTCTCTTTTCCTTGCATCTTTTGTTCGACCTCTGGTTCTCTTACCCTGGGAATTCTAGAACAAAGTTTGCCTAGTATTGCTATCAAAATATTTCCTCAATGTTACTTCTCTCCACATATTTGCTCAATGTTTTTCTCTCCACATATTTCCTCAATGTTACTTCTCTCCACATATTTCCTCAATGTTACTTCTCTTCACATATGTCCTAAATGTTACTTCTCTCCACATATTTATTCACTGTTACAATTCTTCACATATTTTCTCAATGTTACTTCTCTCCACATATTTCTTCAATGTTACTATTATCCACATATTTCCTCAATGTTACTTCTCTCCACATATTTCCTCATTGTTACTTCTCTCCATATATTTCCTCAATCTTACATCTCTCCACAAATTTCCTCAATGTTACTTCTCCCCACATATTTCTCAATGTTACTTCTCTCCACATATTTCCTCAATGTTACTTCTCTTTACATATTTCCTCAGTGTTACTTCTCTCCACATATTTCCTCAATGTTACTTCTCTCCATATATTTCCTCAATGTTACTGCACTCCATATATTTCCTCAATATTACTTCTCTCTACATATGTCCTCAATGTTACTTCTTTCCATATATTTCCTCAATGTTACTTCTCTCCACATATTTCCTCAATGTTACTTCTCTCCATATATTTCCTCAATGTTACTTCTCTCCATATATTTCCTCAATGTTACTTCTCTCCACATATTTCCTCAATGTTAATTCTCTCCATATATTTCCTTAATGTTTCTTCTCTCCACATATTTTCTCAATGTTACTTCTCTCCATATATGTCCTCAATGTTACTTTTCTCCACATATTTTCTCAATGTTACTTCTCTCCATATATGTCCTCAATGTTACTTCTCTCCATATATTTCCTCAATGTTACTTCTCTCCATATATTTCCTCAATGTTTCTTCTCTCCACATATTTCCTCAATGTTACTTTCCATTTATTTCCTCAATGTTACTTCTCTCTACATATTTCCTCAATGTTTCTTCCCTCTCCGTATTTCCAAATACAGTGAAAGCTTCTCTTGTATTTTGAATCCCTATTGTTATATCAAAAATCTCTACCTCTATCTTTGTCTATCTAGCTGCCAAGATACATATATGATGCCCATCAGGTTGGGGTATTTCTTCAACTGCAGTTTTATCATTCCATGAACATTCTCATTATATTTGTATTTTTACCTGTGTATTGTCAGACCCACTTGCTGCCACCTCTCATCAAGTAATTTCATTTTGTCTTGTATGTAGTGATAGTTATGGGACAAAAGAGCAAGGCCAATAGCAAAAATCTAAATTGTCAGACCTTTTAGTCCCCTAGAATTTATTTATGTGGATGATGTTGTTTTCATGATCCTATCTAAAGCCAGTAAAAAGAGAAATGGTGACAAGAGGCATCTTTGTCATAATCTCCTAAAGCTTTTTTATATTACATAGAGACACCGGATGTTTGAAGACTACAATGATGTGCATATTCTTCGCAAGGAACACAGCCAAAGTGAGGATATCAACAGCTCTGAACCGTAGTTATTAACTGATATCACATGATGTGGTCAAGTGGTCAGAGACCCAAGTTCTGACTGGCGGATGCAGAAAAGTGGTCTGTTTGAGAGCATTTCGGGTGACAGTTCCGAAGCCATTTTGAAATTTTGGCAGTTATTGTATCAGCCAATGATAGCTAGACCTTTTCCTGATGCTATCTAGGTTTATGTCTTGCTGTTTGATCAGGTTAGATGGTTCTTTGAAACTAGCTTGTGTTAGCACTAAGCCATGCAGTTTATATAGACATAAGTTTGTACAGTCAAGTTCCGACATTTGCCAATATAGCATGTTCATGGCATTCTGAGTATTGATAGAAAGTTCATCATGTTTTTTTTTTGTGGTAATTTTTATTTTAGCCTTGTTGTGTCTCTGTTGTGATGATTGCTGCTAAAGTAGCAGGGATTGAAGTTACCTGTGCTGTCTTCATTAGAGTGACACTAGTTTGTGTGTGCCACTATTGTTTGTGTGAGTTATTTTCAATACGTCTGCTTTGTTACATGACCTGTCCTAATCCTACTGACAACATCGGTCATCTTAGAAGGAGGGATCAGAGCACCATCAGAACACAACATATACCACTCAAAAATCTTTTGAACAAAACTCAACCACGACACACTAAAGAGTGCCAGCTATGTAACTACCCCTATGAAACTGTTTACCACCACCTCTTTGAGTGCCCAGCACTCATTGATGTTAGGAAAATGTACCTACCTCAAAGGCCAGATAAGTGGAATACCTTATGCGGAGAAACAAAACAACTTGCAAGAACACGCAGATATCACAACATGACATTGGGCCGAAGGGCCCGAGCCCAAGCACCGCTGGATCAATAACAACAACCACATACACACACACACACAACTAGATTGTCACAATAAACAGTTTTCCAATCGTATCTTTGATGTGGCTGTTAATTTGCTTGTATTTCCCTATTAGCTTATTAGTACTATTGAACAGGTGTCTCATATTTCCTTTTGCTTCAGCTTCCTCTGCCTCTCTAGCCAACTCATCAATATATGTCTTTTTGTCTTGTCTGATGTTTCTTCTTTCATCTTTGTTTGTTTCTATAAATACTTCTTGAGCTTTGGCTTTGGAAATTCTAGATTTGCTTCTGTTTAAATCTACTGTCTTGTTTTTCTGTCCTTTATCTTGTGTTGTTAGCCATGTTTTGTGCTGGTGTTCTCTTTTTCCCAGTATTTCTCTGCATGTCTCATTCCATAACTTTTTGTCTTTGCATCCGATCTTATGTATTTGCTACGTCTTTTAGCTGTTTGAGCACTTGATATTTGTTGTACATTGTAACAGCAAATGTTTCATGATTTTTTAGATATTCTTCATTAAACTATTGACTGTAGCTACGTACTGTTGTAGCATTTTTCGGTTTCATCTTTATTCTGGCTAACAGGAGATGGTGACCTGATACTACTTCTGCTCTTCTACATACTGTTATGTTATGGAATGTGTAGTAAGATCCTTGATACCCCGATCAAATAGATAAAATATTATAGATTATAACTTCAAATATTATAGAAATAAAATAGGAAAGTTGTGCCCATTCGTCTTCGCCATCGCCCTCAGCCGCGCAGGTTGAGAAAACCGTAACGCAAAGTGAATGGTACCCTCTCTCTTTCAATAGTACAAGCTTTTCAGAATCCGTCCTTGAAATTAAATATAACATTTTGATAGCCAAAGGCGTGTTTTGTCCAAGAAAGAGTGAGAGAACAAACGGAGGAATGACTGAAGGAGAGGAAGACAGTAGTTCTAGGCATCGCTTACTAACGAGCGTGCGTGACTTTGTTGGTGGCAGATTTTGAAAAAAACGGGGCAAAGCCATTACGCACCCCGTACCACCCCGTTCTCTATTAGAACAGTTTGAATGTATAACCAAATAGATAGCGATACTGTAGTGAAAAACACACAGACAAGCTCTCATTTCCTGATGAAATTCAAACGCGTTGTTTATTTTGAAAGTGCAATTTATTTTTGAAAAGAAAAAGACAAGTGGGGCATAACATAATTTGATTGGTTGTAGCAGAACAGACTAACAGAAGTGATAAAAACGATTTTAAACTGGCGTTAGTTGCCACTAAACGATTTAAACCTCACAAGTAGTGTTAGCATCAGAAGCAAGGAATAAATGACCAGTGCCTTCGCTGTCTGTATCATTGGCGATCTGAATGTGACCATTGATCGCCGGTTAACATACTTATTGTGAAATATTTCATTGATGCGGTAAGATAAACATTTATATAATCATTATTATTATTGATATGTATCTATATTATTGAATGTGTATGCTTTATTGATGGGTAGAGGAACCACCAGAAAGGCGCCAAACTAAACCGTTGTGTCATGCCACAAATCGTATTAGGAAAGATTATCACCTTGTATTAAAGCCAGACAGGCTTACTCAAACTGTGGGATTGAATGAAAAAAGCATAGTTGAAAATAAACATACATAAAATGGAAAATTGATGTAAATTATTATGATGTAAGATCAGAAAACCACTGGCCGTCTTCAGCAAGTCACAGTGTTTGCACATGACTTTTATATAATTAACTATAATTTCTTCTATGACAAAGAATGTCACAAACAGCTCCTGGAGGATTACATGATGATGAATAGGACACCAAATCAGATAGGAACGATAGCTATTTATTTAGCCACTTCTCTGATCTTGATACTGTTGATGATGTTTAAGTGTTTAGAGATGGAGATAGGTGTGTGATGTACTGAGGAGGCCTTAATCCTCTCAATTTCAGGGTTCCATCTTGAAACAAACAGTGAGCCACCTATCAAAATATAAGTAATTCTGAAGCTGCAGGCTCGAGGCAAAATTTACCTGTATGCTTACATTCTAACGAGTAATGAAGCTGTATTAAGACGATGCAGTTGTGAAGAAAGTGTTGTGAGAAGGACATCACAAGTTCTAGGCATCAAAGATAAGCCCAAGTGTTCACGGGCTTGTGTTAGTACATTTAACCGTACTCTCCATCATTATTATTATATCAAACAGTTTTCTTGACATGATGATCCAAGTAGTTCTAACAAGCGTGTCCATTCACAGGAGTTTTTGATTCATCACAACCCTTCCAGTCAGAAACTATATATATATATATATATATATATATATATATATATATATATATATATATATATATATATATATATATACATATATAGTAATATTAACAGACACAGTTGTGTTTAAATTATTTTGGTGTAAGTAAATTGCCTATTATTTAGAGTTTAAACATTCCTGTATCCCAGCAAGTGAGATACAGGCAAAATAAATTGTAAAAAAGATTTTATCATTCAAAACTTAATCAGTGACTTGTTTAATTACTTGTTCATTAAGTTATAGGTGTTGTTGTTGTCATTTTATTCACATTACATTGCATTTACCCTAGACACTTAGCCAGATAACATCCAGACACCATAACATTTAATTTATGATCAAAATATATAGCAGATTGAGGTCGTAGGGTGGTAGCAGTTAGGTTCCCTGATAACACATCAACTTCAACTATTAGAATCAGGGACTTACATAGCTTGACCTCACTCTGTAGACAAATAATAACAATACTTAACCTTTTAACATCAAAACCCACCACAGAATGATGTATTATGTTTATGCACACATGATCAATCTGATTTTCTGTTGTGTGATCCGGTGATACTCATGATGCTTTATACTTTATGATGAGATAGCAAACTCTATAGAAAGCGATGCAACAAGAGGCAATCTGATCATTAGAAGGAGTCCCCTGTCGATCAAGTGGTTCGGCCCCTTAATCTCCTTTGCACTATAAGGGGGACAGGCCCACTTGGGTCATTACTCCCAAGTCTTAGCCTCATGTTGTTTTGTGCAGAGAATTGAACCCACTCCACCTAGGTTGCAGCTTTCAAATTCACTCATTTTTTTTTCCTGCCAGCTGGAGGCAATAGTAAAAGTAAGCTCTATGTTGAAAATAAAATACTGTCCCGAGTTCCACCGCCATTGCAGTTGTTCCACATCCAGAACGACACCATTTTCGCAGTTTTGCTGAGCCTCTTAAGTGCCCTTGTTCTTGACTGTTCCCTCAACCCCAACAGTTTTAGTAGATCATACACAGAGGCAGCCACGAGACTTCGTACACCCACCTCAACAGCCATGACCCTTGAAGTGAAACCATCGCGTCTCAAGTCCGTGTCCAGATCATTATACTTGGCCACTTTGAACGAGAGCTGCTCGTCCAATCTAGATTCAAATGGCACGGTCAGATCAATAACTGTAATCTGGTTCGATGATGAGAAATGCAGCACTATTTCTGTCCATCTTCGAGATCTTCTGATACTCTATGGATATGTCCCTAGCCCAGGTAGGTCTACTGCCATCTCCCTGTCATTTGCAGCCAAGAAGAGATAGTAAACTGCTACTTGATTTACTTGGTTTGGGATGTGCTGACTTTTCTGCTTTCAGAAAGTATGTATTTGTGGTGCTCGGTCTGACTTTGCTCTTCGCCTTCACCTGGCCAGGTTTATTGTATTAGCCAGCTTATTTAGTACTCTGTTGTGGCCCCATGTGAATTTCAAGCTGAGAGAACGTGACCAGTAGTGTTTGCCTCTCATGGCACAGGTGGCACTGAGCATCATCATACTTTCCCCATCTCACAAGGTTTGCGGACGATGGCAGGAGGTCATACTTGATCTGATAATGAAGCTGAGTCTAAGAGGTGCCATATGCGTTATATCATTCTATGTCAAGGACCTTTGCAGGGCTCCTTCTCATGTAGTCCATTGACCTTGTTGGGCCTGATGCACCACGTTTTGCATCCTCTTATCATTCTCAGCTCTTCGTATCTCCTGAATTACCATGTCTCTGCGTTCCCTGTTTGGTGCCATGGACCATAAGCGGATGTCACCATGGTCTAATTTATTTTTTTGTAGACTTTTTGTCTGTGTGTTTCCAATTACCTCCTTCAGCTTGAGCGACTCTTGGGCAGCACCAACAACTTTATCCACTTTCCACTTTCTTTCAGTTTTCAGTGTGGGCTGAGTGGACTTAATTTCGTCATCTGTGGACTCGCACAGCATGATTACGAGCCTTGCCTTTCCTGCTTTGTATTCTTCAACAACTGACTTGAAAGGAAGCACAAGCTTCTCTGTCTTGCATTACAGTGGTACTCCTAGCCATTTCCTCATGAACTTGTTGACCGCTAGCTCTATAGCTTCCACAGTAATGGTGCTTATTTCTCATATTAGCAGTGGCCATTGCAATTTAGGTATCAACATGAACTGGAAGCTCCACACTTTGAACTTTCCTAGGAGTCTGCTTTGGTCTATGATCTGTAGTCCTCTGTGATTTTGTTTCTTGTCCATCATGTTTATTTATATACTGAAGCAGCATCTTGCACCACATTAGCAAGACTGTTGGCCAATTCTTTAGATGCATTTCTGCCATCGTAGTGGGACAAGAAAGTGTGTCTATTCTGTCTGTCACAGCGCTATTTCGCAATGCATCGTATGTACTGCGTTCGGCCAAAAGCCAGCCGGGCGAGGCCGGGGCTTGCCGAACTGGTGTGTCATGTGACCACCGGCAGTCGAGGAAAAGGGGCAAAGTTTAGCCAGTCAGAAACTAGCATCGTCCCGAGAGGACGCATATCCCCTTTTTGCCAGCAAGTTTGCTGTGTAATTCCGGTTATGGACTATGATTGAGTGCTTGCCATATTTCGGTTCTTACGGATAATTACGTTGTGATTCTAGAACAATGTGGTGTCTAGTTGGTATTATCTACAAGCCGTAGTTTAATAAGTTGTCTATGATTTGAGTGTATCATTGTCACAATTCTGCCGCTCATGGGAGCGACAGTCATTGCAGGGTGTCTTTCAGTGTAAGTCGTACTGTCGTGTATGATGCTGATAGTTTAAGCTGTTAAGGCAAGTTACATTGGCATTTCATTATTGTATTTGATGCGTTTGTTGGCCGTGTGAGGCCTTATTGTATTGTGCATAGTATTAAAGGGAAGTTCCTGTTAAAGGTGTTATTTCTTATGTCAGCCATTGTGGTGTGGTTGTATCCTGGGAAGAACGAGCCTTTGTTTATTATTATAAATCCACATTGCAGTGGTGGAACCAGTGGAGTGTTATCCACAATAAATTGGTTCCTGATAACTGGGGGTTGTATCCGGTTCTTTGGTGAGCTCGTAAAGGCCGTGGGGCCAATTTTTCAGTATAAAAGCTAGAGGTTTCTATGCACACATATGAGAAGAACTCCGCCTAGGCAGGTCCCAAGCCCGGCTGAAAGAGGAGGAGGGTGGCATGCATGGAGGCCGTAACAGTCCCTCCACCATGCAAAGGCACAACAGGCCAATCACCTGTTTGCTTTAAAACATGATTACGCGAACTACAAGAGAGAAAACCGGACTGATTCTAAAGGCGACGAACTGGAACGGACTACGACTTATGGAACATGGAACACTAGAAGTATAAATTGCAAAGAAGAGGAGCTGGTGGAAGAGATGAGGAAAGGAAATTAGAAATCCTGGCTATAACGGAAACAAAGAAAAAGGTACAAGGAGTCATGGATCTCGATGGCAACACGCTGCTCTACAGTGGTGTACCCACGTCTGAAAGAGCTAAAGGGGGCGTGGGTTGCATTGTGGCCAAAAACCAGAAAGATAGTATCAAGGGATAAAAATTTGTCTCGGAGCGCATTATGGTTGTAAAACTAAAAGAAGGAGAAACCATAATCATAGTGTATGGGCCAAATGAGGATGAGAGAGCAGAGGTCAAGGATGAATTCTTCGAGCTGCTTCAAAGGACAGTGGATGACTGTCTAGATGAAATTATCATGTTCGGAAATTTCAATGCCAGAGTTGGAAATGACTATGCTAGATGGGGTGGAGGTATCGGAAAGATATGGAGAAGATACTCTCAATGACAATGGAAAGCGTCTCCTTAGATTCTGCAGTGAGCAGAATCTGATCATTACAAACACAAAGTTCACCCATAACGCATACATGCATACATTAGATGTGAACCAACAAAGAATGAGAAGTCAGTGATCGACTATGCCATTGTTAGGAGGAGCTCATTCAAATGTGTCCGGGATGCTAGAGTCTGGAGAGAGCCAGAGATTGGAAGTGACCACTACCTGCTTACAATCAAAAGAACAACTGAAAGAGTTGCTCAGCCTAGGAATTGCCCAACATCACGCAAGAAACCAAGTAAACAAACGGGAGAAATGAGCATTAAGACCTACAAGCTGAGAGAACCAGAAATTAAGACCAGATATCAGGGGCTCATTGCTACAGCGGTGAGAAACACAGAAGAACAACCTAATGACTTGGAAACCCTCTGGCTTAAAATCAAGGACATCATAAAGACAGCTGCTGCAGAAGCATGTGGTGGTCCGACTTGGGAACAACAGAAAGAGGACACCTTGGTGGACAGAGGAAGTCAAAGAGATAATAAGAGAGAAGAAATGGCACGGAAACAATACTTAGGAGCTAAAAACACAGCAGGACAAATAGAGAAATATAGAGAATATGGGATACTCAGAACAGAAGCAAAGAACAAGGTGCTAGCAGCAAAACAGAAGTCCTGTGAAGAATTTGGAGAAAAGCTAGAAAAAGATGCGCAAGAAAACCAGAAATTGTTCTATAAGACCCTAAAGAACACGAGGAAAGAAAAACAATGCCCTCTCATATTACAAAGGACAAGCAAGTCAAATTGCTTACTGCCCCGAAGGAAGTAATGGAAAGAATATTTCTCAGATCTCATTGATGGTGAGCAAGGTCAAGCATCAGAAATGATAACCACTAACACAGAAGAGAAAACCAATGATAGTGAAGATGACATAAAGATGGAAGAACTGAAGGCAGCACTGGAGAAAATCAAGATGCGCAAAGCAGCAGGACATGATGGTATAACACCAAAAATGGTTAAGTACATGGGAGCACCAGGCGACCTATTACTCTTAAGTTAAGGGTCCTACAGGCAGCGTGGTGCAACAAGACCATACCAAAAGATTGGGAGATTGCTATCATAATAGCAATTTTCATAAAAGGTGACAATCGACAATGTGGAAACCATAGAGGCATATCCCTTCTCAGTGTCCCAGGTAAAATCTACTCTAGAATCCTGGAGCAGAGACTTCGACGCCTAGCTGAGCCACAATTGGATGAGGTCCAGTGTGGATTCCAATCAAACCGAAGTACTCAAGATCTAATCTTCACACTCAGACAGCTGAGTATAAGAGTGAGATCTTTGTTTCATAGATCTGGAAAAGGCGTTTGGCGGAGTCCTCTGCAGCAAACTTTGGGACTGTTTGGCAAGGAAGAACATTCCAGCACCTCTGATTCATGCTATACAGAGCTTCTACAAGTCTTGCAGAAATTATGTGAGGACAGCAAACTATAAGTCAGACGAGTTCAGGACCACCACTAGTGTAAGACAAGGTGATATCCTTTCACCTTTTCTTTTCATACTCCTCATCGACCCTGTTATCAAGGCATGTAAGGAGAGAACAAGAAAGTTTTCAGTGGGGTACTGGAAGATGAGACAGGTTTGTATTTCAGAGCTGGCATTTGCTGATGATGTTGCCCTGATTGCTAAATCAGAGGCACATCTCCAATCCAACCTGCAAGTCTGGAAGGAAGAGCTGGAGAAGAGAGGGATGGTCATAAGCAGCTCTAAAACAAAATCCATGGTGATATCACGAGAAGAAAGAAGACATCAGATTAAGCTGGGAGAACAGGTCCTGGAGCAGGTCGACCACTTTAAATACCTCTGAGCTATTATAGACCGAAAGGGAGGCATCAAAGTAGAGTTGGCCACTCGAAAAGCAGCAGCTGGGAGACTTTTTCAGGCCATAAATCGAGGATTCCTCAGCAAGAGAGAGGTTAGTAAGAAAACGAAGATGGCTGTATACCGCTCCACCTATGTCCCAGTCTTGACATATGGATGCGAGTCATGGGCAATGACTAAAACCCACAAAAGCCAGATCCAAACCTCAGAAATGAGGTATCTGAGGAAAGTGGTTGAAGTAACAAAAGGAGACATGGTCCGCAACTAGACAATACGTGAAGGCCTAAAATCCCACATCCTGCAGACCCAAGTAGAACAGTCCCAACTAAGATGGTTTGGCCATGTCTGCAGAATGGGAGAAGATCGGCTACCACGACAAGCATGGGAAACAAAGAGCCATGGATCCAGACCCCCAGGACGACCCAGAGTTCACTGGGAGGACAACATTAGACAATCTTTGAAGGACCGAGGACTAGAATGGAACCAGGCCAGAAGGAAGACAGCCGATAGGATAGTCTGACGCTCTCTCTTCCAAACCTCTGCACCTTACGGTAGAAGGGGAACGACTAAGTAGGCCTAAGTACATATGAGAAGTTTATAGCAGCGTGTGTTCACGTCTTCATGTGTTCCAGTTTATCTCGGTAGTGTGTTCTGGTTTGTTGATAAACAGTAGCAGTGAACTGTTTACGTCCAGGTGTTGACCTGTCGCGATACGTGACCTAGTTTGGATATAGGGCACAGTGAACAGGTAGCGTTGCCAATAAAGCTGATATTTGACATTTATGGTTATTCCAATGTGGCTTTGGAAAGTTCACTTTTGTGCAGAGTTGTTCGATTATAAATTCATAGAAAGCGTGTCGCAAGTTGTAAAGTAAAGTGCAGCTGGTGTCTAGGTTCACAGTTTGATGTACTACGAGGCGCACTTTGTAGCTTAGTGCTAGGAAGGTAATCATCCAGACGGAGCAGCAGTGGTTAGTTGTGATAGGTGTCTACAGTTCGTCCATGAGGGATAAAGGAGATCAGTATTTCTTTTGGTGTTGGTAGTATTTGGGCTCTGGTGCCTGAATGTGTGTGTCGGCAGAGGAGATTAAATCTTGGGCTCTGGTGACTGACTGTGGTGTCGTCAGAAGAGAATAGCTCGTCAATATTTGGTGGTATCGGTAGTGTCAATAGAGTTGTTGGTAGTAGTTGGGCTCCGGTGTCTGAATGTGGTGTCTTCAGAAGAGAATAATTCGTCAATAGTTGCTGGTAGTGGTACTGTTTTTTTTTTTTTTTTTTTTTTTTTTACGCCCGCTAATACTCGAGGCGAAATCTCAGGTTATTGTTAATGTCTAACCTGACATTGATTTTACGTGAGTATCCCTTTTCTTGTACAGAGACAGGTGTCCCTCGCCATTCAGGCAGATACTCGCCGATTTCGGAGGTACTCATTAGAGCTGGGTCGGCTCAGGAGTCGCCAATCCCTGGTCGACGACACTATGTGGTACTGTTAATAGTGGTGGTGGCATCTCAGTGTGTACAACTCCTCGTATCTGGATTATGGTCTATATCAACGCAACCATCGTTGTACATGCAGCCAACCTGCAGTAGTGTTTCGCCCGTACTGCGCTACCTACGTGGGGAACATTACCTTCCGTGGTTCCTGCCAAGTTCTGTCGTCTTCATGCCCTACCGATGTGCCGTTCCAGTGAGAGTCTACCCATGCCTCTTTCGTGGCCCTAGTACCGCTTGAAGGGATGCCAGTTACCGAAGCCTACTGTTCTGCGTGGTCCTGGAATATACTGTGCTGAAGAGTGAAGACTGCTGGATTCCTGAAGTGACGTAGGGTAGAACTGTACTCATATATTATACGCATCACCGTGCCAAAGGACATTATTGTATTATCTGGCACAAAGACTTGTGAAGAAGTCTTGTTATCTGGACATAATTGCGGATACGATCGTTATTCTTGCTGTGGTCAGTGCTGTGAATACACCGTGAAGAACTTTGTTTTGGATGTTTACTGCGGGTGAAGTTTAGTTCGTGCTGTTTTCATCTACCATCATCGCTGTCTGAGGAGCTACGCGGAGGAGCATTGCTGGATCGTCAGTTAAGTTATTGTTTGAATATCTGTGTATAATCTGTTGTATTTATTATTGTTCCCTTTAAATCCTGTTTTCTTCCTTCAAAATTTTATTTTCTGTCTATCCATCTGGTACATTTTATCGTACAGTCGGGTCTTTTAGATTAGTGAGACATTTCTGTTAGGGTCATGTTAGGTTAGCATAAAGCGATAAGCATTTTTCTGTGTCTACGTCTGCTCCTGAAGTATTCTTATTTGTTTTGTTGTCTTTCCTTCCTTGTGTTGCGTTCTTTTTCCTCGCTTTCTTTGTAGAAACTTAATCAGTGTCTTTATATGGTGTTAGTTAGTAATGTGGGATCTGTCACTCTAATTTCCTTTCACGTGGGGTCATTAGTATTATATACATAGTAAATCTATTGATATGTTAAAGTGTTATTATTGTTTAAATGTAATTTAATATATTTTGATTGGTATGATTTAGGTAGTGGCTAGTTAAAGTGATAGCTCTCAGCACTTCACTGTTAAGTGTAGTTGTTGTTCTAGTCTGCTGTGTTCAGTGTTATATTTGTGAGTTCAAGGGTGGACGGGTGGCTTGTGTAATTTTTTCTTTTCTTACTTGTTGGAAAAGATTGGATTAGGCTGATTTCTTCTAGGGTGTGGCTGTGTATGTTTAGTGGTGGAGTCAGGCATAAGGGTTTCCTGCGACTGTCCTACTTAAAATTCCAAGCTCAGTATTCGTTAGGCGTGCTGGTGGAGTTTGTATTTACGTTGTCTTGTACATTCAGTAATTCTACTGTTGTGTTTAAGTGGTGTGATCTCTCGTTCTTTCTTGCAATCTTGTAAATACGTAACGGGTATCCCTTGTTTTCGTTCGTTGTCAGTCACGCATTGTATATATATATATATATATATATATATATATATATATATATATATATATATATATATATATATATATATATATATATATCAGTCTATCTCTGCTTAAACTTTGTCTGTCATATTATTTACCGTGACTGTTAGTTATCGTTGCGTTTAGTATGTGTCTTTTCATCTGTGGAGTGTTCATTTTTGCCATTTGTAAACATAATAGATAGAATATAAAGAACTGAATTACTATCAGAGTACAGCACCAGGGTGGGTGCTAGTGAGATACTGGGGTGTAGAATCTGACTTATTTTTCAATTTTGTGACGGTGCCACAACCTTACAGTGTGAGGTGGTATACCACCAAGAGGTATTATCAACTAGGAAAATACAACTTTCGACTATAGTAAGGGTCTGTTCAGTTGTATCACAGAGACTAAGTGGTCAAAAGGACCAAAACCTAGAGAGTAAGGAGAAAGTAGCCAAGAGGTTAATTGAGGGGTGAAGTGGATTATATATACATTGAGGGGTGAAGTGGATTATATTTACATTCATATGTTTGTACTTTTAGCAGTGATATTGCTATTTTTATACAATTAATGCATACTTTGTAAGCAGAGAGGTATCTGTTGATACGAGGGGCGTTCAGAAAGTAATGCACCACATCGTTTTTCTCTGCTAATAATGAAGATAGAAGCATGAAATTTTGCACACTTCAAATATGTCATGTGCCAATTGTGTGCACTAAATTGCATTGCAAACGGTCAAATAATACGGCTGCCCTAAACCGTTGAAATGGAGCGTGTTAGCAACTTGCGTTATAAGCAGCGAATTGTGATAAAATTTCTCGTTGCAGAGAAGGAAACTGTTGTGAACATTCACAAGCGTCTATGTGATGTGTATGGAAGTTTTGCAGTCGACAGGAGTACAGTCAGTCGCTGGGTTCAGAGAATCAAAGAATCAGGAAGTGGAGATACGGAGCTGCTTGATCGGCCACGCTGTGGACGTCCTGCCACAGCCACCAACACAGAAATGTTGAAATGCGCTGAGGGCATTATTCTTACTGATAGGCGAATCACTACTCAACATTTGGCCTTACAGCTGTCAGTCATCATTGGTAGTGCAAATGCAGTTATAAAAACTCTCGGATTTTCTAAGGTTTTCGCAAGATGGGTTGATCTCACAAATGACCACCGATTGCAAAGGAAAGCAATTTCTTCTGAATTGTTGGAGCGTTTCAATGCTGATGTTGGCTAAGATCGTCACAGGTGACGAAACCTGAGCATATCATTTTGAACCTGAGACAAAAAGACAGTCCATGGAATGGCATCATCCGCAATCACCAAGAAGAAAGAAATTCAAGACAATTCCTTCAGCTGGAAAGGTCATGATCACTGTCTTTTGGGACATTGAAGGTGTGATTCTTGTGGACGTTATGCCAAGAGGAGACACAATCAGTTCGCAAGCTTACATTAAGACATTGAAAAAACTCAACGATTTCGCAGAGTTCGGCCGCACAAGAATCCAGCAGACCTGCTTCTCCTTCACGACAATGCACGCCCTCACACAAATCTGGCAACACGGGAAGTAATCACCACATTCGGTTGGACTGTACTATTCCATCCACCCTATAGTCCCGATTTGGCACCCTCTGATTTTCATCTATTTGGTCCACTTAAAGATGCACTCCGTGGGACAAGGTTTGAAGATGATGAAGGAGTGATTCATGCAGCGAAGAAATGGCTACATGATCAAGACAAATTCTGGTACGGGCTAGGAATACATGCACTTGTTTCGCGCTGGCATAAAGCCGTACAAGTTGATGGGGATTATTCTGAATAATACCGATGTTTACATGACATATCCATGTATATTGTGTATAAATTTCATGATTTTTTAATAAACAGCTCCTGAGAAAAACGATGTGGTGCATTACTTTCTGAACGCCCCTCGTATAAGTGACGTGGTTTATGTTACATGTTTTTGAGTAGTTGCATAGTGTGAACATATAGCAAAAGAAGCAGAGTCATAGATAGTATTGAGTATTGTGAGTGTACATCATGGACTTAGAGGGTTTCATTCGGATAGGCAAAAAGTGTGGGTACACTGGGAAAGAACTAACGGATTATGCCAAGGCAGAATTCCACTCAAAAGAGAATCAGGATGCCTTAAGAGATTTATGTGCCGAGGAAAGAGAACTCAAGAAGGCAGAGTTAGAATTTCAATAAAAGAAGATGGAACAAGAATTATACGTAAAGAAGACGAAAGAGGATAGAGAGTTAGAATTACAGGAAAAGAAGATGAAAGGGGAGAGTTAGAATTAGAGAAGGAGAGAATGAGAATTGCTTTGGAAGAGAAGAAGATTGATAGGAAATACAATTTAAGAGATTAGAAGTGGGTGCGAGGGAGTCTCATCGTCCCTTAAGGCTGCGTCTGTCAAATGTTAACGACAAAATTGATAATATAGATTTTTTTTCTGGAGAGGTTCGAGGCCGCATGCGTGACCTGGAAGGCTAACAGAGAGTAGTGGCCATCTCTGTTATCCACATTGCTAGTGGGGCCTGCGATGGAGACTTTTTATATCCTCCCACTGGAAGAGCGGGCGGGTTATGAGAATGTGAAGCAACGGTTTCTCCGGAAGTTCCGTTTGACGGCTGAGGGGTACCGGACTCGGTTTAGAAACACGATGCCAAGTGCAGACCAGGACTTCGAGGACTTTATCTCAAAGATCAAGCTTCTGCTGAATAGATGGATCGAGTTGGAAGGAATTCCAAAGGATTAAAATGGCTTGGTTGATCTAATGCTACGGGACAAATTGTTGTCATCTTGTTCTACTGAGTCGATAGCATTTTTCCAGGAACGACAACCTAAGGATTTTACTTCTATGGCCCAATTGAGGTACCATTATGTCCTGGCACATTCGGGCAAACCCATCCATCGGTCTGGTCTGTCTGACGCCTTAGTTGCAGGTTGTCGGCAAAGTTCAGCGACAACCATGGCAAAATCAGTCAGGCGACGCAGACAGGTGCCAAGAGCAGAAGGACGATAGGCCCTCCTGTCCCTATCAACCATGCAGAGGGAATTACGGTAACTTTCGATCTCATCAGAATGGTCGGTCGAACTGGCACAACCGACAATGGAAAAGTGATAGTGTAGGAGGAGAGCGCCAAATGCGAAAGCAGGTACGCTTTGAGAAGTCTCGGAACGAAGATCGGGTTTACTATAAAACAAAACATTCCAAGCGGAGGAATGGGTCCGCTGATAGCCGATCATTCGACCTCACCAGCTAGCAGTCCCAGCAATAGTCCACGCTATGAGTCAAATAGGGAACGCAGATGTTCCAATTGTAATGGAAGGGGCCATTATGCTGACGTTTGCACTACCGTAATTGAACAAGCGAATTCCGCGTTTGTGTTGGACACAGTCAATAGCGGGGACTGTATGGGGTGTCGTCCTCTATTTAGTTCGGGCGAAAATATAGTGTTGCACTGAGGACACGCGGTACCATGTCTATCTACGGTTCATGAGACTGGTGAGGTGGCACTCCACAAGGGTGTGGTGGAGAAGAAACCAGTCTCGGTGTTGAGAGACACTGGATGTACCACAGTCGGGGTGCGTCGTTCGTGTATCGACGAGTCCTGCCTCACAGAGAAAACTGTAAAGTGTATCACGTTTGGGGGTAATGTTGAGTCTTACCCCCAATCGTGTATTAATGTGGACACTTCGTTCCTATCAGGGAGAGTGAACGCGTTTGTCCTAGAGAACCCGGTCGCCAATTTGATCGTCGGCAATGTACGGGGAGTGCATAACGCCACGGGAGGGACTGGAGCAGTCGTTCAGCAACACCGAAATCTCGAGGCGGACGATCAGATGGCCGAGGTATCACCACCTGAGAAGAAAGCACATCTGAGACGAAGTTCGCGGCAGGCGCCCATGAATACTCATAGTCCGGGGCCGTAGGACATGAATAGGAACAGTAGAGGCATATCTGAGGACCTGATAGCTAGTGACCGCAAGGTATGGGTCCGCAATATCCCCCCGAGTGCTAGCTGGCGCACACTCAAACGTGCGTTTAATGAGGTCACGCCGGTGAGATTCGTTGAGGTATTGTCATTGCGAGACAATACCAAGGTTGCACGAGTTACTTTCGCGAATAGGTGGGGTGCGCGTGATGCAGTCAGGTGGAAGCACATGTCGTTGCTTCATAACCACCTACTGATAGTCCAGCAATAACAAGGGATATGTATCGGGTTCGCGTTCAGTTAGGGTGTTTCGGTTAACGCGAATCGAACTATGGAGTCTGACCTACGTTTCCAGTACTATTCTGATAAGATATAAGTTGTTCTTTACAGCTTTATAATTTGGTGAGGGTGACTAAGGAGGTGGTTTTCAAATGTTAATACCATGTATGTGCTAAATATGATGCTTTTGAATTTATGCATTATGACGCCATAAAGACAATTTAGTATATGGTTGAATTTTGAGACGAAAGTCTTTTGGCGCTATTTAGTGATCAAATGTAACGTATACCTATGTAAGAGTTACGAGTAGTGTACAGCACACTGTATTATGGGTGACCAGGGGAGGACAGTCGTTGTCATTTTTCATGACTGCCAGAACCTTGGGTTGCCTACTTTATGTCCATATGGTTTTTCGGATGGTTGGAGAATGCAGTTATGACAACGGTAGTGGAGAACTATGGCACTCCCTATTCAGATGAGTAAATGCTGCTAGTGGCATATGGTCGTCCAGACTCCTAAGAGGGTCGGGCGAGGCCTCCTCCGAGGTAAAAAAACGTTTTCTTTCATAAGGGGGTGGATGGCATAGCACTTTTCGCAATGCATCGTTTGTACTGCGTTGGGCCAAAAGCCAGCCAGGCGAGGCCGGGGCTTGCCGAATTGGTGTGTCATGTGACCACCGGAAGTCGGGGGAAAAGGTGGAGAGGACGCATATTCACATTTTGTCAGCAAGTTTGTTGTGTAGTTCAGGTTATGGACTATTATTGAGTGCTTGCCATATTCGGTTCTTATGGATAATTACGTTGTGATTCTAGAACAATGTGGTGTGTAGTTGTTATTATCTACAGGCCGTAGTTTAATAAGTTGTCAATGATTTGAGTGTATCATTGTCCCAGTTTTGCCGCTCAGGTGAGCGATAGTCATTGCAGGGTATCTTTCAGTGTAAGTCGTACTGTCGTGTATGATGGTGATAGTTTAAGGGCAAGTTACATTGGCATTTCATTATTGTATTTGATGCGTTTGTTGGCCGTGTGAGGCCTTATTGTATTGTTCATAGAATTAGAGGGAAGTTCCTGTTAAGGGTGTTATTTCTTATGTCAGCCATTGTGGTGTGGTTGAATCTATTGAAGAACTAGCCTTTGTTTATTATTATAAATCCACATTGCAGTGGTGGAACCAGTGGAGTGTTATCCACAGTAAATTGGTTCCTGACACTGTCAGTACTTCATGCCGCCTTTTCTCAGTTCTTCACAAAAGTAAAATTGTATGAACTGACTTGTTCTTTTTGTTTTGTCTAAGCAACCCAGGGGCTGTGGGGGTCTACTTTTGAGCAGCTAAGCTTTCTTTCTAAAGATCTACCTTGATGAAATCATGTTTCTTTTTATTGTAACGTTTATCTCTGCCAGACGATTTGGTTCCTGCGATTCAAATTACAGAATGGCAGAAAATTGAAAATAAATGATATTTTACTGAATGTTAACTTCACTTCAAACAAAAGATCTCTTCCTTTCTTATGCAGTTCATGATTAAATTGAATTTTTTATAAGCTAGCTTGTGGGTTTTCACTGGACATTTTGTGAGACCTTTTACCATGGGGACGCGATACTTTTAAGTGCCAGAAGAAATTGGCTAGTCCTCAATTTACCTAGGAGAACAATTCTGTCCCCCCTTCCCCTCATACAACTAAGAGATCTACTAAATGATTCCCTGAGATCTACCGGTAGATCAAGATCCACTGTGAGCCGACCTCTGGTTTAGACTATCCAAAGAAAATCTCAAAAGGATTCAGCCCTTCAAAAACATCAAATTCGCCACAATTAGCAACAACTGAAATGTCTAAATAAAATACTTTGGTGATTCACGCACAATTCTACCTAGACACAAGGCCTATTCGTTATATTAGGGCGCAAGTCCAAACAATGAAAACCTTGCGGTCTAGTAGTAATGTGAATCTAAGTAGAAGGTTTTGTTGAAAATAGACTGTCACCACAATTCTGTTATGCACAGACACTCATTACCTTTATCTAGTGAATGTTTTTTTCTATAAGTGAATGAAAATGATTCCAGCTCACTGACAAGACGGTTATCCGTTGGAGATGTAATGTGATGTATATCAGCATGCAACTGGGTTAGCAGGGTAATGTAAGTTTTCTTATTTTTTAGTTCATAAAAGGAAGGTGTTGTCCTTCTTGTTTGCCGTCACTGCTTTTACCTGTTACTTAGTCTCTGAATTCACATTAAAGACTTTATCATTGTGGAGGTTTAATTGGCCTGTGGATCGATAGCTATTAAAGCAAAATTGGACATACTGCTCTTCATTTCACCCTCTTGCTGTAATTTTCTTCCTTGTTCCATGCATTTTATTGTTTTTTTTTATAAAATATGTACATATTATATGCATCCTTTGTTTGCTCTCCGGACCTTTACATTATCATTGTCTTTGTTTACTATATGTGACCCATAGCTAACCGAGGGTTATCCACATTTGTCCGGTGTTTCTATTGCATTCTTTGGTTGAAATGAAGAATAGTGGGAGGTGCGCTCGGTGCAGCCTTAAAAAAAGTATTCCTTTACTCCACCCCAATTTGGTGTTGTCTCAGTTTCCAAGTCTTGTGCAAATAGTGGTTCTAATAGTTCTGCTGCTAGTTCAGGTCAGCCTTGAATAACTCAGCATTTAGATTGTCGTGACATGGCGCTTTTCCATTTTTTAAACGCTTTGATAGCTGTGATGATTTCTTCTTTTTGTGTTATGTCTGTATTTACGTCTAAGTCACTTTCAGCCTCAGGAACATTCATCTGAGTCTCTAATGGATCTTTTTTCAGTGTTTCTGTGTAGGGCTCTGCCCATCTTGTTTCCTGTGCTGTGGTGGTGAGATTTCCTTGCTTGTCTGTTACTCGTACTTACATTAAGTTGTTTGCACCTCGTTGTCCACCCATAGTTTTAGTTATTTTATAAACTGTGCTTTATTCATTTCTCAGTGCTGCCCTCTTCTGCCTGTCTTGCAAGGTCATCCAGAAATGTCCTTTTGTTAGCACGGATTTGACGTTTTACTTCCTTGTCCAGCTGACTGTACTGTTCACTACATTTTGCCTGTAACCTGGGAGACATAGCTTCTGTTTTCTTTCTTTTCATTTCCTTTCTCTTCGCTATGATGTTTAGCGTTTCTGATGTTATCCAGTCTTGGCTCTTTCTTTCCTGGAATCCAAAGCATGACTCGCTGCTTTCCTTGTATATTGTCGAGATGGTGCTGAATTTCTGTTCGACATCATCGGTCTCTGTTCTTTCCTGGCTTTTGGCAATCTAATATCGTCTCTTTATGTTTTCTGGTGAGGATGTCCTTAAGTTTCGTGATGTTATATCTTTTCTGTTTGACTGCAACTGGTCCAGCAGCTCTGAGTTTCACATTCAGTCTTACTACTACTAGGTGATGATCACTTCCCACATCTGCGTCTCTTCTTACTGTCATGGATGAATTTCAGATAGGTAATAGATGTTTATAGCCCTGTCTGAGCAGAGGTGATAGTGATGACAATTTGAAAGTAAGGGGTAAGATTTAGTTTTTATCACGAGGGTGATCGTGTAAGAGAAAGGACAGTCTCTGGATATAATAATTTATCTAATTCAGCCTCTCTGGCTTGACTTTCATCATCTCCGCCTTGCCGAATATCAGCTACGCAATTAATTCCCTTGAACGTTTTTACCATGCAAGGTCCGTCTCAGACTGAATCTCGTGTGTTTCCCTGATCAAAGAATCTATTACGCCATGCTCCGCGCTTCGCTCTCTGTTTCACATAGGGCTTAATAGCCAGATGACCCACTTGTTAATTGCACTGGTGGATCCCTCGTTCATGTAGCGAAAAATATAAACTAGATGGGGAGGGGCAAAAGTGGAGGATGACTGCTGCACTATTTCCATCTGTGACACTTACTTTCACGTCTTGTAATGCATGTCTCCATCTGCCATTGATTATTACGTGATCTATTTGATTTGTGCCCTGTTTATTTGGTGATTTCCACATTAACTTGGGCACTTCTTTGTGTGGAAAAGGTGTTATTCCAAGGACCAGGTTGTTAAAACTGCAGAAGCTTATTAGTTTGTCCCCATTCTTATTTACTGTTCCACTGCAGCATTTCTCCATTACTCTTTCGTTACAAGTATTGTGTGTTTCAACTTTCGCAATGAGGTCTAACATTACTATAATAAGATCGTACCTAGGTGCAGTTCCCATCTCCTTTTGTACCCGTTGATAGAAATCGTCCTTGATCTCTTCGTTGCTGTCGTTTGTTGGTGCACAGCATTGTATAATAGTGATGTTGGTGAATCTCCCTCTCAGTCTTGTTCTTATCAGTCTGTTGTTGGTGGGTTTTCATTCCAGTAAAGACCTTTCCATTCCTTTCTTCAGAATAATGGCTACACCTCCGTTGTGCTGACCATCTTCTCTACCAGAATAAAGTACTGTTTCCCCTGTAGCTGTTTTTATTCTCCCCGTCCTGGTCCATCTGCTCTCACTTATTCCCAGGATATGTAATTTGTAGTTCCTCATCTCTGCGGTGATTTGTCTCAGTTTTCCTGCCTCATTCATAGTTCTGACGTTCCCAAATCCAATTCTGGTTTCGTGTTTTGCATTCAGGGCATCCGTTTTCAAGCCAATGGCTTCCTTTCGGCTTTCACCACTGGCAGTTTAACGAGCCCGAGACTCCGGATGTCCATCCCGCATCATGTTTTTCCATTTGTTGCCGTTTCCATAACATGTGCGATTTTTTACAAAGACAAGGGTGCCGGCCCTGTGCTAAAACCCACAACCTGGATGACCAGGGTACCAGCTTTTGTCTGACCTCTACCCACGCAGATCAGTCCAGCTTGGTTGAACCTTCCAGGAGTAAAACTCCCACTGGTATAGCTCTGGGGGTTGTCAGGGTGTACAAGCTCCCATACCGCTGCAAGGTATAGGTACCATTGATGGCAGATATATATATATATATATATATATATATATATATATATATATATATATATATATATATATATATATATATATACAACGGAGCTACTTAAGTAATATTTTACTAAATGATTCAGCTGGGGGCTCATAAACGAGCAAATATATCTTTCTATTCATAGAAGGGGCGGGCAGATACAAAGTTCACGAACGGTTTGATAAATTCATCGTTATGATTGATTTCTTAAAAATCCTATGAAGACTCCATAAAATAGAAGCGCCATATATGCAACTCTGCCAAGAGTAATCTTGAGCGAAAGTAGATATTTTTAAAGACCCTCATTGAATACTCTAAAGTGTTTCCTTTGTTAGACCATCACTCCAGATCAGGGGAAGCAATCCTGTTACAAATAGACTGGAAGGGAAGCATAAAAGAAGAGTCGGCTACCCGAAGAGCAGCAACTGGTTGACTTTTTTTCAGGCCGTAAAGCGAGAAAACCTCTGCAAAAGAAGTTGTGAAGAAGATGAAGATGGCTATATACAGCTCCACCTATGTTCTAGTCTTGACTTATGGATGCGAGGCATGTGCAACGACTACAACCCACAATATCCAGCTCCAAACCTCAGAAATGAAGTATCTGAGGAAGATGGTTGAAGTAACAAAAGAAACAAAGTCTGCAACCAGACGATACGGCAAGGCCTCAAAACCCAGCCCCTGCAGACCCAATATAACAGACCTCGAGGACGACTCGGATTCCTCTTGAAGGTCATCATTAGACAATCTGTGAAGGGCCAAAGACTACTTTGGAACAAGGCCAGGAGTTATTTCGCTCTCTCTGGCAAATGTGTACACCCCAGGGTAGAAGAGGAACGACTAAGTAAATTCTTCAAAGCCGTTATTATCTGTACCTATCTCTGCATTTAGATCACCCTTTATGTTTTGTAGTTTGGTGTAACAGTTTTCTTTTGCTGATTCTTCTTTGCCATTGGTTGGGCTTATCTTTATTTTCTACCAGACTGTTTTGAAAATTGCTGTTATTTTCAAGGATCCAATTTCTCCCACTCTATTAGTGGTTTATGTGCTTTACTGGACAGCATTAGAGCCACCCTTTTACTGTGGTGGGCAGTTTCTTCTTTCATGTCCCCAGGACAGCATCACTTCTCCAGTTAGCAGTCTCTTCCTCTCTATGCCTGTCCATCTAGCCTCACAACAAAGTCCCAGGATTTCAACATTGTAATTGACTTGTCTGCTGCAACCTGTGCATTTTCCCATTGTATGATTAATTTACAAACATCCTACGTGCGGTATGTGGAGGTTTCCTAGACGATAAAGGCGAATCAGCAACCAAGACTCTTCGAATTGTTGTAGATATTGTGTCATGAGCCTTCTTACCAGACTCGCTTCTATTGCATCGGACGGGTGAATTGATACATTTTTTAGCTGACTCTATATTTTGTTGAATTTTTTTGTAACTTAAAATTTCTACATGATGGAGTAAATAGCCCATGTCCAACCTTTGTTAGGTGCTTTTACGTCATAAATGGTAGGCCTCTAGTTTGAAGCTTTTTTTTAAATTTTTTTTTTATTGTACCGTTGTTTAAGCTCAGGAAGGTTCGTCCACCTCCATTTTGTGTTGCATTTGTTGCTGATACATCTGTGTAAGCATATGTCCAGGTGTTACTTAGGTTTGGCTCTTCTTTCTCTCAATGTCAGGAATGTTTTCTATCATTTCAGAAAAGCGATGTTGATTCCAAACTAAAAGCTTGTGTGCTGTGTTTGGAGGCTTAATTGTTGATATTGCATTTATGGGAACTGCTCTCATCTTTGTTGTAGTTGATTCTGCAATGTTGCTTCTCTTGATTCTTTCCCTTGCAAGAGCATTCATTTCTTGGTACATCGGATGATCTGTTAGTCTCCTGAATTTGTCAACTTGTTGTTGAGCCCTGCTGTCTCTTCTATCCTCCATTAGTTGGATACATGTAATATTTTCGAGTTGTTTTATTGGTGTTGTTTTCATGCCTCCTGTTATGATTCTCATTGTTGGTTTTGGAGCATGTCAATTTTATCGATGTTTGACTTAGCTGCTGTTGCCCATGACGCAATACCATATTCATGGACTGATCTCACATGTATAGTGTCTTCAGATCTCTCTCTCTCTCTCTCTCTCTCTCTCTCTCTCTCTCTCTCTCTCTCTCATTAATCTGCTCCCGAAACTGTTTCATCAAGTTTTGTCATGAGTGCTTTTCTTTGCTTTGCCCTCATTCGACTGTTTTTTCCAAGTCAAACGACGTTGATTAAAAGTAATACCTAAGTAGTTTGGATTTTCATCCACATGTAGATGTTCCCTGTTTGGAGCTATGTAATTTATTTGAGTGTGAGAACACTGTGTATGTTATTTTCCCTTCAATCAACTTCATTAGTTATGTTTTGACCCACTCCTTCCGTGATGTTAGTGCTTGCTGCTTCCGAATGCTTGCCGCAGTGATATACTTTTCAGAGATCCACAAGGCAAAGTCACTGTGCAAATGAGGCATGGTGTGTTCTTCGTGAACCATTTTCTCTTATGACATTCATGCATACAACGAACAGTGTAGGCGATAGGACTCCACTTTGGAAACTAGCAAATAACATCACAAGGCAACCCTTGTTCTGGAATCGCTGGGATACAAGAAATAGTGGGAGACCCTAAAATGCTTGAAACAAGTAACGGAAAAAAACAGTATTCCAAAATCAACTAATATAAACATAAAGATACGTCATAGTTATAACAATAAACTACAAATGATAACTAAAACAAACAAAAAAACACTTACAGCAGTGGTTTCTTCTTTATTACTCCTCCGTAACGTGAAATATCATGCAGACATGATATAGTAAGTTACATATAAGAAAGTTTTCAAAGAACGAATTGAACACAGTCTGTTGTGGTTCTCTAGCGTACAGCATAAGTTACTCATGTCCAACAGTAAGAAATTGTTTTGTTGTTATTGATCCAGCGTCGTTTGGGCTCTTGTCCTTCGGCCCAGTGCCATTTAGTGGTATTAACAAGTGCTTGTAAGTTGTAGTTTTGCTCCATATAATTATAATGTTTTTAAACGATTTAGTTACAATCTACTTCCTGGTTCTATTATTTATAGCACTGCCTAGTGTTATATTTAGTTCGATACTAACCAGTATGCACGATACCTTGGACTCAATGTTAACTGTGTGAAACGATTATGTGACGCTACGAAGCTATAAAACGGTTGTAATGATTGTAGCCGCGCTGGTGTAATGGCTACGGCGTTGTACTGGCGACCAGGTTTTCATGGTTCAAACCCAGGCGTCAGCGTTTGAAGGAATGTTTACGACCGAAAATTTGACTAAATAATCTGAACGGCTCCTGCACATAAATCCCCTGTGGATGGGAAGGAGCGAAGCTCCTGGCCGGGTTGGAAGGAAAGTCCACTGACAAGTGAGCCCAAAAAAACCAAAAACACACCCAAAAAAAACCCAAAAAAAAAATAAAAAAAAAACCCCCCCCCCCCCCCCCCCCCCCCCCCCCCCTCCCCCCCCCCCCCTCGCAATGACATGTCATTGGGCTAAAAGAGCTGGAAAGCTCGAGTGCCGCTGGTTAGAGAGAAAAAAAAAAACATTAGAGTTATCCGATTTATCTGGTCATGTCCTCCCTTTAAAGCTTTAAACCAGCGGTCGGCAACACAGGAGCTGTGGGAACTACGCTATAACTACTGAGCTCTCTAAAGATAAACCTTTATAAAATCACGTCTGTTTTCGGGTTTCAGAGTATTTAGACCCTGGAATAAGTGCAGCCATATTGTAACTTTATCTCTGACCAATCTTCTTCCTGCAATGCCATTAATAGAGCGGTGGAGAATTCAAACTAAATGACATTTTTACCAAGTGTTAATGTGATAAAGTCACTCCTTTTAACACCCCGCTCAATTTCCCCTATTCAAATAAATCTAGTAAAGTAGTTTTACAACTTTTAACCCCACTAGTATATTTGAAAATCGTTAAGGACAAAGGTCACACTGTTACTAAGAATTGGACGCAATATTTGAATATTTTTCTACGTCGCCTTTTCAAAACGCCAGCAAGCGGCTAGCGATCTGAATCTATTAACGCCAAGCGATGATACCCACCCCCAAAAACCACAAGCTTTTTTCGTTACCCGTCCTAATATTTAAAACGACCATTAGACAGTTTGGCAGCCGGCCAACGCGTTGTTTCGTTTTCAAAGAACGGGCGAGAGACAAAAAGGGGGGGGGGGAATTAACATGGAAAAAATCTAACCTAACTTGTGCATTGTGAAACATGAAACTAGCAAACCAATTGTGTGCAGGGCAGAGAAAGGGGCAAGAAAAACGTAGATAATGTATTGTATTCTAATAGAAGGATAAATAAAAGGAAAGGACAGAAACGATAATATTGTTTATTAGAATACCATATTATTCCCTATAATATGTTATCTTGCTTGAGAGTGAAAGTATGTTGTTCTGAATAAAGAAAGAAGAAAAAGTACAAAGATGAAAACTAGGATAAAGAAGTAAATGAAAACATACTGGCTAGATAAAGGACAATTGTCCGGTTAATAATCACTTTCAATTTTTAAAATCACTTCAATAATAACGGAGATATCGAAGAAAATAAAAATTGAAGACAGACAGACATACACAGTGGTAACCGCTCAACTTTGAAAATCTTCGGATGTTACATTTTCTAAACGCGTTTTTCGAAGGAAAGTCAAATTGGCTTCACTTGATTTGATTGGTTGAGGTTAGTCTAGGAAGATAGCGGATAAAACGAACGCTTTGCTAAGCATAAGTGCCACTTGATAAAATATTTCCTCCAAGAAGGGTTAAGAGCAGACGCAAAGCAATTAGTGACCAATTGCCTTTGCGGTTTGGAAGTCGGCGATCTGAACTTGTGCCATTGATCGCTAGTTAACCTTATACTTGTGAAATATTTCATTGATTGCGGTAAGATGAACAATTTTATTGATGTATATATATTATTATTAATATGTAGAGGCCAACCCAGATAGGGCGCCCAAAAATTTTGGTTGTGCGACATTTGCCTTTGTGGAAGCTTGCGACATATTAGGAGCACAGGCATGCCTAAGTAGACCTATGAAGTAAATGAAAGTACATTGTGTTGGAAAATGGATATATAAAATATTACGACTGTAAGACTAGGAAGCCACTGGCAGTCTTCGGCAGACCTCAGTGTTCCAATAACTTTAAAAATAAATAGGATTTCATATGAAAAGAATTAACAGATCACTAGAGAGAGAAAAAGAAAAGAGTGTATCCCAGCTGAAGATAACGAAGGTTTAAAGTGACAGGGGCTTTGAAACCATGTGGGGAGAAGAAGATACCCCCTGAGTATGAAGCAGTCACAATTAAAATTAGGGACTGTAGCTATTTTGGTTAGCTCTTTATCTGATCACAACGCATGTTTAATGATGTTTAATTAATAGTTGTGGAGATACGCGTATGTATATAGAGTACTTAGGGAGGCCTGTTCCTCTTGTTGCAGGGTTGAGTCATATATTACCCAGTGAGCCATAACCTGGAGCTGCAGAGTTTTGAGGCAACATGCTGGTTGCTTGAATGTTGAAGTCTTATCTGCCTCCAGAGAACACTGTAGTGAACGAGTGTGTATTTTCGAGCAAGGCATCTATCTTCAAAGGAACCACAAGATAAGCCATAAGATTGCGGGCTTATGTCAATTCATCACGTTGTATTCTCCACACGCTACTATAAACTGTTTTGTGATATGATGAGACACTCAGTCCTTCCAAGTAGTGACCCTTCATAAGACAGTATTGTTTCAGCAGGGAATAAAATTCTATAAACATTATAGTAGTGACATTTATGGACAAGATGTCCTTCATATTTATTTAATGCTGTACATAAACACACTTCATTTTAAGTTTTAAACATTCCTGTCCCAAAAGATTTGAGGTACAGGAAATTAAAATTGTAAGATAATATTATAACTTTAACCCCAGTCTTGTTGATTTAATTTTCATTAAGTTAACGTTGTGTTTGTTTGTTTCAGGCATTTATCACTACATTTGCATTACCCTAGACACGTAGCCATATAAAACATCACTCAATAGATATAAAAATATTGCACAGCGTGAGATCTGAGGGAGGTAGCGTTAGGTCCCCTGAGAACTCATCAACACCATTTTCAACTATTAGACTCAGGGTCTTACATAGCTTGACCTCACGCTGTTGACACTTATATTTTCATTTATTTACCATCAATAACCTCCCCGGTGTTAATCCACCACATATATTGGGGTCCTGTCCGGGATTTAAATTTATTGTAACATCATAGATCCAGGGTATCCCCATTGTACTAAAATTTATAACATTAATCAGTGTGGAGAATTAAATGAATTGTCATAGCCCATAGTAATTAGAAATATTTGTTAGCTATTACAGTTGGATTAATTAAATTTGGTGCAAGATAAAAGAGATTTCAATGCCAGAGTTCGAAATGACTATGCTAGATGGGGTGGAGTTATCGGAAGATATGGAGAAGATACTCTCAATGGCAATGGAAAGCGACTCCTCAGATTCTGCAGTGAGCAGAATCTGATCATTACCAACACAAAGTTCCCCCATAAGCGCATACATGCATACACTAGGTGTGAACCAACAAAGAATGAGAAGTCAGTGATCGACTATGCCATTGTTAGGAGGAGCTCATTCAAATATGTCCGGGATGCTAGAGTCTGGAGGGGGCCAGAGATTGGAAGTGATCACTACCTGCTTACAATCAAAAGAACAACTGAAAGAGTTGCTCAGCCTAGGAACTGCCCAGCACCACGCAAGAAACCAAGTAAACGAATGGAAGAAATGAGCATTAAGACCTACAAGCTGAAAGAGCCAGAAATTAAGACCAGATATCAGGGGCTTATTGCTACAGCGGTGAGAAACACAGAAGAACAACCTGATGACTTGGAAACCCTGTGGCTTAAATTCAAGGACATCATAAAGACAGCTGCTGCAGAAGCATGTGGTGAAGTCCGACTTGGGAACAAGAGAAAGAGGACACCTTGGTGGACAGAGGAAGTCAAAGAGAAAATAAGAGAGAAGACAATGGCATGGAAACAATATTTAGGAGCTAAAAACACAGCAGGATAAATAGAGAAATATAGAGAATATGTGATACTCAGAACAGAAGCAAAGAACAAGGTGCTAGCAGCAAAACAGAAGTCCTGGGAAGAATTTGGAGAAAAGCTAGAAAAGGATGCGCAAGAAAACCAGAAATTGTTCTATAAGACCCTAAAGAACATGAGGAAGGAAAAACAGTGCCCTCTTAAATTTATAAAGGACAAGCAAGGCAAATTGCTTACTGCCCCGAAGGAAGTAATGGAAAGATGGAAAGAATATTTCTCATAACTCCTTGATGGTGAGCAAGGTAGAGCATCAGAAATGATAACCACTAGCACAGAAGAGGATACAAATGGTGATGAAGATGACATAAAGATGGAAGAACTGAAGGCAGCACTGGAGAAAATCAAGATGGGCAAAGCAGCAGGGCATGATGGTATAACACCAGAAATGGTTAAGTACATGGAAGCATCAGGCGACCTATTACTCCTAAGGGTCCTACAGGCAGCATGGTGCAACAAGGCCATACCAAAGGATTGGGAGATTGCCATCATAACACCGATTTTCAAAAAAGGTGACAATCGACAATGTGGAAACCACAGAGGCATATCCGTTCTCAGTGTCCCTGGTAAAATCTACTCTAGAATCCTAGAGCAGAGACTCCGATGCCTAGCTGAGCCACAATTGGATGAAGCCCAGTGCGGATTCCGAGCAAACCGAAGTACTCAAGACCTAATCCTCACACTCAGGCAGCTGAGTGAAAAGGCCCTTGAGTACAAGAGTGAGATCCATCTTTGTTTCATAGATCTGGAAAAGGCGTTTGACAGGGTCCCTGGAGCAAACTTTGGGACTGTTTGGCAAGGAAGAACATTCCAGTACCTCTGATTCATGCTATACAGAGCTTCTACAAGTCTTGCAGAAATTATGTGAGGACAGCAAACTATAAGTCAGAAGAGTTCAGGACCACCACTGGTGTAAGACAAGGCGATATTCTGTCACCTTATCTTTTCATACTCCTCATGAACGATGTCATCAAGGCATGTAAGGAGAGAACAAGAAAGTATTCAGTGGGGTACTGGAAGATGAGACAGGTCTGTTTTTCAGAGCTAGCATTTGCTGATGATGTTGTCCTGGTTGCTAAATCAGAGACACATCTCCAATCCAACCTGCAAGTCTGGAAGGAAGAGCTGGAGAAGAGAGGGATGGTCATAAGCAGCTCTAAAACAAAATCCATGGTGATATCACGAGAAGAAAGAAAACATCAGATTAAGTTGGGAGAACAGGTCCTGGAGCAGGTCGACCACTTTAAATATCTCGGAGCTATTATAGACCGAAAGGGGGGCATCAAAGAAGAGTTGGCCACTCGAAAAGCAGCGGCTGGGAGACTTTATCAGGCCATAAATCGAGGATTCCTCAGCAAGAAAGAGGTTGGTAAGAAAACGAAGATGGCTGTATACCGCTCCACCTATGTCCCAGTCTTGACATATGGATGCGAGTCATGGGCAATGACTACAGCCCACAAAAGCCAGATTCAAACCTCAGAAATTAGGTATCTGAGGAAGGTGGTTGAAGTAACAAGAAGAGACATGGTCCGCAACCAGACGATACGTCAAGGCCTAAAATCCCACCCGCTGCAGACCCAAATAGAACAGTCCCAACTAAGATGGTTTGGCCATGTCTGCAGAATGGGAGAAGATCGGCTACCACGACAAGCATGCGAAACAAAGAGCCAGGGATCCAGACCTCCAGGACGACCCAGAGTCCGCTGGGAGGACAACATTAGACAATCTTTGAAGGACCGAGGAATAGAATGGAACCAGGCCAGGAAGAAGACAGCCGATAGGATAGTCTGGCGCTCTCTCTTCCAAACCTCTACACCACACGGTAGAAGAGGAACGACTAAGTAAGTAAGCAAGATAAAAGGTGGCAGACTTGGCCAATTTCAGATCTGCTGCAGCGCAGACTGTAAAGGAAATGGGTATGGAGGGGCAAGTTCTGATTCAGTATGTGACTTCAGAATGTGATAAGTTTATTGAAAGGGAAGATAGGAGGTTAGCAGAAGAGAAAAGATTACAATTAGAGGATGCTAGGGAGGCTAGGAAATTTGAGGCCGATAGGGAGGCTGAAATTAAGAGATTACAATTTGAGGCTGAAAAGGAGGCTAGGGTATTAGAGGCTGATAGTGAGGCTGAGATAAAAAGATTACAACTAGAAGAAAAAAGATTGCAGATAGAGGCAGAGGACAAACGATTGCAAAGGGAGCACGAACTAAGGCTAAAAGAATTGGAATTGCAAGGCCATGCTCCAGAAAATGGTAACAGCCCATCCACCTCTGATGCTAGTGCAACTCAGGGAGCCTCTAACTTGGCAATGAACTTCCATTTAGACCCCTTTGTAGAAAAAGAGGATGACATTGAGTCCTTCCTCTCTAGATTTGAAAGACTAGCTACAAATTATGGTTTAGAGAGGGAAAAATGGAGTTTGAAATTATCCCAAGGGCTTAGGGGAACATCTTATGGCGTGTTCTCAAAGTTGAGCAGAGACGATCAGGAAGACTATGACATATTAAAACAGGCTCTTCTAATTAGGTACGAGAAGAATGGAGAATTTTACAGGAAGAGATTTAGAAATGCAAAGCTACTGTCTGGGGAGACCTTCCACCAATTCTCTGCCAGGTTGGAAAACTACTTGGAGAAATGGACTGCTCTGGGGAAAACCCAAGATCTTAAGGAAATGATCATGATTGAGCAATTGAAAGAGTCCATGGCTCCAGACCTGAGAAAGTTTCTCATGGAACAAGGTGCAGAGAGGTTGGGTGAGGTGCTCAATGTCGCTGAGAGGTATCAGGCAGCCCAGGCAGAAGTAGCTGGAGCAAAGAAGAAACAGGTAGAACATAATAAAGCCCCACAAAACCAGAATAAATTTGACAGTAGAGATCAAGGAAACAGAGGTAAACGAAACTATGATAGGCCAAGATTTGACCCTCGAGATAGAAACCCGCAATACAATAAAAGGAAACCCTACAGATCTGATGGCAAGTATTGTAAAATTTGCAAGCTAAATAACCATAATACAAAAGAATGTAGGAAGAAAAATAACCCTCCACATTACGCAGCATTCCTTAAAACAGGAAATAAGGGACAGAAGGAAAAGCCTACTGGACAGCAGGAACCTTATCATCCCCCTGCATGTGAAGACGTAGTATGTAATGGGGTCACTATTAAGTTCCTTTATGATACTGGATTGGATTTTGACTCAGTCGTGAGTTCTCACCTGGTGCACCCAGATCAATATACCACAGAAACAGTGGAAATACAAGGGGCAACCAAGGAAGTAGCAACCATGACACTTCCCATCGCAAGAATAAATGTAAAAACTCGCTATGTGGAAGGAGTGATTAGAGCAGCAGTGATAAACGGACCAATCTACCCTCTGATATTGGGGTGTAGGTATGTCTTCTTGGGAAACCTCAAAAGACCAGTGATTATGGCAACAGTACAGACCAGGTCACAATCAAGAAAACCCAATAAATACTCATCCAGAGGAGATGAGGAAGGCACAGGCTGAGGATAGGTCACTAAAGCTGTGTTTCAAGAAACTCCCGAAATGCCATACCCCTCCAAATAAAGGAGATTTTTATATGAAGAACAAGCTAATGTATAGGAAGGCTGGAACTGGATACACTGGTCATAAACAGCTAGTTCTTCCAACTTCATATAGGGAGAAGGTGATAAAAAGATCACATGTCGTATCAGATGGTGGACATGTGAGAAAAGGTACTACCGGTCAAAAAGTATATATGTCATTCTATTGGCCTGGCGTAGCTGCGGACATTGCAGAATTTGTGGAGGCCTGTTACCAATGCAACAAGGGAAAGCCCACACGTTGGGAAAATCATCAGGACCTACAAAAGCACTACGGTGAAAACAGGCCTGAAAATAAAAGGAAAAGTAAACATGATAAGGTAGACATCGTGGATAGGAAAACCCCTTTTCACACCCAGTCTTCTAATAAATCAGTTAGAATGGCCACTATGCGTAGGAAACAAAAATTATCTTCAAGCCAGTCCCACCCGACAAGCCTTTGGTCGGAGTTCCGGGAACTGGACGAAAATAAAAGAGAGGGAAGCCCTCTCACTTTGGAACTGAAACTGCGGGGAAACCCCAGGAAAAGAATTGGTAATGGACGGTTGATGTGTGGTGGCAAACAAACGAGAGCAAAGCCACCACCACCATACTTCCAATTACATAAGCATTAATGGAATGGCACCGGCAACACTGCTATTTGGCAGCATAATCAAAGGTCCATTGGAAGCCTTATTGAGGACGTGGACAGATGAGAAGGCAGAAGAGACTGTAACCTCATCATATCAGTATGTGAACGAGCTAACCACTCGCTTAAGAACTGGCTGGAAACTTGCAAATGATAACCTAAGACAAGCCAGGAAGAAACATGCTGCATATTACAATAAGAAAGCGAAGGATAGGGAGCTTGCTGTGGGGGAGAAGGTGCTTCTTCTACTACCCGGCAGCAGCAACAAACTTCAGATCGGATGGCAAGGTCCTTACACAGTTTTAGAAAAGGTATCTAGAACTAACTATAAGATAGATAAGAAAGGTAAAGAAAAAATCTATCACGTGAACCTCCTAAAGAAATATCATGATAGACAAATCCAGGAAGGGACACATTTAATGACCTTGGCCATAGCTACTGAGATGAAGAATGAACCTCTCACCTCTTATGAATACCCCCTGAAACCCTGTGAAACTCCTGCACAGGTAAAGATCAGTAAACATTTGACAAAAGGTCAGAGGGAGAAGATTCAAAAGGTTCTGGAAAATCATACAGACGTGTTAACGGACAAACCGGGGCACACAAACTTGTTGGAATATGACATGAAATTACTAGACCCAACACCCATCTGTATGAGAGCCTATACTATCCCGTTCGCAAAAGAGAAAGCTTTAAAAGAGGAGATAGATTATCTGTTACAGGAAGGAATCATTTCTCACAGTGAATCTCCGTATAGCTCCAGTGTGGTATTGTTGAGGAAACCCTCTGGGGAACATAGACTGTGCATAGATTACAGGAAACTGAATGCTGTCACAGAAAGTCAGGTGGATCCATTACCTGATACTAACCAACTGTTTGCCAGACTGAATAAGGCAAAATATTTTTCTAAGGTAGATCTCAGCAAGGGATATTACCAAATTCCAGTGAAGCCTGAGATTCGACCTTATCTGGCTTTTAGCACCTCGGAAGGGCACTATGAGTTCAACATGTTGCCGTTTGGTTTGAAAAATACCCCGAGTGTGTTTTCCAGAATGATGCGAAAATTGGTGGATCCCCTGAAAAACCCATGTATTGCAAATTTCATTGATGATATCCTCATCGCTACGGAAACATTTGAAGAACATGTTAACTCTTTGAATATGCTATTTGATAGACTCAGAGAGGCAAACTTAACTGCTAGACCAACAAAATGTTGTATTGGATGCAAGGAATTAGAATTCTTGGGACATACTGTACATCAGGGTAGCATGACCCCTGACCCCAAGAACCTGGAGAAATTACAGAGAGCACCTAGACCACAGACTAAGAAGGATGTGTGATCTTTTGTGTCACTTTGTGGCTTTTACCAAAAGTACATTAACAATTTTAACTCTGTATGTGCTCCTCTGACGGATTTAACTCGTAAAGGAAAACCAGATAGAATAGAATGGTCAGCAGAATGCGAGTTGGCATATAATGAGTTAAAGGAGAAACTCACCAGTAAGCCTATATTGAAATTACCTGATTTGAGTCAGGAATTCGTGGTAAGAACGGACGCTAGTAATGTGGGATTAGGGGCCACATTGTTACAAAGGTCCTCTTCACCAGATGGGGAATTGAACCCAGTTGCTTATGCCAGCCGCAAGTTAAACAGAGCGGAACAAAACTACTCAACTATTGAAAAAGAATGTTTGGCTTCAGTCTGGGGGATCAGGAAATTCCAGATCTATCTTTATGGTAGACCATTCGTGGTACAAAGTGACCATCAGCCCTGGTTTTTCTGGCCCAGGCGAAACATGGTAACTCACGATTGTTAAGGTGGTCTTTGCTCATTCAACCTTACTCGTTTACCATTGAATACATTCCGGGATCGCAGAACGTTGGGGCAGATTTCTTGAGTAGGCACCCACCTGCAGAAACCCAGGATACTCATAAAGCCTAGTTGAGTTAATTTGATCGGGATTGTTAAAACGGATTATAAAGCTGCATTAGGATGCAGGCTTTTAACAGGGGAGATATGTGATAAAGTCACTCCTTTTAACACCCCGCTCAATTTCCCCTATTCAAATAAATCTAGTAAAGTAGTTTTACAACTTTTAACTCCACTAGTTTATTTGAAAATCGATAAGGGCAAAGGTCACACTGTTACTAAGAATTGGACGCAATATTTGAATTTTTTTTACTATATAGTTGGAAGAGGGTTACCTATTCCCCAGAAACCACATAGATACCCGCCCTATTATTTAGAGACAGGTTGTAACTATAAATAACTACTTTTCAAAACCCAAGCGATCGCTTGTCCAAGATTTGAATCTATTAACGCCAAGCAATGATACCCACCCTCAAAACCCACAAGCTTTTTCGTTACCCGTCCTAATATTTAAAACGACCATTAGACAGTTTGGCAGCCGGCCAACGCGTTGTTTCGTTTTCTAAGAACGGGCGAGAGAGGAAAAAAAAAGGGGGGGAGGGGGATTAACATGGAAAAAAATCAAGGCTAACTTGTGCATTGTGAAACTGAAACTAGCAAACCAAATGTGTGCAGGGCAGAGAAAGGGGCAAGAAAAACGTAGATAATGTATTGTATTCTAATAGAAGGATAAATAAAAGGAAAGGACAGAAACGATAATATTGTTTATTGGAATACCATATTAATCCCTATAATATGTTATCTTGCTTGAGAGTAAAAGTATGTTGTTCTGAATAAAGAAAGAAAGAAAAGTACAAAGATGAAAACTAGGATAAAGAAGTAAATGAAAACATACTGGCTAGATAAAGGACAATTGTCCGGTTAATAATCACTTTCAATTTTTAAAATCACTTCAATAATAACGGAGATATCGAAGAAAATAAAAATTGAAGACAGACAGACATACACAGTGGTAACCGCTCAACTTTGAAAATCTTCGGATGTTACATTTTCTAAACGCGTTTTTTGAAAGAAAGTCAAATTGGCTTAACTTGATTTGATTGGTTGAGGTTAGTCTAGGAAGAGAGGGGATAAAACGAACGCTTTGCTAAGCATAAGTGCCACTTGAAAAAATATTTCCTCCAAGAAGGGTTAAGAGCAGACGCAGAGCAATTAGTGACCAATTGCCTTTGCGGTTTGGAAGTCGGCGATCTGAACTTGTGCCATTGATCGCTAGTTAACCTTATACTTGTGAAATATTTCATTGATTGCGGTAAGATGAACAATTTTATTGATGTATATATATATTATTATTAATATGTAGAGGCCAACCCAGATAGGGCGCCCACAAATTTTGGTTGTGCGACATTTGCCTTTGTGGAAGCTTGCGACATACTAGGAGCACAGGCATGCCTAAGTAGACTTATGAAGCAAATGAAAGTACATTGTGTTGGAAAATGGATATATATAAAATATTACGACTGTAAGACCAGGAAGCCACTGGCAGTCTTCGGCAGACCTCAGTGTTCCAATAACTTTAAAAATAAATAGGATTTCATATGAAAAGAATTAACAGATCACTAGAGAGAGAAAAAGAAAAGAGTGTATCCCAGCTGAAGATAACGAAGGTTTAAAGTGACAGGGGCGTTGAAACCATGTGGGGAGAAGAAGAAGATACCCCCTGAGTATGAAGCAGTCACAATTAAAATTAGGGACTGTAGCTATTTTGGTTAGCTCTTTATCTGATCACAACGCATGTTTAATGATGTTTAATTAATAGTTGTGGAGATACGCGTATGTATATAGAGTACTTAGGGAGGCCTGTTCCTCTTGTTGCAGGGTTGAGTCATATATTACCCAGTGAGCCATAACCTGGAGCTGCAGAGTTTCGAGGCACCATGCTGGTTGCTTGAATGTTAAAGTCTTATCTGCCTCCAGAGAACACTGTAGTGAACGAGTGTGTAATTTCGAGCAAGTCATCTATCTTCAAAGGAACCACAAGATAAGCCATAAGATTGCGGGCTTATGTCAATTCATCACGTTGTATTCTCCACACGCTACTATAAACTGTTTTGTGATATGATGAGACACTCAGTCCTTCCAAGTAGTGACCCTTCATAAGACAGTATTGTTTCAGCAGGGAATAAAATTCTATAAACATTATAGTAGTGACATTTATGGACAAGATGTCCTTCATATTTATTTAATGCTGTACATAAACACACTTCATTTTAAGTTTTAAACATTCCTGTCCCAAAAGATTTGAGGTACAGGAAATTAAAATTGTAAGATAATATTATAACGTTAACCCCAGTATTGTTGATTTACTTTTCATTACGTTAACGTTGTGTTTGTTTTTTTCAGGCATTTATCACTACATTTGCATTACCCTAGACACGTAGCCATATAAAACATCACTCAATAGATATAAAAATATTGCACAGCGTGAGATCTGAGGGAGGTAGCGTTAGGTCCCCTGAGAACTCATCAACACCATTTTAAACCATTAGACTCAGGGTCTTACATAGCTTGACCTCACGCTGTTGGAGCGATCGGTAGCCAATTCCTGCTTCACAGCGTCGCTCGACTTGATTTATTACATTTTTGAACAATATTCAAGGTTTTGTTTAGTTCGAAATTACTTCTATCGCTACATGTGTTATACAGTATATCGCTACATATATTATTTATCGCTATATATATTATTTATCACTGCATATATTATTTATCACTACATATTTTATTGATCACTACATATATTATTTATCACTACATATATAATGTATCACTGCATATATTATTTATCACTGCATATTTTATTTCTCACTGCATTTATTATTTATCACTACATATTTTATTTTTCACTACATATATTATTTATCACTACATATATTATTTATCACTGCATATATTATTTATCACTATATATATTATTTATCACAGCTTATATTATTTATCACTGCATTTTTTATTTATCACTGCATATATTATTTATCCCTACATATATCATTTATCACATTAAATATTTTTTATAACTACATACATGTTTATCACTACACATATTATTTATAACAACATATATTATTTATCACTACATTTATTACTTATCACTACATATAATGTTTATCGCATCAAATATTATTTATCACTACATACATTATTTATCACTACTGTGACGTATAGGATGAAAATTGAAGTTCCTGAATTGATGGATGATAAAGGATAGGACCCGGGAATAGCATCGGGGCCCCTGGATTTGTGTGTAACAAAATAGTCAACGTGGGTTCCACGCGGGCTCATTAGTATGCACAATAGCAACGTGGATTTTCCCCCAACGCGGGCTAATTAATATGTAAACAGTTATCATGCGAGGATCCAGGAGTTTGTTTTGTCTTAGGTCTGGTTAGACACGCCTACCTGCCTATATCTCGATCCTTGAAAATCAAACATTTCCCTACCTCTTTTCTGTCATCCCGTCTAGAAGGGCGTTGCCAAGAGGAGACGTAAGCGGTCAGTATCAAAAGACGGTTGTAGTCCATAGGAACGAGCAGAACGATTTCTCACCTTCGGTTCACACGTTCATGCGAACTGGCTAAGACGGGGGAAATCGTTGGCAGACGAGACGAACGGGGGAAGTCTAGAGATTGGACTGGCGGCGCAGAAACAGAAAAGTTCCCTGATTTCAATTAAGGTGTGAAACTTCGCGTGTCGCTACTATCTTTAATTTATTAACTATATATTGGCATCGCCGAAAATGCAGTTTATCATTCGTTGGTCAGAGATTCGAAGGAGTACTAGCTTATAGTAGAATCTAACAAGATTTCTTTTGGATTTTCTACTATATTGGAGTCTATATTCATTCTTTTGTGCTACGGTAAAATATATTAGTCTTGAGGGATTGAGTCGCTTAGTTCCTTCATTTATTTCACTGGACTTTTGTGGTCATTTAAACCTATTAAATCAACCCATCACAAAGTTTTCCAGGTGTAAATTTAATAATGTAACTATCCGTTATTTCCAGAGAGAATAGATGTGTAACATAATTTTAAACGCTAGGCGAGCGAAATGGTTTATTAACCTTTTATTTCTAATTCACTTCGTGTAAATTTTGAGTAATTAACTGTCATAGCTAGTAGTAATTAAATCGATACATTGGCTAAGTCACTCGTGAAATTTATTTAATATAAAAAAATTACTACCGGAGTGATTTACAGATCTTACCGAATACCGCGGATGTTAGAAATAATTATGGTAGAATTACCTGTTTTATATATTCTCTTTAAACAGGTGATCAGACCTTGCGATCCAAAGGTTTTATTATATAGAAAGTCATGTTCACATGGCTTATGGCATCCCGGTATAGGTTCCAAACATACAAACATTGACTATACCAAAATCTGATTGTTGGAGACCCTTATAAGTCCTTCACAAAACCAGTAGAGTGGTTAAATAACCAAACTCACGTCAATGTTAAATAGTGTAAAGTTTAACTGGAACGGGACAATGACAGATATATTATATTAAATCATATAAAGTTCCCTGGCCTGAGGAGGCAGAACTTCCAGCACGAATATATTTAATTAAAACCCATATGACAGTAACCAGTGTTTTTACCACCAACTTCTCAGAGAATCTTTACGGCTATTTCTTTACCAAGAACAGTCGGGGAGTAACATTCTGCTGTTTGAGATATCTCCCAGTCATTACGACAGAAGCCTAGAACACAAACTTATTCCCAGTTTAATACCTGCAAATCCGATGAAGAAGAGCCAGGAAAATTTTATATCGACACACCCATCCAGCGAAACTCCGAGAGAAACATAGCAGTGCCTATACGGAGATCTCTGGGGCTGTATGTTACAAAAATTAGCAAGACATATAATAGTCTTTAATTCATGTTGTGATTTGATAAATTCTTTGGACGTATGCAGTGTCGGCAGAGGGTAAGTTTACCTGTTGTGAGCGCTCACTGGTATGAATGCTGAGAGTGAAAAAACGGAACGGAAGAATTTAGTTGCTTCAGTTTACTACTAATATAACACCTTCTTTTTTTATCTATTCTCTCACTAAATCTGAAGACCCACGGGAAAGTTAAATTAAGGACATATCCTATAAACCCGTCCCGTCTACCCCACTCCTATTGTCATTCCATCGTTTGATCTGTTCGGTAAACACACCTCGGGTGGGATCATTTTCCTAGTTTTTTCAATGTTCCAGAGGGAGGGTCGATGAGAATATCTATTGTTTATTTATTTTCCCTTTATGTAGCTATAATTTAACCTGATGACATGATAACGATGTATTAACTGTTGTAATCTATTTTTTTCTTTCTAAAGATATAATAAATTTTATAACCCTTAAGCTATTAGTTTGTGGTCAAAACCCTTTCCCTGATATATATATTATATGTGCCCATAGTTACCTGTTCGTTTCTACGTATTTTTGTCACAAAAGTTGTTTGTGTGTGCGTACGAGAGGATAGTGTATTAGAATCAGTATCTAGTGAAATAATACTTCTTCATGTAAGTGTGTCGTGCTATACAGGTGAGTTGAGCAATTACTCATCCCAAGACAGTATTTTTCTTACACTCTGTATTCCTCGTAAACAGGACTATTTCTCGCACCTTTTTCTCTCACATAGCTTCCACTATATTATTATTATTATTATTATTATGATTATTATTATTAGCTTCCACTATCACACCCCTTGCTCGATTGTGACCATAAAAATAAAGCCTATATCAAACTCATGACAACTAGATATATTATTTATCACAGCAAATAGCATTTATAACTACATATATCGTTTGTCACTGTATGTATTATTTATTACTGCACATATTATTTATCACTTTATATATTATTTATCACTACATATATTATTTATCACTATATATATTATTTATCACTACATATATTATTTATCACTACATATATTATTTATCGCTGCATATACTATTTATCACTGAATATATTATTTATCAAAGAAATATAAAGTTTTCAGTGGAAATTACCTATGTACAGTATATTACGTGACAAGCAAGTACCTCGTGAAGAAATGAAAGGAAAAATCGATCGTGCGCTGATTGGCACTATTTCTTCTTTTTTCAGCTTTTCCTTTCAGACACTTCTATCTTTCATTTTTCACAGAGAAAGTTAACTTGTTAACACACACAGCAGTTTGACAGCCATGATTTGAAGAGAAAAAAAACTCACATACACTTATGAAATGATAAACATAGAAAAAATATGTAGTCTTTGTAATAAAATAATTTTTCTATGTAAGAGCCAACCAATACCATTGTATTATTTATTTTTATTTATTTATTTGAAACTACAGACAGATGGTTGATTTTTTTTTTTAAATGTCGCATCCCTTTGTATTCGATAAGCATTTCATACATGTAAATATCTGATTCTGATGACTTCCGCTGATGGATAAATAGCGATATTTATATGGGATTGCAGTCATCGTTGCATAAACATTTATCTTAACAAAATTCATAAGATACTGGTTTATAGTTTTTACTTCTGCTTTTTTTATTTAGACGCTGTCACTCATTCAAGTAAGTAAATAAATATTACACACATAAAGGTATGTTTCAGGCTGTTGTGAAAAATAAAGAAGTAGAAAACTAGACAATAGAAAAACAACAGAAGGAAGAGACTTATCGGAGAATTTAACCCAGGAAATTCCAAACGGCATCGCCGCGTAGCTACGGAAACGAATCACACTATCCTCCCTGCCAACTAGGCACCACTAGCTAACGTTTATCGGCGGCTAACTCTTACTAACGATCTACCTGCACCACATTAATCGATAAGACAGCAATAAACGGTAAAACGGTTCAATCTCGCTGAGTGGCGACCGCGTCGTTCCTATGGTCCATAATTCGAATCCTCAGATGTAATTAACTTTTGTTCTTTATTTTGCGTAGCATCTTATGTTTTATTCCTCTTTACTTTCTTTCTTACGAGTGCCTGTCGTATGCCTATTCTTGTTTACTGTTTCCTATTCACAGATCTCGGGTTATCCTTTATGCTATTGTAGCTTAAGTCGGTATTTACTGTCTTGTATACCCCCACCCCCCTTTGGAGCCACCGATGCAGCTGTCGCGCTTGCAGGAAGTCTGCAACGAAGCTTTTTATGGTAGTCAAGAAGAATATGCGAGTCTGTCGTAGGTCTTGGACTCAACGAATAAAATCAGTATCTACTTTATGCAGACAGAATGCACTGACTGTGTTAATTCATCTCTCATGGAATTTCAATATGCCCTGGAAGATACGAAGTGTACAAAGATACAAAGCAAGATCAGCAGTTTTTAAAAATGTACATACATGGACAAGAATAATAACTTCTTTTTTTTTTGTATATGAATTAATCTTCAGCTCAGGGCCGGCCTTAGTAACTGCATTGCCCCATTTAGCCAATTTTGGTCGAGGCCCCTGGATTTAGATTATTTCAAATTAGAATTGAGGAATATATGCTTTTACAATGCATCTTCATTTTAAAAAAAAGTTATATTTATTTGCTATATTTTGACGCAAAACGTGCTACAACACAACAATACGTAAAAAATATTTCTTTCTTTCTGTTCCACAAACTCTTTCAGAATGTTGTGCAAGTTGTTTGCGAGTGGTTTATATTACAAGGCTGTTGAGTCTATTTTGAAGCATGTGCGACCGTAGCTCGTTCTCCTGACTCCATTGTCACTGGTAATATATGCGTAGAGCAATGTGACGTATAATGGAAATCTAATTAATATTAGACAAACATAAAGGTATGTTTTCAGGCACTCGTAAGAAATAAAGAAGTAGAACACTTGGACAACAGAAAAACAACAGACGTGAGTGGCTTACCCAGGGTTCGAACCCCGTACCTTCCGTACGACAACTCCGCCTAGCTATCAAGCGAATCACACCGACCCCACGGCCAGCTAGGCATCCCCAAATAAAAAGATGCCTTGCTGGCTATTTATCAGTACGAAACACACAAGATAACACCGGAAGTATACAGTGGGCAACTCAGCCCTTAAATGACGCAATCACTTCTGTTGTTCTCCTATTAACAGTATGTGTCCAGTCCAAACAAGACAAAGACCTTGATACTGGGTCCAGTAAATAGTAGAAGACTTAAGGACATTAGTATAGAACAGAGGGTAGGTTTCTGGTATTGTATAAACATAAATAACACATAAGGAAGGGAAACCCGAGGCCTGTAAACAGCAAATTAATATTAGACAAACATAAAGGTATGTTTTCAGGCACTCGTAAGAAATAAAGAAGTAGAACACTTGGACAACAGAAAAACAACAGACGTGAGTGGCTTACCCAGGGTTCGAACCCCGTACCTTCCGTACGACAACTCCGCCTAGCTATCAACCATATACACACAAGATAACACCGGAAGTATACAGTGGGCAACTCAGCCCTTAAATGACGCAATCACTTCTGTTGTTTTCCTATTAACAGTATGTGTCAGTCCAAACAAGACAAAGACCTTGATACTGGGTCCAGTAAATAGTAGAAGACTTAAGGACATTAGTATAGAACAGAGGGTAGGTTTCTGGTATTGTATAAACATAAATAACACATAAGGAAGGGAAACCCGAGGCCTGTAAACAGCAAATTAATATTAGACAAACATAAAGGTATGTTTTCAGGCACTCGTAAGAATAAATACAAGTGCCTGAACACTTGGAAAATGTTTGTCTTATATTAGTACCCTCTGTTCTATACTAATGTCCTTAAGTCTTCTACTATTTACTGGACCCAGTATCAAGGTCTTTGTCTTGTTTGGACTGACACATACTGTTAATAGGAGAACAACAGAAGTGATTGCGTCATTTAAGGGCTGAGTTGCCCACTGTATACTTCCGGTGTTATCTTGTGTGTTTCGTACTGATAAATAGCCAGCAAGGCATCTTTTTATTTGGGGATGCCTAGCTGGCCGTGGGGTCGGTGTGATTCGCTTGATAGCTAGGCGGAGTTGTCGTACGGAAGGTACGGGGTTCGAACCCTGGGTAAGCCACTCACGTCTGTTGTTTTTTTGTTGTCCAAGTGTTCTACTTCTTTATTTCTTACGAGTGCCTGAAAACATACCTTTATGTTTGTCTAATATTAATTTGCTGTTTACAGGCCTCGGGTTTCCCTTCCTTATGTGTTATTTATGTTTATACAATAATGGAAATCTAAGCATCCGACAGCCTTTGCTTTCCCGTTAGCGTCCTAAGATTCGCTAACAAAGTCACGCATTTCTCTGCCTGTCTGACTCACCTTTTAATCCACGCCTCTTTTTACTTGACCATAATAAACGAGTTTGTTTACCAACTTTCGCAACCTGTCATTCATAGCAGGGGGCGAACCACGTTTGTTTACCTGAGTTTCTCACGCGAGCGATCTGTCAGTCATTAGACACCAGACAGATTCACATGGAAATAACGCACCTCTTTTAAAGTAGCCGCACGGGCTAAAACAAATTCCTCGAGAATCCTGTGATGTTCGTACATACATGGAAAGATAACGCTTTTATCTCGAGAAGCGTGGAAAATCTCGGAAGGAAGCCCGCTACACGGGTTAAGCCTCTGTTGTCGGTTAGCAACGGCCGACAGAAGCGACCGTAAACCTTTTGTCTGGGAAACGTAGTTTCAGATTTCTCTGCTAGGAAACAGGGTGTGAAAATTCACATCTTCTAGAAATCATAATAACATGATCGTATATGAACTGCGTCTTTTTTCAGAGAGTCTAAACACATTATCTAGAAACATTGGGAATAGATGTGTTAATAGTTTCGTGGTGTTTTCTTTCTGGATTTCTGGTAATATAAATTTGTGCTTAAGCGATTTAATGTGTTAAGTTTACCATTATAATTCACGGTGATTTTCTAGCGTTAAAACTAGCGAATTAAATAACGCGAAGCTAATTTTTATTCCAGATGTTTCAGTTGTAATGTAAATTTTATTACCCGCTATCACACAGAAATAGACGGTTTAGTTAACTAATTAATACACTAGGCGCAACGGATAATTGACGGAATAGAATTCACGTTTATTTCATTTTGTATAATTTAGTAAGTGACTGTTGTTTAAATATCATGCGACTAAACAAACCAACGCCGACCCTCCAATAGCTACTTAGCGACAGGCGATATTTGTTAAAGTGCGCGTATGGATAATTAAATAATAACTGACCAGATAGGAATAGGCTAGAGACAACGTGTGCTTATATGTAGATATTATTAGTAGCAATTTTTTCATAATATTCCTCTATCCTTAGGCATGACCTGATCAACGGGTATCAGCGGTTTTTTTATTTGACTTTATTTTGGTCAATATCTTGGGCCTTGTCTCCATTTTACTGATTGGTTTAAAGTTTTCTTATTTTGGCTTACGCGTCTCCAAGTTCAGTTGTGAACATAAATAACACATAAGGAAGGGAAACCCGAGGCCTGTAAACAGTAAATTAATATTAGACAAACATAAAGGTATGTTTTCAGGCACTCGTAAGAAATAAAGAAGTAGAACACTTGGACAACAGAAAAACAACAGACGTGAGTGGCTTACCCAGGGTTCGAACCCCGTACCTTCCGTACGACAACTCCGCCTAGCTATCAAGCGAATCACACTGACCCCACGGCTAGCTAGGCATCCCCAAAAAAAGATGCTTTGCTGGCTATTTATCAGTACGAAACACACAAGATAACACCGGAAGTATACAGTGGGCAACTCAGCCCTTAAATGACGCAATCAATTCTGTTGTTCTCCTATTAACAGTATGTGTCAGTCCAAACAAGACAAAGACCTTGATACTGGGTCCAGTAAATAGTAGAAGACTTAAGGACATTAGTATAGAACAGAGGGTAGGTTTCTGGTATTGTATAAACATAAATAACACATAAGGAAGGGAAACCCGAGGCCTGTAAACAGTAAATTAATATTAGACAAACATAAAGGTATGTTTTCAGGCACTCGTAAGAAATAAAGAAGTAGAACACTTGGACAACAGAAAAACAACAGACGTGAGTGGCTTACCCAGGGTTCGAACCCCGTACCTTCCGTACGACAACTCCGCCTAGCTATCAAGCGAATCACACTGACCCCACGGCCAGCTAGGCATCCCCAAAAAAAGATGCTTTGCTGGCTATTTATCAGTACGAAACACACAAGATAACACCGGAAGTATACAGTGGGCAACTCAGCCCTTAAATGACGCAATCACTTCTGTTGTTCTCCTATTAACAGTATGTGTCAGTCCAAACAAGACAAAGACCTTGATACTGGGTCCAGTAAATAGTAGAAGACTTAAGTGCCTGAAAACATACCTTTATGTTTGTCTAATATTAATTTACTGTTTACAGGCCTCGGGTTTCCCTTCCTTATGTGTTATTTATGTTTATACAATACCAGAAACCTACCCTCTGTTCTATACTAATGTCCTTAAGTCTTCTACTATTTACTGGACCCAGTATCAAGGTCTTTGTCTTGTTTGGACTGACACATACTGTTAATAGGAGAACAACAGAAGTGATTGCGTCATTTAAGGGCTGAGTTGCCCACTGTATACTTCCGGTGTTATCTTGTGTGTTTCGTACTGATAAATAGCCAGCAAAGCATCTTTTTTTGGGGATGCCTAGCTGGCCGTGGGGTCAGTGTGATTCGCTTGATAGCTAGGCGGAGTTGTCGTACGGAAGGTACGGGGTTCGAACCCTGGGTAAGCCACTCACGTCTGTTGTTTTTCTGTTGTCCAAGTGTTCTACTTCTTTATTTCTTACGAGTGCCTGAAAACATACCTTTATGTTTGTCTAATATCAGTTGTGAACAGGACCGGCCACAGAGACTAACGAACATTTTAATAGTAAATGTTAACTGGACTTACAAATACCCAGATATATATTCTTTGCATTTTATCAGCCCACTAGGGTGTGAAAGATATAACAATTCTCCCGACTTCTGATAGTCGTATCCAAGTGGATTTTTTTCCCAGAACAGTTACGCTATTTCAGAATCGGCACTCACCAGAGCCAGCCGATAGGATTTACCATCATCATCAAGTAACAATAATTAACATTTTTTTTTAGCGATCAGATGTATTCCTACTGTTTACTGTGAACACCAGATCTCAGGGAGTCTCGGCATTAACTATCCAAGGTGACAGTGTTTATCCAGGAAATCAAACACCAAATTGAGCGTTCCCCTTATAAAATTTAATTATTGAAAGGAGGGACTGGGGCCCAATTCGGACGATAAATACTCTGGACCTTATATACATATTCATGGATTTTTTTACGTCCAACAGATTGTTTCACCAAGAATAGGGTGATGATGATGATAAAATCCCTTTAGCTGTGAGCAGGTCGCTCTTGACAGCCAATTGCCTCTCTGACAAAGGTGCAAGACTTCCTCAGTTGTTGTGATGATGTGAAGAGTGTATTGTGGTTGGTTGGATGCGATGGGGGTAGCTGGTGTCGCAGGTCTGTTAGTCTAAGGCACTGTAACAGTAGGTGTTCAACTGATTCCTCATGGTGGTGGCAGTGCCTACAGTTTGGTTCACGTAGTGGGTCTATTCTATTTAAATGTTTATTGACGGAGGCATGGCCTGTTCTCAGCTGGAAAATTAGACTCTGATCTCTTCTTTTCAGTTGTTTAACTGGATCTTGTCAGTGGCTTAATGGATATGAACGCAGTTTCATAATCCAGATATACCAGATTCGAAACCTGCTGCAGGCGGTTTGGTAGCAGATAGCTTTGTGTGGATTTTTAACAATGGTATAAGCGCCGTACCGTTCAGAAAGCAATGGCAAACTACTGAATGAAAAAATTGCCTAGAAAAATCAAAAAACAGCCAATAAAAGCTGGGGTTGATTGCCACGTCCTGTAAAGGATAAGCAACTAACTTAACTGGATCTTGAGGGTTTGGTTTAGCTTGATGTATGAAGAATGGACGCCCTGTCTGGGACGAAGCCCATTGGTTTAGCCATTCTTGCCTATAATTGTTTCTCAGGATCTGTTGGCAGGTTTGCAGTGTGGTACTTGATGGGAACTGGGGCAATGCTGCTCCTCTTTTGGATAGTTTATCGGCTTTTTCATTTCCTGAGACTCCGACATGCCCTGGGATCCACTGGAGTGTAACTTCGACGCAATAGGAAGTGAACAGTTGATCAACTAATCTACAGATGTTTAATATTAGGAGACATTTTGCTTTATAGGGCTTGGAATGCTGATTTTGAGTCTGAGAATATAACAATATCCTCAGGTGGAGTGATGCCACTTTCAATGTCTGAGATTATCCGGCACAATGCTTTTTCTAGTGCTGCTATTTCTGCATCATAGCTGAAACAAATTTCTCCGCAAGGGCCAAAGATGCGAGGGTGGTCTTCTGGGTGCAGGTTGGGGTATTTTATCACTGCGCCATATCCAGCATTGGTGGTAGCTTTAAATGGAGATCCATCCGTGTAGGCATGGATGATGTCTTGTGGATATGAATCTATAGTTTCTAAAGCGATGGTTTTCAGTAGTGGTCCTAGAGTGTTCTTGTCTGCTGAGGGGTCAGAAATTTCAGTTCTTACTGTCACGGAGTGTTTTGATGGTATTTTGCATGTGTGAATGTTCCCATGCTCCAGCGGGAGTTTATTAGTCATGTGAGTTGTTGTGAGCTGGGAATGCGTGCATGGTAATAATTTAGCTATAGGGTTGTGAGCAGTGCTTGAGACAAGCTGTTAGCTTTTGTGATGCGTGAATGAAGATCAGTGGAGCGTGAAAGGGTTTCACGGGTTTTAGGGAATACGCATGAAAGGGGCAGTCAGCGGGAGGAGTGGGTTAGTTGGAGACGTGTGTTGAGTGGTAGAGAGAGCAGTCAGTAGAGAGGAGACAGCATAGAGTGTAGAGCAGAGAAGGGTGGATGTTGCAGTAGTTGTTTATGAAGAATCCTAGTTGCTGTGTGTAGTAATTCCGGGCAGTAGAGTGCTTATAGAATACACGGAATTGATGAGGTCTACATTATTTGTAATGGCCCTGCGTCCATTGTGATTTGTTGTTCATATAATAGATTGTGGAGATTGATACAAGCTGTTGGAGTTATTGCTTTATTCCTAGACAGTGAGCTATACGAGCGGTGTATAAGTGTTGTCTAACTTACATCCACCCACATACACCCTACTCGTCACATTGAGGGCTCGTCTATTCGGATGTTACAAGTGAACCCAGGGCTGTACAGTGTTGAAGTGATCTGAGGTCATTAGGTCAGCAGCCGATGGTTTGTTTTTCAACGCAGCGAAATGTAACAACTTTACAGTAACCAGACGATTCGACACTGTTCAAATCTAGGTCAGTTGTCAACGGTAAGTGTGTGCTACCGAATAAACAGTGTGTTATAGGAATGCTGCCTTACAAGTCTTTTTACATCGTTTACTGCGGTTGTGAGACAGTGTGTTGTGACCAGGAGAATCTATGATGACCAGAAGAAGAGGATCTGTGAAAGCTGTGAAAGCTATGAAGCTGTCGTGTTGCTGTGTGTGAAGTGGAAAACAAGTGCTTGGTTTTTCACTATCTGTGTAGCCGAGGGCGCTACAGAATCTGAACTCAGTGTGTTGTGCGTGCTGTGTGTGGAGTCTTCATATTTCATCAACCTTGGGACTGGCTGAAGACATTATAAACATATCTACACGCTTGGGATATAAGTATTATGTAGTTGTTTCGTGAACAATTAGTTTTTGCCATAATTTCTTGAGATACAACTTAATTAGAATTTATTTTGTTGTTATTCGTTTAAGAAAGCTACGTAACATTTTTTTCGTGCTCTAATAGGCTAATGTTCTAGTAAAGTGTTTACTAAGTTTCTAGTTTAAAGGGTAATTTTGATGTTATTTAGTGCTAACAGTGTATTTCCTAAGAAATCAGTAGTTTTTGTCATATACTGAGTACTTCTGTTTTCACATTCTTCTCATTACTTCTGCTATTTTCTTCTTTTAATAATATCACTTATTTTCTACCTCATCTTCAGTGTTGCTGTTCTACTATAGTTAATTTTCACTCTGTCTTTGTATGTTTATATGTGATGTAGGTTTAGATTAGACTACATTTATAATTATTTGTAATATCTATAGTACCTTTAGCTGTGCTATTCCTATCTGCCTTACACATTACTTATATCTACGTTACTTATAACTGTGTGAATCCTAGCTGTCATTTTCTCTCTAGTTCTTTTGTCCATGTTAGTTAGATTCTAAGAACTTGAATTATATACTAAGTGTGTATTAAACATATTCCTCACAGGAACTGTTGTAGTGTTTGGACTTCTCAAAGTTACTGCTGCAGAGGTGACTTGGAGACAACAGATCAGATCAGTTTATTGCCATAGCCTACCATTCCAGTGCACCAGAAAAGCTACGTAACCTTAGTTTGTTTGGGTTCATCATTCTAAGGCCATTTTTTCATTTATTTGTCCAGATTGCTCTATAGGCTTCCCTTGGCATTCATTGTTTCAGTGTTGTTGTTGGACGTGACGATTATGTTATTTATTTGTATTTTGATTTCATCTATAGGATTTTGCGCTATTTATTCTTAGAAGGGGTCCTATCCTGTGGGCAGGATCAGTTGTATTGCCCTTCACGAATAAAGTGTGCATTTTTGCATTAGTTGTTTACATGCAGTTTGTTGTTGGTTGTGTATTACATTCCCTCTTTGACGTTCTGTGTATATGGTGTATTCTTCAGTCATTTTTCTTCTTACACTATCCTGTAAATACGTTAATTTTTTCAATCTCCTGTTTTCGTACGTTACAGAGGTCAGGTACTGTATATTTCAATATTACTTCTGTCACACATCTTTCCTTTTTCTTGTTACCGACCTACCAAGTTGTTGGTTGTTAATTAGGCTGTAATGTTTATCATCATCATTTGTGTCATTGTTTGTTTTGTAGGGTTAATAATTTTTATGGGTAGACATTGAATACAGTGAGTAAGGTATTATCTTAGTGGTTATTTGAGATATTATTTTGTGGTGTGAACTATTTTGACATTAAGTTACAATATTTGAGGTGCATATAAATCATATATATTTATAATCATGTCAACACTTATGGATTTTATCCTTGTCGGTGAGAAGATAGGAAAATCTGGAGAAGATCTCTTAGCGTTTGCACAGGCTCAATTTAAAGAAGTGCAAGACAGAGAAGAACGACATGAAGAGCGAGAGAGAAAGAAAGCGGAAGCAGAGGAAGAGACTAAGAGATTAGAAATAGAAGCACAGAAAGAAATTAAAAAGATAGAAGCGGACAAAGAGGTATCATTGAAAAAACTCGAGTTAGAGAAGTCGAGTTCTGACTCATCATCAAAAAAAGAGTATGGGAGTATGTACAAGTTGAAACTCCCAATTTTCAACGAATCCATAGATTTTATGGACTGTTTTTTGGAGAGGTTTCAAACGAAGGCAACTGCCTTAAAGATTAATAAAGAACTGTGGGGATCACTGTTGACAGATTATTTAACAGGGTCAGCATTAAAAACAGTTTTCCAATTAACTGTGGAAGATAGATTAAATTATGACATAGTGAAGGAAACTTTGTTACGCAAGTACAGGTTAAATGAGCAGGGTTATCGTTTAAAGTTCCACAGTGCGATGCCAAGTAGTGAGCAAGATTTTGCGGAGTTTATCGCATAGATTAAGATGTTATTGAACAGATGGATTGACCTATCTGGCATTGCTAAAGTTTTTGATGGCCTATGTGATTTAATCTTACGTGATAAGGTGATGTCTTCATGTAGCTCGGAGTTGTTGGCTTTTTTCCAGGAAAGAAAACCGGAAAATATTTCGGCAATGTCTCAGTTAGGTCAACAGTACGCGACCGCACATCCGGGGAGACCGATTCATAAATCGGCGGTGCCAGAAACATTTACGACATGTGTGGCCAAGCGGAGTTATGAAACACGACCATATCGGAGACAAAATTCTCGTAGTGAGGAGAGACCTTATGATAACAAAGCAGTAAGTAAGAAATGGACAGAAAGAAACTTCCGTACATCCCCCAGGAAACAGCAGAATATGACAGAGTCAGGTAGTAGAAGACCTTCTGGTTGTTTTAAATGTGGATCACCATGCCATGCAGCGAAGTTTTGTGACAAGCCTGAACCTCAGTCTGTGGCCGAGCCTCAGACCAGCACTCTGGGTAGTCCACAGAAGAGCCAACGTGAGGAATACAGATGCTTTGTATGTAATGGGATTGGTCACCTTCAATTCGATTGTCCTAATAGGAAGTTTGAACGTGCAAATTCGGTGGTAGTTTTAGATACATTCAACAACGAGAGTTGTGAAGGGTGTAGACCACTTTTTCATAAAGATGAGACACCAATTCTGATTTGTGGCCACCCACTTCCATGTTTGTCAGCAGTTCATACAGATGGGAATATAGTCTTGCATCCAGGGTACGTAGGACATAAAGCTGTATCTGTTTTAAGGGATACAGGATGTACAACAGTTGGGGTACGGAGATCGTGCATTGAGGGGTCTCGTTGGTTGGGGCAAACTGCTCGATGTATAACTTTTGGTGGCAGGGTGGAGTTTTACCCTCTGGTGTTGATAGATATTGATACGCCATTCTTGCGAGGTAGGGTAAAAGCATGTGTTCTTGATGATAATGCGGTCGCTGATCTGATACTTGGAAATATTTGTGGTATCAAAGAATGCGCTGATGACGATATCAAACTATGGAAGCACAAACATAGAGACAATACCTATGGAGGAACTACTAAATTGCAAGGAAAACCTAAGGTAATTCCTGTGGATAGCATGTCATCTGGTGATGTCCGAGTTGCTGTTACTTCAGTATTAAATTTAATTTCACCCCAACAAGAAGATATATCGTTTCCAAAACAGCTGGGTCAACCAGAAACTAACATTGAAGGGCATATTAAATCAGCAAAATAATGGGATGAACGTAAGATGAATATTCAGGAAAGAGCAGTAAATAAAACAAAGGTGAACTTTACTTTGCCAGGAAAAAGTGAATGTTATGAATCTGTCAAATATCCTGAGACAGACCGGATGAAAGAAGAGCGCAAAAAGCTGATTGAGAACTATCGCAGAGTAGATCGTGGTGCTCGTATGCCAAATGAGAAACATTACATAAGAGAAACCAATGGCTTAAAAGATTCCCGACACTTTAGAGAAAGCCGCATGAGTAGTAATGATTACTATGGTAATTTTCAAAGTAAACGTCAGATTGGATTTGGAAACAGGTACAGAGGATTTTGTTCCAGCAGACCAAGCTATAATGAACAAAAAGCTGGAGAAATATACAGAGGTGGTTTCAGAAGAGATTGCCGCTGGGCAGACAAAAGAGAGAATAACCATCTTTACAGTAGAGCACGTCATAGATGGAATGATGGTGGTGAGAGCTATTGTTGTAGCGTTGATAAAAGCCGAGGATGTCGTCATCCTAAATGGAGCAGCTACCCTGAAGAATATGACCAAGGCTGAGATTAATATGATGCAGAAAGGGGCTTCTGATAGTATAATATTGAAATTACAGAGCCCGAAAACTAACATCACTAACTCAGAAGGGAGGGCATAATAGAGTAATTTGTACAAATAAGTGTCAAAGTGACTTAGATAAAATTTGAAAATATTTTTGAAACTAGTCAACTTTTGTTGCTTTCTGATTTAGACAATATTATCTTTCTCAGAGCATATGCTTCAGCATTGATCATAGGGAGTTGCAACGAGTTTTCTGCAGTCTGCAAGTCACCAAGCAGCTGAACAGTAACCTTACAACAATTTGATGTAGGACAAGATACTAGACGAGAGAATTTTGATTATGATAAAGCATGTTTACTTATAGTTATATTTGTATAAGTTTGATGACTTTACATGAAGTTTGTAGATTATGCATGCATTTTTCTGATATGAAAATGAATTTTGTTAAACTTTAGAGGTATTGAATGTCATTTTCACTAGAATAATAAGTATGCTATTAGTGTGAGTTGATGTAAGTTGTATGAAAGTATTGTTTACTTTGATAATGTATTTTAGGTTTGATGATGTATAGCACTCCCATCTTTGTCTTCACGGTGAAAAACCCCAGTTTTTCACGTGGGGAAAGGGGTGGATGTCACGGAGTGTTTTGATGGTATTTTGCATGTGTGAATGTTCCCATGCTCCAGCGGGAGTTTATTAGTCATGTGAGTTGTTGTGAGCTGGGAATGCGTGCATGGTAATAATTTAGCTATAGGGTTGTGAGCAGTGCTTGAGACAAGCTGTTAGCTTTTGTGATGCGTGAATGAAGATCAGTGGAGCGTGAAAGGGTTTCACGGGTTTTAGGGAATACGCATGAAAGGGGCAGTCAGCGGGAGGAGTGGGTTAGTTGGAGACGTGTGTTGAGTGGTAGAGAGAGCAGTCAGTAGAGAGGAGACAGCATAGAGTGTAGAGCAGAGAAGGGTGGATGTTGCAGTAGTTGTTTATGAAGAATCCTAGTTGCTGTGTGTAGTAATTCCGGGCAGTAGAGTGCTTATAGAATACTCGGAATTGATGAGGTCTACATTATTTGTAATGGCCCTGCGTCCATTGTGATTTGTTGTTCATATAATAGATTGTGGAGATTGATACAGGCTGTTGGAGTTATTGCTTTATTCCTAGACAGTGAGCTATACGAGCGGTGTATAAGTGTTGTCTAACTTACATCCACCCACATACACCCTACTCGTCACACTTACTATGGGAGTAGTTGCCTGCCAACAAGGTAGTTCATCATTGACAGTTACCATTGGCTTTCTAACTGCTGGTAGGTGGTGTTTGATGTTAGCTTCGTTTGCATTTTTAAGAAAAGATGTCTTTTGTATTCTGTGTTTTTGGTGCCACTGCTCTATCATTTTCCTATTTTCCTCCTTTGTGTCCATTCTCAGATACCTTTCGTATGTTTCCACTGCTGAACGTTCTCTTCTTAGGTTTAAGGGTTCAATATTGGTGTTGATTTTGCATGCATCTGTCGGCGTTGTCTTCATTGCACCACTTATAAACCGTAGAGCATGATTTTGGACTTTGTCTAGCTTTTGTAAGAGGCTTTTACTTGCAACAGTTTGGAGGGGGAGCGGGTAGTCAATTACTGGGCGCACATATCCAGTATAGAGTTGGCGTAATGAGTGCTGGTCTGCTCCCCACCCACAGGAGGAAAGGTGCTTGATGAGCCTGAGTCTTGTGGATGCTTTCTCAATCAGCTTGTCTATGTGGGGTCTCATGGTAAGTCTACGGTCGAGCTCGACTCCAAGATATCTCGGGCATTCTTCGTATGCTAATTTCTCTCCATTCATCCAGACCTCGATATTGTTCTCATTAACTCTCTTGTTTATACTGAACAGGCCATATACAGTTTTCTCTACATTGATTTCAAGTTTCCAGAACTGGCAGTATGCAGAGATGGTAGTCAGGTTTTTGTTCATATTTTTGGTGATGGTTTGGAGGTATTTTCCTTTTGTCCAGATGACTAGGTCATCAGCAAATAGTGCTTTTTGGCAGGTGATGACATCTGGGAGGTCATTTATAAATATAAGAAACAGTGTACAACTTAGAGCTGATCCCTGAGGCAGTCCTTCCTCCATGGTTCTTTGTTTTGATGTTGTTCCACTGAATGTTGTTCGGATTGTTCTGTTGTGGAAGAAACCTTTTAACCAGTTGTACATTCGCCCAGATATTCCCATTCTTCGATCTTTGTACAAACTTGTGATAGCAGAAATTCTGATAAGAAGAATTTTAGATGGTCCACATGGCAAAAAGGACGACCTACGCCAATCAGGCACATCAACAGTTGACGGATAGTGGAACGACCTCCAGGTATGGCGTCAACTGTGAATTAACACTGGACGAATATGCAACCGCGGACCAGGTGGCACTGCTACCCCCATTAAAATCCCACATATGTCATATGTTCATCAAGCGAGTAAGAGCCACTATAAGCTCTAGACACGGGGAAGATAAACCTCGGTAAACAAACCAACCTGCTGCCTTGCAGTTACCACCGGGAGATGGAAAGGCTAAAGGAGGTAACCCAGAACAACAAACACAACCTAGCCTGCCAAAGACAGAGTGTGTCATTTACGGCACAGACATCGGGAAAAATTAGCACACACATGCATTTGCGGTATGGAATCTTGCGACAGTCTTGACTTTCGTCACGGCGTAGCAGTTACAACCAGGGTAAAGCGGAGGCCGGGCCCCAAGCCTTGAAGGGGCCCACCCAAGCAACCAGCTGGGGGAAGTGACCATGTACCAGTCAAATTACAGAAATCTGAAGTAGGAAGTTCAGGACCATTTAATGCTACTCCTAACTGGACTTCAAAAAAGCGAACTCAGCCATTTTTAAAGAACATGTAAATGAACTCTGTCAGAACATTACTCACTCAAACAGCATTTGTATTATTAGTGAGGCGATCAGCTAAGTATAAAGAAGTCTATTCCACATGGTAAACGACGAGACTACTAACCCTACTGGAGTGACAACCTGGACAAACTCCAAATGAAAAATACAGCACAGGAGATATGGCAGAGAACATATTTGCAGACTGCCACAAGGAGTAAAGCACCACACTTCCATATGTTCGCATCCAAGAAGTACATAAGAAAATAAAATACAAGCTGAAGCACCCAAACCCAGATAACTGCATGAAGTCATCCTTCAATATGAGAGAACTAAGTGATGCCATAACGAAACTAAAATAAACAAGAAAGCTGCAGGAGAAGATGGTATTTCAAAGATATGTATACTTTTCCCTCACAATAGCGTCTGATGGCCTGTAACCACGAACCCAAAATGTTGGGAATATACTATCTCCTTGCACAGATTTAGACTGGACACAGCTCTGCATTAGATGCTTCGAAATTACTTTAGTCTGGAAATTAGAGTTAATTCCTTAGACGGCGGGTAGTCTGCGAAATCCTAGACTGGGAAAACTTTTATTATATTCCTCTATGACGTGTGATCAAATTCCTAGGATTCGAGTCTTGTTAATTAAAATCCTGGCCCCTTTAAGTTTCCAGACTTGTATCAAAAATGCGAGTTTACTTGTGAATTCCAAAGTTGTCCAATACTCGATCTGTTACTTATAGTTGTGGAATTTCTAAGACCAATGTCTCCTTTTTCTTTCTGGCTTTTAGGAGTCGCTGATATGACTTGTGCGCTGTAGTCTCTCTGTGTGATCTGTGTCTGTGTTTTCATCACACTATGTTCTCACTTCTTAGTGCAAATCACAGATTGCATTTCCGACTAGTGTGCCAATAAAATAGAGTGTATATTTCAGCGCCTCAAAATGAACCAGCCCAATCAAATCTTATTCAGCACTACGTGGGTAGGGGCGTTTTCAAATTCGAAAAATACCCTCACGTTTTTCACAATATTAATTTTCATATCCACGCGTGACCTCTTACAGTGATGTCATATCGTTGCGTCAGACTTCTGCCGGAATCTTGTACACAACTCATAAACATCATCTGTGAACTCATTTGATGTCCAGATTGTTGCCAAAGAGCGCTTACTCGTCAGGGATCCAAAATGCCGGTGAATGAAGACAGACGTTGTTCTGTTCTAGTAGTCCCTTATTGAGGGAAGAATTAATTAGATGCTACCTATCGCCAATATTGTCTCTTATCGTAGATTTATGATATGTGAATTAAGACATAGATTGGTCCCTGCTAAATAGAATAGAACATGAAGTGACTCAGTGAGAGATAATATAAGAAAATAGTGTTTCACGAGTGAGATGGTGGAAAATAAGTAAAGTCTGTCCTTGAAACTCGAGAAAAAAATCTCTCGCTCAGCCTATCTCTACAACAGAAAGTATTAGTCAGGCAGATTACTCAGTTTATATATATATATATATATATATATATATATATATATATATATATATATATATATATATATATATATATATATATATATATATATATATATATATATCTTCTTCTTCTTCTTCCGTCCTTACCCAAAGACCGACCAAGCAGTCAGAGGCCATCACGCCTTGTGGCGTCTTAAGGGCAACAGCAGATTGATTTTCTCTGTTGTATATATATATATATATATATATATATATATATATATATATATATATATACTCACATCTACACACACACATAGATACGTGACGACGATTAGACGCACTGACGTGAAAAAAACTTAAAAAACTATATCTATAGAGTTGGGATTTGTTTGGACGAGCTGACCGACACAGGTGAATAAAGTTTATGTAAATTTTATTTATCATAAAGAATTTCACAACACAGTAAATAAATTTAGACTATCAAATCAATACACAAATAAACATAGGTTAATGCATCAATAACAGAGTTGACCCGTAGGTTAATCCTTTCTCCCTCTATTTAGCCCAGATCCCGTTATAAGAGAAGTTATTAGCCCCAAAGAGTCACAGATTTATACACTATGGTCTAGGATTTTCCTCTACAGTAAGTAAAGAGTTTTATCCTGTAATCTACTCTGAAATAGATAGCATATGTAATCTTTAAGAAGAAAACCATCAATGGATATATGGATTATAAAATCAAAGAATTATATCATCCCTGCATTTTCTCGCTCTGACACACTTGTGATCACAAAGACATTCGTTCTTACCTAATAGGCACTCTCACCACATCTGGAACAATTGTTTAAGGAACATACAGCCCATCTAAGGTTGTGTTTTGGCGAAACAAGCCCCAGTCTCTCCAAGGCTAATAAATTCAAATCTTGGGAAACGCTCGCTTCACGATGGTACGCAGGATGCTGATAAATGTCACTTCAATTTTTGTCCAGGTAGTAAAATAATTAATAGGTCTAATGTTCACAAGGGTACAGTAGCTTGAAATAATCGATCGTTACATCGAGTGTCAGGTAAATAACTCTGTTCACGATTTATCTTCTTCACAACACGGGGGTTGTTATACAAGTAATGTCACAGAGTTGATTATGCTAAATGTTTGATTTAGTCTCCACCGCGGGCCGACTGTAAACGTTTGATATTGGAAAAGAACTCTGGAACTATATGCCAGTTACAATATAAATTTCAGAAATTGTTCTTCCGTCTAGTTATTCTCTGCTATACGTAAACAGAAACTGCTGGTAGATTTTGGGTTGACCCAATACTGTATAAAAGAAGAGAAACATACATAATACTTAACCATAACAGTATTCACAATCCTATCTTGCGTAAAATATAATAAATTCACTTCGGTTATTTAACTTAAATTATAAACTGCAAGCTTGGAGCTTGTCTTATCGTTTAAAACTCCCGTGAAATAATTTCTAGTAACTTAAAAAAATCAATCATCATGAATTAGAAATATATACATATTTCGTCAACACTCATGATGAATCAGTGCATTTATTTAGATGGTTAAACTATTATCTTGCTGGTTACTAGCAGTTAATAAAATCAATTTATTTGCTAGAATAGTTTAGCTTGAAATGTTAATTTATTCTGTTATCCACTGTAACACAATAAGACTCTAGAGAAATAAGAAATAACGGACCATCTATTTAATCACTCTGCACAGAAATAAACTAGTGGAATGAAATTGACGATTAACCACTTAAATCGCTCAACACTACTAGTATATATATTACCTCCAAACAGAACTATATTTGGCTATCTCCAACAAGAAACTGAGAACTTCGCTTATACCAGGTATTCTAGAACTTAGTAGCTAGATGCCTTGTAAGTCTGAGGAGTACTGAATGAATGAAGTCTAAACTGCTGGAGTTTATATCTTATGAAATGAAATGATTCACTCTTAATCGAAAACACACACTATCTGCCAGATGTTGGTACCTGGGGAAATTCTACATAAATTCTATCTTATTCTGCGAATCAAACGACTTTTTTCGCACCAATGCCGAAGCCAGGTCTCTATTAAGATTTAGATTAAATATAATCTACATATATTACCGCCTCACCCTCGCCATCTGCAAAAGTGATCATAAACGAATTATAGCGATCCCGTCTTTAATATGGCGGTTCGCATCTTGTAACTTAACTTACAACGAACGAATTCAGGCAAAGGTAATCGTCAATTGTCTCCCCTTTCCATCACTGTCTGATCTCATTACAGCAATTTTTATGATCGCTGCCGAGATAATTACAGGTGAGCTGGATCAGGTCTGCTCGTAAACCTGCATCAAAGAGAATGCAATTAAATGCTTGCTAAATTAGAACGGAAACACAGAGGTCTGAATATGGGAGGGTTTATGTTAACAATCGAGCACATGCGAAAGAAAGGTAAAAGACAAGTGTAGACCGAGAAATAAATATATGAAATCTATTAATCATAATCTCTGCCACATCTCTCCAGACAGATTATCGTGATAATCACACACAGGGATGGTCCCGAGAAAGGATAAATGCATCTACCACCTGTGTAATCTGCCCACCTCAGACGCTATCTCAGACAGGCGATACTGGCTTCTATATATGTTGATCGGGCGAGACCGGCTTTTCATGATAAGAATCTCGCTCGCTGACCGGTGATAATGATTGGGAAAGGTAAAGGTCCGATAAAATAAACATAAGATTGATCTAATCACAACTTAGACCAAGAACAACTGTAACTGATAATACTGAGGTTTAGGATAACACTGAAGAAGAGGTTGGATGGAATGAAGTTGATCACAGTTCCTCATTATGCATTTTGTCACAACAAATTTCAGCTTTTTTTATAAGCATGATTAGAAACAATTGAAACTTTCCTACATACTGTTACAATTGATGTAATCTAAAATTAAACTGTTCTAGAAGTTGCTCACCATACATAGACATAAAAAGAGGTGTCAGACAAGGTTGTGTGCTGTCCCCCTGCCTATTTAATTTATACACCGAAAAAATTTTCAAACAGATACAAGAAATACCAGGACTGAACATCAGTGGAAGGTCAATAAACAACCTTAGCTCTTACTATACGTGAGCTAAAACCGCGTTTTTACGTGCTAGTTTTGCTATTGTTACCGTCGCGCACCAGTTGAACTGGCGAGCCGTAAATTTGGTACTAAACCCACGCCACTTCACGGGGCTTGCTGGATAGTAAGAGTTAAATATGCAGATGATACCGTGTTGTTAGCTGAAAGCGAACAGGAGTTACAAGAACTAGTGAAGCAAGTGAACAGTATAAGTCATGAATATGGACTCGACATTAATATTGAGAAGACAAAAACTATGATAATTAGCAAAACAGACGATTAACCCACATTAAAGATAAGCGTAAATGGGAAAATCCTGGAACAAGTCAAGAGCTACGTATATCTTGGTCATATAATAACAGAAGATGGCAGATGTGAAACAGAAATCAAGAAGAGAATAGGAATGGCCAAAGCTACATTCAACAACATGAAACATATACTGACATCCAAACAGTTATCTCACAAATTAAAACTGAGAATCATAAAGTGTTATATATATTTTGCATTTCTGTATGCTGCAGAAACATGGACGATGAATAAGCATTTGGAAGAAAGAATTAAGGCTCTTGAAATGTGGATATATAGAAGAATGGGGCGTATCTCATGGAAAGAGATGAAAACAAATAAGGAGGTCCTAGAAAATCTAGGTATGAAAAGAGAACAAATGAGGGAGGTCAAAGTTCGGCAGCTAAAATACTTTGGCCACATAAAAAGGCATAACACCTTGCAGAAGACCATAACAGAATGGAGAGTTGAAGGCAAACGTGCAAGGGGAAGACAGCGCTATAAGTGGGAAGATAACATCAAGAGATGGACAGGAAAGAGCCTATCAGAGTGCACCACCAAGACAAGAGACAGAAGACGTTGGAGATCCATTACAGCCAACCTTCGTTGTGGAGATGGCAACTGATGATGATGATGATGATGATGATGCTGAGAAGTTGCAATATTTTATCATGCCTTAAACAGTATGGTAAAAGGACAAAAAAGTGAACTCTCTTTTTAATTTTTTTTATTTTTCTGTATTTATTATTGTATATATTGTACGGATTTAAATTTGAATTTTTAAATTATTGAACTGTTTGTCTGTATTTTTGCAATAGAGCTATCATTTCTGCAGGTTTTGATATACAACACTTTATCTTTTCATTATACATAAATAAAGCAGAAATCAGTAATGACAAATCACACCTCAGGATGTCTTCTTTGATTCTTAGCTGCCAACTGTCAAAGCAGTCAGTGGCAATCATGCATTGTGACGTCTTGTAGGGCAGCAACAAACTGCTTCCACTTTGTAGTCAGCGGCCATCCTTCATGCAGTGCCCCATCTCTGGTTCATTCTTTGCATCTCGACAGTTCTCTGCAAGTTGTTTTTGACCGGCCTATCTTTCACTTTGGTTAAGTGAGCAGGGGTGCATAGCATAGTGATGGCATCGGAGTCTCTTCTGAGGATATGGCCAACCCATCTACAGCGTCTGCCAGCTATGATGGTGTGCATGTACTCTTGGTTAATCTGAGTAAGCAGTTCTTGGTTGGTGATGGTATTCAGCCAAAGATGTGACCTCAAGATGTACTTCATGCATAATGTTTTTATTTTCTTGGAGTCTACACCTGTTCTGAAATCGTTAAATGTCAGTGGATAGCTAGTAGTCAGATTTGATGATCAGGTGAATAATTTTAACGTTTATATTACTCATATATGATAAAGTGATTAGCAGCAAAGAGATGTCACTACCATAATGGAGAAACAAATCTAGTAAGTAGAAACAATTTTATTTACATCATATAGATAATTCAATAACAGTAATTGAAAATTTTTGGTATAGGTTTACTTGGTCAATCTGTACCACAGTTATATCAAATAAATACGTAAAATTGAATGTTGAAAACCTTTATAACACGGTACAAAAGTATGATTCACATAAGTACAGTAAATAAAAATAACAATGTTTGAGTTCTTATTGTTCACAACTGTCACTGTCAGAGTTGTCTTCAAGTCTTTCCTAACAAGTCTTAAGTCGAGTCTCAAGTCTTTAACAATAGCTTTCAAGTCAAGTCCCAAGTCGAGTCTCATTTTGCACTTTATCTAACAATCAATCACTATAAAAGATAATGACAAATAATCATCTCTTTTTATAGCACTTTTATTGTTTTTATATACTGACTGATTTTATTTTATCAAAGTTACTTTTTAGTATTAAATTTTAGAAAGATTATCTCCTCAACCATATTGTTCCACAGACTACAAAGTAATGGATGGAATAAAGCACCACTTGCTCAGCAATCTCATGTGTAAGTGAATTTACAGCTTTCTGTCTTTTAAAGACTTTTAAAGCTCAGGTTTTGTTTGTTTTTGTTTGGATCATCTTCACTGCACACGGAAAACTTCATCAGTGATATGATCTCCTCCCTTAGATCACACATGGAGGATTGCAGCACAGTGCACAAACTCCGTAGCACTGGCGAGAATCCCAATGTAGGATACATAGGAATCCCGCATTCTATAAATATTTTGTTGTGGTAGGTAGGTGTCTAATTTTTTTAATGTTGGCAGGGCAGCTGCCTAATAGACACTCTTTACGATTTCCAACTGCCGTGGGATTTTTAACGTGAGCAACTTGCACACGGGACCTCCCATTTTTTCCACCCTTATCCGAGAAGGCTATGCATCCGATCTCACTACCCATGAGACCAGGGGGGAGTATGACATTATTAGGACCAGGGGGGAGTATGACATTATTAGGACCACTGGTTCTGAAAAAAAGAATTTCCATAAATTCTATATCCTCAACTGGGAATCGAACTCGTTTCCTCTTGAATAATAGGCAGATGCCATACCTCTTAGTCACTCTGACCTCTATGCTCCAGTTTTTTTTGTTTGCTCATAATATGACTCCTTCCAGCACACGGTATATTCAGGCCCCCCCCCCCCTCCCCCAACAATCTGGGCAGTTATATTTACATAGTCAAGGCATGTTATTGTTCAGGTGGCCAGTCTCTCTCGACGAAGACGTTTGTCTAACAATAGTGCCCAAAGTGTCTGATAAGGTGGAATAAATGTTATTATTGCACAATGGAATGCTTGTGTGCGCTGTGGTGTCTGGGTAATTTCGATTTAAACAAAACCATTTTAGGTTTCTCTGTATAAGTGTGTTATGAATAAGGAGAGCAGGTTTGTTCATCAAAACTGGCAAATCCCCTAATCATGACGCTAATATCTAACCACTAAGTCCAGTCTCGAGTTAATTTGCTGTGGTAACTTAAGTCCAGCTTGTTTCTGTTGCTCCTTAAGCCAAAAGAACTAGAATTAATCAACTTATTGATTTATGCCGATGACAATATCTTACGCTGCAATGATTTTAACTCCCCATGGCTGCACCATAAACCATTTATCCATTCATAGATTAGAAACAGCAAAGGCAATCAGAAAAATTAACAAGAAAATATTAACTTGTCTGATCTGAGCTACTTCACAAATTTACAAAATAAGTAAAATGTAAGTGGTCCCAGAAAGGCAAAAAGAGTTAACTAGACAACAGAAATGAGGAAATAAAAGGCACCATATCGATTTGATTCAGGTCCACGGAGATTACATCATCACTGCAAAATGTGAGAAATCAACATATTTATAAGGACCAACTAGGTGCTCCACCAAACAAAAATTATTTTGTGTGGTGTCCTCTATTTTTCTTTGCCAAGATATTTACATACAATAATGGTAAATGATTTAGGTGAAGAATTTAATGATATAACAAATAAATTGTCACAGTTTGCAGATGATGTTGCTATATGGAGGACTGGGAAACATCTGCCAAAATTATGTAAGGATCTACAGAAGCAAATAAATAAAGTATGTAAATGTATGACGAAATGGGGTTTTCAGCTGAATACAAATAAAACATTGGGAATGATCTTCAGTAAAAGTAGGGTTGTTAAAAATAAAATTATAGACATAAATATCCAAGGGCAAAACATTAATACAGTGCAAACCACTCAATATCTAGGAATGATATTGGACCAACCGCTGAACTGGAATAAACACATAGATAAACTAGTGGAGTCTTGCAGAGGATTGACTAACTTATTCAGATATTTGAAAGGTAATGGATGGGGTGCAAGCACTAAGACAATGCTCACTTTTTATAAATCTTTTAATAGAGGAAAAACAGATTATGGAAGTATAATATTTGACTCTGCTGCACACAGTAACAAGATTAAATTCAACATCAGGCTTTATGTACAATAGCAGGTGCAATCAGATCAACAACAATGGGAGCTATAGAGGTGGCTTTAGGAATTCTACCCTTAGAATTACGGAGAAAGGAGTTAAGACTAAATTACATGAACAGAGTTATGTTAGATAAGTCTCACCCAGCACATACAGCTTTTCATCATCATCTCAACCCATAACCCGTCATGGGTCGTAGGGGTGCCATGGTGGAAGCATCAGCAGACAGGGTCCTCCACTGCTCTCTATTCTCAGCAATGCGTACAAGTGTGGAAAAACCGTGTCCTGCCCATTCTTTGATGTTATCAGCCCAGGATTTTCTCTGCCTTCCTCTTCTCCGTTTACCTTCGACTGTTCCCTGGAGGATCGTTTTCGAAAGGGAGTCATGACGAGTTACATGCCCAAACCAGGCAAGCTTTCGACGTTTCACTATTGACAAAAGTGGTTCTTGGTGACCTGCATAGGTGTTTATCTTCTCTCTAACATAGACATTTGTTTTGTGCTCTTTATAGCAAATGCGCAAAATTCTTCTGTAACATTTATGCTCGAAAGCCTGAATCCTTCGCTCCGTATCTGCAGTGAGTGTCCAGCCCTCACACCCATACAAGAGAATAGATAATACAAGTGATTTGTATAATTTGATCTTCACAGGAAAACTGATGTTACTTTTCCAGATCACATTCAACCTTGTCATGGCAGCTGAGGCCATCTCAAATCTTGTCTTGATTTTTTTTATTTGATCTTCCATCACTACATATAGTGGACCCGAGATATTTAAAGGTGTTAACTTCTTCTAACGTTTGCCCATTTAACGTAATGTTGGTCGGAACATGTTTCTTATGGCTATTCACCAATATCTTGCTTTTTTCTATATTAATTTCCATCCCATATGTTCTTGTTACTTTCTCCAGTCTAGAGGTAAGGTCTTGAAGTTCTGATTCTGTTCCAGCTATCAGATCAATATCATCAGCAAAACGTAGATTACACAGAGGTCGGCCTCCAATCGATATGGTTGATTTATAATCGTAGAGAGCCTCCTGCATAATATGTTCTAGATATATATTAAAGAGCACTGGTGACAGGATACATCCCTGGCGAACTCCTACAGCTATTACCAGACGCCAACTAACAATTCAGGCCAATCCAATGAATACCACTAGATACCCTACAGGATGGAAGTGTATGGAGGAAATTGTCCATCTGGGTACATTAATTACATCAATTAATAACAGTTGTGAACACAAGCCAGTGATTCCACCCTGTGAGATTAAGAAACCAGACACGGACTACCATCTAGCAGAAATACTTAAGAAAACAAATAATATAGAAAATAAAAAAAAACACAGCCAATAAATATATACAACAAATATCAAAAGACAGCATTACTGTGTACACAGATGGATCAAAGGGAGAGGATGGCAAACTGGGGAGAGGAATATATATTCCAATATGGAAAATGGCAAGAGAATATAGCATCACGGAAAATGCATCCATTTTCACTGCAGAGATGGCGGCAATACTAACAGCACTAGAAATATTCTCTAATAACCCTCCCAAAAAATTAACAGTTTTAACTGATTTTCAACAATTAAAGCACTTAGAAACTTACGAGAATGTAGTAGACCTGATATAGCAGAGGAGATATTTCTGGCTACTACATACTTATATTCCAGAGGATGTTCAGTCTTAATTGCTTGGATACCTTCACATGTTGGCATAGAAGGAAATGAAAAGGCAGATAAAGAAGCAAAGAAAGATAGATCTGATAAAAATGTAATAAATGTAGGGACGAGTAAATCAGAGATTAAGTAAAAAAATATAAATTAATTAATTTTTAAAAAAGTAAATAAAAAAACAAATTAACAATAAAATTAAAATTTTTAAAAACCCAACAAAATCAGAAGACACTCTAAACAAGAATAATATTAAAGTGGAGGGGTGTAAAGGCCTGGTGGTTCCAGTTATGTAACAGATATTTAATTGACTTTCATCTGTTAAAAGTCATATGCATTGTAAGAACAGCATCAGATCTTCACATTCTCAGCCACTATATATTAACATTTGTTCGTGTTAAATATTGTTTAACTATATTATACAGCTCCCTAGGTCTGTCTATTATTAACACCTCTTCTATATTTGTAGGTAAGTTTGATGCTTGCAAATAATCTAAAATTTGTATTCTCATTTGTTCATACCTCTCACATTTTAACAAAAAATGTTCTATATTATTGTCTTGAAGACATCCTGCACAGTAAGGTTCTTCTATTCTGAAATAGCCTTTTCCCAGCTGTAGTCTGAGAAGTTTCTTATTACTGGGAATTTTCAATTCCCTAGATATCTGACATTTTCTTGTTGGAGCCTTGAACATCTTATATGCATGTCTTCCTTTCACATTTGTATCCCACTCTGCTTTCCATTCATCTGTTATTACATCTTTAATTAAACTCTTAACGTATAAGCATAATTGTGATTGTCCGTATTTACAATGATTTGACAAATGTGATGCCACTTTCTCATATCGGCGATTGTTCATATTATTTGGAATTGAAAACAATATATATCCTAATTATAACCCATCAGAGGTTGAACGGGATATATTTTTCTTCATTAATTTAAAAAAAAAACAAAAAAACAAAAAAAACATGCAAGTTACCAAGTATGGGAATATTGTGGGTGGGGATAGCACAGCCATTCTTCTTTGAGGAAAAGTTTCTTGGATGCAGCTTTATAAATCTGATGAAAGGGTGTCCTTAAAAGAATGTACCTTTTTCTTTTTTTTTCACCTACTTGAATAGTGTGTGAAGAGACATGTAATAATTACCGGTTGCAACTCATCCGCGAAAGTTTCACTTGAAATACCCACCGTGCGCATGCGCACTGTTTTTGCAAAGTGGCGCCGACCAAACAACAGAAGGAGTTTTGTGTGGTAGAATATGCGAAAACGACGTCTGTTGTCACAATTCAACGCAATTTTTGGCGACAGTTTGGGGTTGATCCACCTGCTAAGAATTGTAAGGTATGCTTAAAAACTTGCAGAGATTATCTTAATGTTGTGATAGAAAGCATCCTCGTACCACATCATGGGGCAGAGAATCAATTTATTGAAAAGGGTACGATATTTTATGGACACCCTATCCATGAAAACTATGCTTCAAAAATGAATCTGAATGTAAATAACAGATCACAACAGTGTCACATATTTCATGTTTCACATAACAAGGTATATGTAAGACTGCAATATCAACTTTACTCTCACTTTCTTCCATTATGCATTCATTTTGTTTGTAATAGACCTTGGCAATTATTTTTTAAAGTTTTAACAGAACACACATTTTACAAAATTGTAACTGTAATTGAAAAAAGGTATGTGTGAAATGTACTGAAAGACACAAAAAATCTGTACAATATCCCAGCTGATGAGTTTTTTTTTTGTTGTTGTTGTTGCATGAGTACAACTGAAGGTAAATGTCCAACTTTCATACTAGTAAATAAAATATTGATCATCTGGGTTTATAAAAAAAAAAAATGAAATGGCACATGCACAAAAAAAAATATTTAAAACAATGAGTCTTTTTTAGAAAGTAAAAACTGTATTTTCATACTCCACTGCTCCACCATGGGTGTCTCTATCTGTGTCGTCACTTGGCTTTTCTGATTTCCCTGTGTGGACATCTTCAATCTCTTCATAATGAGTGTATGCTGGTGCTTCTTCTTTGTTCGGTTCTTGTAAAATATTTTCATACTGTAAATCTAATATGGAAAAAGGAAAATCTTGTTGAAAGTGATGGATATAACAGGACCCATTCGGAAAACTTTGTTACTCATTTTGGCTTTAGAGTGAATTCACATAAGAAATACATACTGTTTGTTTTACACATCAATTTTTTAAACTAATTACCTGTATATGTCATCAAATTAATGTTATCTATGAATTGAATCAATAGCAATCATGTAAAATATTAGAATTTATGAAAATATAGCATTCCAAATAGTTTAAATGTTAAGTATACTTAAAACACAATATACCGGATTGAGCTGATGTTTAAAAAATGGTTTAATTATAATAGGACATTCTCAAAACTGGCAAATAAAGAGGAGTTTTGACAACGACGTCAGCTCACAGAATGTCGAATAGCAATTATACTGAATACAAAGAATGCTTGAATGATTAAAATCATTATTTACACAATCTTAGCTGAGTCAAATGTTCACAAGGATAGTTTCATCTTCAGCTTGTTTTCTATTAATAAAGAAAAAAGAATTGTTGCCTACATTTCATATTTGTTTATTACACTATTCTTGAATATGTGCTGAAACAACTGCCCATTTAAATGATAGTGAATGGGTCTGATAATATAAATTTGAAAAAAGCATAGTATAATACCAAAAATAAACAAAACTTAAACAACCACAGTTGTTATTAAAAACATTAGGACCATTAAATAAATTTGACAAAATAACTGTAATTCGAGTTATTTAAGCAGTGTCATTTGGTGATTTGCAAAGTGATCTATTTATATTTTGCCTTAATGCAAAGTTAATGTACACATGTTAAAACGGTCCTTGTTAATTGCCTACCATTATTCATGCCAAAAAGGAAAACAAAATTACCTGTCTCTTTGTCAGGTGAGAGAGTCTGCCTGCAGAAGAAGTAAGTGTAGATTATTATCTGTCTGCACAGTTTCAGTTACCATTTGTGGTGATAGAAAAATAGTTACTACATAATCATGAAAGAGACAGAAAGACAGAACTTGTGGACAGAACTGACAAGCTAGAAGAAAATACATTTCACAAATGACACAAAACGAAAGACGATCCGATGGACTACTGACATGACGTAAATTTTTAATAAAAGGGAAACAAAAGACATGGACAGAAAGAAAGTTCTTAAAATATAAACAGCCTTTTCAATTCACAAGAAACTTACATGTGACTATCTGTATTTCTATCTTTAACACCTCGGTTCAGCAGTCCTGAAATGTATGAATCCATATATGGTTATCTGTCCTTCATGAGTGTAACGACCCTTTTTGCGCACTAGATAGAGACTTGTATTTGAAGGCTTTATGGTGCGCACAAAGGTTCGGATGTACTAGGGTGTATTCACTGCTTGTGTCTATGTATAAAGTAATATGCAGTGAGGTTAAATAAAAGTTTATATATCACAGCTACTATGATTTAAGGAAAATTAAAACAATGCCCCACAAATGGACAAGTGTTATGTAATGTAAACAATACATGTGGTTGAGATCTACAGGAATACAAATATTTGAATGAGTTTCCTTGATGAATGATTTGCATATGATATATATATATATATATATATATATATATATATATATATATATATATATATATATATATATATATATATATATATATATATATATATATATATATATAAAAATATAGATATATATATATATTATAAATATATATAATTATATATATATATATATATATATATATATATATATATATAAAGCAACTATGTCAAGAGGGGCCAAAGTGGAAAATAAATGCTATTATATTTGTTATGAGGAAGTTGAATTCAGTTCCTACACGTTTTCAATGTAGCCAGGTATTGAAGTGTTCATATTGTTCAGTTGTAAATCAAAGTGGGATTATTAATCATGCGAAAACTCAACATTTAACAATGAGGTTTAGTACTGGTTTCAAATTCAGCAGTGCACCTTGACAAATTATTATGATGTGCAATTATGGATATCTGCTTAATTCTCAATATACTTACTTGGCTGCTATTTTTAAATTGATTTGATACATTTTCATACGATTTTTGTTTCATTTAAAAATTACTTTGTTTTAAAGTTAATTATTAAATTACGCAGTCTTGTTACTGTAAATATTATTTTAATCTATTTAAGTTATTGTTGTTGATATTGTTAGTCAGAATTGACATCACTACACTCCGGGCAAACCCACAGGTGCTCAATCTCCCTCACCAAATGTTAAAAGGCAAGAATACCGACTGATAGTTCCTATAACATGTTATTTGTGTATACGCCAAAGCATCCTCTTAAATGTCCATCATTGCTGGTCTTACATTTGATGTTGAATTCCAGCAGTCTCAGCCGTTGCTTATTAATTGATTGCAGGGTTGTTCTCTAACTGGTTGTCTCATTCATACCAGTTCCTGACGATTTGAGACCACATATGTTCTCCATTCAAGTTGTAGCAATCCATTTTGGACATTCTGAAGCGTGGACTAATAGTCCCTAACAGTGGACTGCCCTGGTTAACAGAGCTTCAACAAATAAAGAAGGGAAACCCCGAGGCCTGTAAACAGTATTACACATAAAGATATGTTTTCAGGCACTCGTGAGAAACAAAGGAGTAGACAACTAAACAACAGAAAAACAGCAGATGTAAGCGGATTTCAGGAGAACCGCACCCAGGACCTACAGAGCGGCACTACCGCCTAGCTGCGTAAGCGAATAACACTATCTTCCCTGTCAGCTAGGCACCACCAAAATAGTGCTTCGATGACAGGGGTCATTAGCGCGACCCGCAACACATAACACCAGAAATTTACCTATGGCGATCCAGCCTAATTAATGACGCAATAACTTATGTTCCCCCCCCCCCCGCCCCCCCCCCCCCCCCCCCCCCCCCCCCCCCCCCCCCCCCCACCCCCAATTATACAGTATAGGTCAGATTACACAAGACAAAAACCGTAATACTGTATCTAGTAAATGATAGAAGACTAAGAACAGTCAGTACAGAAAAGAGGGTAGGTTTGGTATTGTATAAACGTTTAAAGAAATAAAGTAGGGAAACCCGAGGCCTGTAAACAGTAAATAAATATTTCACACATATAGGTATAAAGAATTAATCCTTGAAAAAATAAACAAGACATAGCAATTGATATAAGCATCGCAACACCCAATCTTGTCAATACAAAATGGGAAATTATTGAGGATACAAACTCAGATCATCTACCCATTGAAATGATAATAAATGACACTTACAAGCCAAACAAGATGACGGAGAAACCATTATTTCACTATAATAATGCAAATTGGATAGCTTTCTATACTGAAGCACATTAAAAACGCACCACCTGTATAATCCAGGAACAGGGTGTGAAATGTAAATATAAGTGTGTACAAGTTTACATATTTGAAATCTTTATTCATTTTCCTATGAATCCATGCTGGTCATTAATTTGTACATTTGATTGTTATGAAATTCATTGCATTCTGTGCAGGCAAGGGAGAAAACTAAAAATACAAAAAAATGCACGTGTGTTATCCTGCTGGAGAAGCTGCAAGTCTGGATAAATTGTGAACGCAGGAGCAACCACTGCATCCAGAACCTCATCTCGATATGTCACAGCATTAACATTTCCACGGAAGACGTGAAGAGGCAAGCGATGGTGAAAACTGAATACTCCCCAAATGTGAATACTGCCACCTCGAAATCGGTTGACACAGCAATCTGCAAAGCGCTCTTCACACCGTCGCTAAATCCGCATACGTCCATCTGCAAAGGATATGTTGAATCTGTTCTCGTCTGTGAATAGGACAGCATTCAACTGCAGTCTAGTCCATCTGATATGGTGCTCTGCCCATTGCAGGCGCTGCTAACGATGTCTGTGAGTCAAGTTTGGCCCAACATAAGGTCGTCTTGCAGTAAGGCCTGTATCTCTGAGTCGTCAAATGACTGTCATTCGAGAGACTTGCCCATGTCTACCCACTATTGCTCTTGCTGTTTGACTTGCCGGGAGAGTCAATTCCTTAGGTGACTCAGCACAATATGACGATCTTGCGCAGGGGTAGTAACTCGTGGTTGGCCACTCCGAAGTCTATCCCGGGCACTGCCAGTGGTTCCGTAACGTTCATTGAGACGTACAATAGTGCTGTGGTGGCAATTCATCCTTCTGGCAATGGCCCGCGAGCTCATTCTGGTCTCCAACATATCAATGGCTCGTTGGCGGTCGTTTTCAGATAGTCGTGGCATTTAAAGCACATGTACTGGGTGTTTTGTCTCAACGGCCTTTTTATACCGAGTATACTGCCACAACGCGTACACATTTTCAGGGTCATAGCTGTTGAGAATCGTGTTGCACGTGTAACTTTCATCGTTTTCATGTAGTCTGTACACCCACCCATGGGTTGAATCTTGCACTTTCCATTCCAGCAGCCATTCGCTCTCTACCGCATGGCAAACACGGGGAAAATCCATTCCCACACTTGTTTTGCCAGCTTCTCGGCATCAGTATATATAATAGTGGTGCGTTTTTAATGTGCTTCAGTATATAATGAACAGGAAGAATTATCAATTGCTAAAATAGAAAATGTTGATATATTTGCTGATGTAACAGAACGGGGCGGCCCCTATCGATCTTTGTTTCACTCCGGAGTATAGGTACATCTGTGGTACTGATTTTATTGGGTGCTTTCATTTGTCACACTTTCTTTCTTTTTCTGCTATATGTAGCCGATATTATGTATTTTCCTTCTTACGCCCTTCTCAGGGATAAATCTGGTTGTTATCCATTTCTCCCTGCTTTGCAAGGAGTGGCAGCGACCTAACCATGTTGGCTATCATGGGCGCAGCCGATATCAGTATACAGATTAACATGTAAATCGCCGCAGCGCAGTGCTTAATCACCGATAAGACGATGGTAGGCGCATCACCAAAGCTTGGAATACGGGGAGACAACTGATGGACAGACACATATAAGAGATTACTTTCTGATCAAAGTAATGATGGTTACATTGGGAACACATGTTATATGAGTTTACCGACATGTTCGTAAGTTTGTACCCAAGGGCAAGCGGATGTGTACAACCCGTTTTCAGAAAAGTAATGGGTGAAATTTTGCATTAGCTGAGTCGTGCAATATATTCAAATCAGATTGGCTGACACTTTGAGGCGCGCATACCAAAGGCATGGGAAGGCAGCAAATATAATCTGACCATTTTCTCAAGCTATTTCACTTGAGAAATCGCTCGCCAAGATACCAGACCTTGCTACAGTAAAGGATTAGAATTCAGAATTCCTTCTTAACATGCCGGTCACCTTTTATTGGAGTATTTGTCAGGACTTACAACATAGCCCAGGAAATATCTTTTGTTTTAAATAAGGAAACCGAGACTCAGGAAACTGAAGGACCAGACACGATAAATAAATTGGGACTTCACTTAAATGCGAATAAGACAGTAGCAATGATCTTCGGTAAAGGTAGGATTGTTAAAAATAAGATATTTGACATAAACTTGCAGGGGCAAATAAAAAAAAGATACCTAAGAATGACACTAGACCAACAACTGAACATATAGATAGACTGGTAGAGTCTTGTAGGGAACTAACATGCTAAGGCATTTGAAATGGACAAGAATCATCCATGTTTTCCAGCATTTCATAGGTATCAGTTAACAAAACTCAGAACGGGTTCATGAATACCAGTAGATACCAGACAGGTTGGACATGCAAGGAAGAACTAATACACATGGATGTCCTAAATGCATCAATTAATAACAATAGCATATACAAGCCGGTGGTACCACCTGGGAACTTGAGAAACCAGATACAGACTACCACTTGGCAGGCATAATTAATAAAACAATTGATATGACGACTATCAAAAGCAAAGCTAGGAAATATATTCAACAAATATCAAAGGACAGTGTTACAGTGTACACAGATGGATATAAAGGAGATAATAACAAATTGGGCATAGGAATTTATGTTATCATGTGGCAAATGGTGAAAGGATATAGTATACTAGATAATACATCTATTTTCATGGCAGAGATGGTTGCAATTTTGATAGGTCTGGAAATCTTCTCTAGCAACCCTCCTCATAAATTGACAGTATTAACAGACTCACTTTCTGCTATTCAAGCTATAAAAAAATTACGAGAATGCAGTAGACCTGATATAGCAGAAGAGATATTACTGGCAAATACTTACCTATGCTCCAGAGGATGTTCTGTTCTAATAGCTTGGTTACCTTCTGTTACGCACGAATCATTTTTTGGTAAAAAGTCTTTGTATGATCATTTTCTTGACTGAAATGTGTATTATATTATTTTACAGTCAACGGGACATAACTCGAGATTTTGAGACTACTATTTTTTTATGAGTTTACCTACTCTTGTGTTGAGACACGTTCGGTCTATAATTTCTTGAACGAAGCGTGACCATATCTCCTTATTTGGTAGTATCAGTCTACTGTTGTAGATGTCTGAGACCTGTCTTAAGGTTTGCGGTTCATGACCATAAAGGGAGCGATAGTGTATGTCTTTTATCTCGTATGTTCTTAGAATCGTCTTGTGTGAATTGATACTCATGTAGATGAGTTCTGCGCATGTCTAGACTTTGAGAGTTCGATTGTGGTTTCCGCCCAGCTCGGGGAGTTAAGAAATGGTCTGAGCAGCGAGCGGACGCAATCTGCGTCTTGTGATTTTTCTGAGGGAAATACATTGTCTTTGTGAGTTAGTTAGCTAACTAGACTATTTCCCAGTGTTATTCAAGCCTGCCTGGAGGCATATGTTCAGTGGTTGATTTCGAAAAAAGGTAATTCCTCTTGTATTGAACTTTACGCTATCATCTAGAAGTTCGTCATTTTTGGTCGCTCTTTGCTCGCTTGTGTGATTCAAAATGGAGAGGTACTTTGATTAGGATTTCGCCACCGGTATCTTTATACCTGAACTGGTTACATATATGGGTCGCTCTAGACCAACAAGACTATTGTCTGTGTTCCAGGATTCGTTATATCAGAGATCACGTCCAAGTCAGATGGTTAGACTTAGGAATGTTATAAAGGTCGGGTTGACCTGTACTCCATGTATGCTATTCACGTGCAGACGATAAATGGACTTATTGTATACATCTGATCTGCTAGCATCAGGAAGGGAGTATTTATTATTATCTATGAACATTGATGATCCGCAGCTGACACTGTTGCAGAATTAATATGTATGTACTTTAGACATTCAGATCGGTGCTATATATTATTTATACAGCTTCACGAACCAGAACTTTATGATATCGAATATACGGAAGCTATTTGTCTACACTATGAATATCATTTTTGGATATCTACAAAGTGAATATCAGAATTAATATTTCTGAATGCAGACATTACTTGAACTGTAGTGTGTTATAACGGAGCTAACGTACCTGGCATTTTGGCGCACCATTATCATTTTTGGTGGCCAGATGTTGGTTTACTCTGGTACCAGCTATCAAGGGGGTCAACAAACCCAGACATCACCATCATACTAGATACAACTACAGCTTCAACTACCACCTTACAAGAAATTTTGTTGAAAGTATCCGGATTTCATGACAGTTGCTGATTGTTTTGAAAATACCTGGCGCTGCTTGTGGGTATCCAGTTTTCCGACGTTAGAAGGCCAAGTTCCGAGCAAATTGTTTTCCTGATCTGTTAGGAAGAAGGACAAGTGCCGTAACAACTGTTCCGGTTTCAGAGGCTCATTTTCCTACGTCATGGCTGTCTATAGGAGCAGATGTTGATCAACGTTGGATCGTCTATCCTGAGAATGCTGACGACATCCTGTTCTGCACCGTGCTGACGTTTGGGACATATAGAAGTTAAGTGGCCTGTTTTGTTTGTGAACTGTGCCCTTATGTTCTAGCTGAGCCTTCTGTATTCTTTCACACACTTTTTGCTACTTTTGCTATTTGTTACATGTTATATGTTAGTTTTATTTGTATATTTATATGTTATATTTCTGCGGGTCTGGATGGGTGGTGACTGTCATAAGAAATACCACGTCATAGAGGTCTTATGATAGCGTTCTGTTAGGAGCAATTTCCTTAATTGGAAATTGTTAGCAATATTTATTGCTATTTTTGTTAGTTGTGACGATATGGTCAGTGTTGTTTTCGGTATTTTTTCACATTCTTTAGTTTTGTTTTGATTTGTTTGTATTTGTAGATCTACTCTTTCCTATTATTTAGTTCTTTTCAAAATATTTGTTTATACACTGTAGCGTCATTTGTTTGTCATATTTTCGCATTTTGTCATCACATTCTTTGTGATATTTCTTTTAGTTTTCGCTGTTTATTTATATGACTTATGCAAATAGTTTCGTATTGTTTTGATCCTTGTTATTGTTTACATTGACTTTGATCCTTGTTATTGTTTACATTGACTTTGATCTTTGTTATTGTTTACATTGTTTTGTTATTGTTTACATTGTTTTGTTATTGTTTACATAGTTCTTGCATAGTTAGCTTTCACTATTGTTACATATATGCTCATGCACTATTGGTTTATAGTGCACTTATCATAACTAACTGGTGGTTTTTTGCTTATGCACTATTGTAGTGCAGTTATGATAAATAACTGAGTGTTATGCACTGATTTGTGTAGTGCCTTGATAATTAAGAAGGGACTTGTGATATTATTATACATTGGATAATACAAGTTTGGTGTCAAAGACTTGTTTCCCACAGAGGTTGGGTTAAACATTGGGATTATACAAGTACTTTATTAAGTCTTGTTACTATTAAGGTTGAAATAAGTTTATTAATTATTTCAGGTTGTGACTCATAATATTAGACATCATGTCTACACTTGATTATTTTATTGAACAAGGGAAATCCCTTGGCAAGACAGGTGATAAGTTGGAAGAATATGCAACTACTCAATATGATAAGGTATTAAAGATGGAAGAGAAAAAAATGGAAATAGAAGTTGAACAAAAGAAATTGCAGATGCAGGTGGAGGAAAAGAGATTCCAAATGGAAATGGAAAAACAAAAAAAAGAAGCAGAAGCAAAAGCTGAAGAGAAAAGACTTGAAAAAGAGGCTATGGCTGAAGAAAGAAAGTTACAGGCTATGGCTGAAGAAAGAAAGTTACAGGCTATGGCTGAAGAAAGAAAGTTACAGGCTATGGCTGAAGAAAGAAAGTTACAGGCTATGGCTGAAGAAAGAAAGTTACAGGCTGAGGCTGAAGAAAGAAGATTACAAAGAGAGGCTGAAAATAAAAGACTTGAAATGGAAGAGAGAAAAGCAAAAATGGAGCATGAAGAAAAACTCTTAGCTTTGGAGTTAGAAAAGTTGAAGTTGTCTAGTAATGCTAATGATGCTAATAAGGTATCATCTGCTAATAAGTCTAATGCTGTTGATTTCAAGCTTAATTTACCAGCATTCAATGCTTCAATTGATGATATAACATTTTATCTAGATAGATTTGAAAGTGCATGTAAGGTGCATAACATAGATAAAGGATTATATGTTTATCATCTGTCCAAGATACTTAGAGGTGATGCTTTGACTTTGTTGGGTATGGTAGATGTGCCTGACAAGAACAACTATGAGGTTGTCAGAGCAGCATTGTTAAAGAAGTACCAACTTAACGAGGACGGATATCGTCTTCAATTTAAAAACATGTTACCAGAAACTGGAGTTGAATTCTCTGAATTCATCTCAAGGATACGTCTTACTTTTTTACGATGGGTTGAGCTGTCTAAGACAGAAAGTACATTTGAAGCTCTTATGGACTTACTACTTAGAGACAAGGTTATGTCTTCTGTTAATGAATCTTTTCTTTCTTTTCTTCATGAGCGTAAGCCTAAAAACATAAAAGAAATGGAAGAATACTGTAGCCAGTACGTTACTGCGCATCCTCACATAACCATTAGCAACTCTAAAGTAAAAGAAGGTCTGCCAGTTGCTTCGGCAGCACCTTATGGCCCGAATTTTATGCGTAAATTTCAGGGTAGCCAGCAAAATTTCAATAAAAAGAGTAACCGTAATTATGCCCAGAATCATAGCAATCAATTCCAGGGAGATTCTTCTTCCCAGAACTGGAGACAACCTAATACTACACGGTATTCTACTCCCGTTAACTTTAGAAATTTTCACAAAGGTAATCGGTATAGAGGAAAATATTTTTCGCAGAGACCTCAATACCAAGGTTCTCAGCAGTATAGAGATGGTAATGACAGTTATGGAAACTGGAACTCAAACCAGGATAAAAATTACAGTAGGGACTTTAATGATAATTGCAGAGGCAATAATGGTCGCGGTAGATCGCAACATAAAAGAAAAAGATATCAACAGACAAACTCTGTTCAACAAGAATCTCAGGGAGCAGATAAACAGGTTAATAACGATAAAGACCATAATGCTATCGGATGCTCATCTTTTGATTTTGGTAGAGCAAATAAATGTATCCAATGTAGTACTTTATTTGACCCGAAGACCGTTACTACTTTAAGCTGTGGTCATCCTTTGCCCGCTCTTCCTGCTAATGTAGCTCATGACGGGAGAGGTTCTCTTATATTACATAAGGGGCTTGTAAATAGTAATCCAGTCTCAATTTTGTTTGATTCTGGATGTACTACTATTGGCGTTAGGCAATCGCTTGTAAATCCATCCTGTGCTACAGGAAAGGTCATCAAGTGTGTCACATTTGGTGGCACGGTGGAAAAGTATCCTACTGCCATAATACATATTGCTACTCCTTTCTTTACGGGAGATGTCCACGCGTGTCTACTTCCAAACCCTATTGCGGACCTTATTATTGGTCGTATTCACGGAATTAGGGAATGTACCCCACAGCAAATTGCTGTTTGGGAGGAGCAAAACATTGAAGCTACCAATGCGGTGGTCACAAGAGCACATGCTCTGGATCCACCACAAACTTCATTAACTAATAATGATGAAGTAAATTACCAAGATAGTCACTTGACTATTTCACATGACTCATTTATTAAATTGCAAGAAGAAGATCCTTCTTTACAAAAATTCTTCATTCTAGCAAAAAAAGGTGATCCTAATCAGAATACTAATAGAAAATCTTGGATTTCTATGAAGAACGGCGTACTTGTACGTATGGTACAAGACTCGACTACGTCCACTCATTCACAAATTCTTGTGCCCAAGAGCATGAGATTGCAAATATTGCAACATGCTCATGACTCCCAATGTGACCGTTTCTCCAAATCTTTCCGCTGAGGAACATCGACAAGTTTCTTCGATGTTGCAAACATCTCAGGATGTTCTTACAGACATCCCGGGACACACACATGTCATTGAACATGACATTGTGCTAACTGATCATAATCCTATCAGAGTCAGACCCTATCCAATACCTTTGTCTAAAGGTTATTGGCAAGTTCCTCTAACTGAACGTGCCAAACCTTTTACAGCTTTTTCTACACCTAGGGGTAAATTGAAAAAGGGAGGTCCCCCTTAAACAGTACACACAACTGCTGGCCGAACGGGCGGATGATCAATAATATTTTGACAACGGCTTCTAGGGCAGGAGTTGGAAAGGCCTGGTATAGGGCTGAGGGCGCACCATGGACTGTAATGGTAAGCGGCCAGAACCATCCAGAAAGCAATGGCAAACTACTGGATGTACAATGCCAAGAAATCCATAATGGCTAATCTGAATACTACACAAAGATCTGGTGGTGAGGCCCCCAGGCCAGGCAGATCATATTTAACTGGGGAAGAGATCGTTGGCAGCGTCAGTACAGGTAATCGTGATGACGGCCAAAAGCCTGACTGTGTTACCACGGAAAACCATGTCATCGATCTTAGAAAAATAATCAAAATAGGAACATGGAACGTCAGAAGCTTATACCAAGGAAAACAGTACATAGTGAAGAACGAGATGGAAAGACTAAACATCGATATCCTGGGCATCTCAGAGCACAGATGGTCGGGCCAGGGACACTTTTCGATTCCATCAGGAGGAACATTCATATACTCAGGCAAAGAGAGAGGAGGTCAGAGCGGCGTAGGCTTCTACCTGTCTAAAAGGACAGCTGCCTCACTATTAGGATATAATCCCATAAATGACCGCATTGTCACAATCAGACTGAAAGGAAAAAGAAAGAACATCACAATTATACAAACATATGCGCCAACAGCAGCTGCTGAAGAACAGGAAATTGAAGATTTTTACAATGAACTGCAAAATGCATTAGAGAAAGCAAATAAGCAAGATATTAGGATAATACTGGGAGATTTTAATGCCAAAGTTGGAAACGAAAGATTAGAACATGAAAAAAAGAGTGAAAGGAAGTTATGGATTGGGCCAGAGAAATGAGAGAGGAGAACGCTTGACAACATTCTGCCTAGAAAACAACCTAGTCATCACGAATACTCTTTTTATGCAACACCCTAGAAGACTATATACATGGACGTCACCGGACGGAAAAAGCAAGAACCAAATAGATTATATCTTAATACAACAAAGGTGGCGATCTTGTATCTCATCCATCAAGACGTTCCCAGGAGCAGACTGTGACTCCGACCATGAACTTCTTGCTGCAAACTTCAAGATCAAATTGAAAAAAGTCGTTACAAGCGACAAAGTAATACGTTATGACACAAGCGCCATACCAGAAGAGTACAGTGTCGATATTCAGAACAAATTTGACATTCTTATGGCAGTACAGGAGGAAATGACACCAGATGAACTTGCTAATAACATCAGAGATGTATATATTACAAATGCACAGAGGTTAATTCCTAAAAGAAGCATAAAGAGACGAGAATACATCTCAGACGAAACACTGAAGTTGGTGGTAGAGAGAAGAAAAATGAAGTCCAAAAAAGATACAGAAAATCAGGAGTTGTACAAGGAATACACAAAGCAGATTAAAAAACGAGTCAGACAAGACAAACAACAATACATAAACGACACCTGCAGGAAAATAGAAGAAATGCGCGAACAGGGATTGAGTAAGAATATGTTTTCTGAAGTAAGAACATTGAAAAACAGCAACTTTAAATCATCACCTCGAGCAATAAACGACAAGAAAGGCGACACTCAAACAGAACGTAAAGATATTCTGAACAGATGGAAGGAGTACTGTCAAGAAATGTATACGGAAATAAACAAAGCGGCAGATAACAACGTCATGAATGAAGCGGAACGTGAACCAGAACCTACCATAGAGGAAGTCCGGAATGCAATCAAACACTTAAAAAAGTGGAAAATCTCCTGGTTGTGATGAAATAACAGCTGAAATGATACAGGCAGGAAGAGAAGGCAGCGCTCGTATATACCATGCATTATGCTGCAAGATCTGGCAAAGCGGAATTTGGCCCAAGGAATGGAAAAGATCAATTTACATACCCTTGCCAAAAAAAGGGCAACCTGAAACTGTGCACAAACTACAGAACTATAGCTCTTATAAGCCATGCCAGCAAAATACTTTTACAAATCATAATGAAAAGGATGCAACAAAAGCTAGAAACAGAAATAAATGAAGTACAGGCGGGTTTTCGACCAGGTAGAGGCACTAGGGATCATATATTCAACATGAGGATCATCATAGAAAAGTGTAGAGAATTCAACGTTGACCTACATACTTGTTTCATTGATTACACAAAAGCTTTCGATTGTGTACAACATCAGCAGTTATGGGCTATTATGAAAAAATATGGGATTTCCAAACCACCTTATACAACTCATCGCACTGCTGTACCAAGAACAACAGGCAGCCGTAAGAATAGAGGGGGAAACATCAGAATGGTTTGAAGTACAGAAAGGAGTAAGACAAGGCTGTACCCTTTCCCCTTACCTGTTTAACATTTATGCCGAGAATATCATGAGAAACGTAAAGAGATGACCAAGAACACACAGAGTTTGACTCATTTAACATCGGCGGGTACCAGATCCCGGAAATCAGATATGCTGACGACACAGTCCTCCTATCGACCAACCCAGAAGGACTTGAACAATTACTTCTGTCCACCAAAAAAAACACAGCGAGGCCCAGAATCTATACCTAAACACCAAGAAGACCAAAGTATTGACAACAGACAAAGTAAAGACCAAACCAGAAATTGAAATTGATAACGAAGAAACTGGAAAGTGTCAATGAATTCGAATACTTAGGATCAATCATTAACAGCTCTGGCGACTGTGCAGTAGAAATTAAAAGAAGACTTGCAATTGCTTCACATAAGCTAATACAGATGAAAAACCTATGGCAAGGCACAAGCAAAAAAACAAAGTTACAACTGATCAGAGCATGTATATTCCCAGTAGCAACATACGGCTGCGAGACTTGGACACTCAATAAAACAGTTGCAAAAAAGATTACATCATTCGAAATGAAATGCTACAGAAGGATGTTGAGAATACCCTGGACAGAAAAAAAAGACCAACAGAGAAGTACTGCACTCACTAAATGTACAGGAACATTGGCTCCTAAATACCATCGCAATAAGGAAGCTGAAATTTTTCGGTCATATAAAAAGACATAATAGTCTGGAAAAAACAGTGATGGAAGGCATGGTCCCTGGAAAAAGGGGAAGGGGTCGACCTAGACGACGGTGGACCCAGGACATCACAGAGAGTCTGAACTTGTCTTTGGCTGATGCAGGTCGACTTGCCCAGAATCGTGATGCGTTCAGAGCAGCTGTAATGGAGACAACGTTCTGGAAAGAATACGTCACATGATGATGAGGGGTTTATTCCAATGGAATTTCATGCCTTTCGGTCTTATGAACGCCCCTGCTACATTCGTACGCATGATGCGGCGAATTCTCGCATATCGTACAGATGTCATAGCATATTCAGACGATATCTGTCTGTTCAGTGATTCCTGGGAAGATCACTATTTGGGTTTATACGAATTGCTGTCTACTCTTCGCGAATATAACTTGACTGCAAAACCCTCTAAAGCCTTTATAGGATTTAGTGAGATTTCTTTCCTGGGTCATCGGGTTGGTCATGGTCTTTTAAAGACAGAGGACCACAATGTTTCAAAAATACTTAACATTTCTGTCCCTAAAACAAAGAAACAAGTACGGAGTCTCTTAGGTTTGATCCAATTTTACGGACGATTCATTCCGAATCTGTCATCCATTATGGCACCGCTTTCTACTTTATTGAAGAAAGGATCGCCTAATCTGATCCGCTGGTCGCAAGAATGTCAATCCTCATTGGACCAGGTTAAAACTCTATTTTCATCTCCACCTATTCTTAGGTTACCTACTATTGAGAAAACTTTTGTTCTTCTAAGTGACGCCTCGTCAACTGGGATTGGGGCAGCACTAATGCAGGAGTATTCTGATACTCTGCATCCAGTGATGTATATCTCTAGGAAATTAAATGCTGCAGAAAAAAATTACTCGGTTTTAGACCGTGAGTTATTGACTATGGTATGGTCTATTCTGAAGTTACAAAGATTTCTTCTAGGCGCACACTTCATTGTGGAAACCGACCAAAAAGCGCTTACTGCTATTCAGAGCAAAAACTTAAGAGCTCGAGGTCCACCCGTTATGCCATAGCTCTTCAACCATTTCATTTTTCGGTGCGAGCTATCCGTGGTTCGGATAATGTGATGGCAGACATTCTGTCCAGATGCCCACACGATTCCACATGATTCTTCTGTCATATATATTTCCTGATATACAGTCCAATACTATAATGACATGTTAGCAAATATTTTCTCACTTTTTTTTGTTTTTGAGGAATTTATAACATTGTACCATGTAATTATCTAAGAAGGCTTAGTTAGTGATATACGGGCCAAAAGATCACTCGGCCACATTTAGATAATATATTTTCATGATTGTATTAAGAGATTTAACAGTTATCTTTAAGATTTGTGTTATTGATATTTTCGCAGCACATCATTGAATTCAGCGAGATTATGTCCATTGTGAAACTTTGATGATATCAAGTCCTGTCCTAGATTGGGAGCGGATGATGTTCACATCTTCTTCTATTTGATTGTATTCTTATCTACGAAGAACAACACATGTATTAGTTAATAATAGTATAGTGCGGTATATTAGTATATTACACCGCTATTTGCAACACATTGCATGATATTATAATAATAGATTTAATTTCATATATTGGCATGAGTGTAATTTGACTTTCATTATGATGTTGCCATCATTGTGGCGTGTGTTGGTGGCACCTTCCTGGAATATATACGCGTATAGTTAGATAAATTTTTTCTCTAAAGATCTGAGATATGATCTCAGTTTCGCTCCATGCGTTGAGCTAGTTTGTTAGGTATATATCCGCGCATCATACGTGCGTTAGGAGCTTAGATTTTTCCGGCTCCAGGATTTAAAAAAAAAATGTTTCATTTTTTTTTCCCGGGAGGGTGCGGTAATGTTACGCACGAATCATTTTTTGGTAAAAAGTCTTTGTATGATCATTTTCTTGACTGAAATGTGTATTATATTATTTTACAGTCAACGGGACATAACTCGAGATTTTGAGACTACTATTTTTTATGAGTTTACCTACTCTTGTGTTGAGACACGTTCGGTCTATAATTTCTTGAACGAAGCGTGACCATATCTCCTTATTTGGTAGTATCAGTCTACTGTTGTAGATGTCTGAGACCTGTCTTAAGGTTTGCGTTTCATGACCATAAAGGGAGCGATAGTGTATGTCTTTTATCTCGTATGTTCTTAGAATCGTCTTGTGTGAATTGATACTCATGTAGATGAGTTCTGCGCATGTCTAGACTTTGAGAGTTCGATTGTGGTTTCCGCCCAGCTCGGGGAGTTAAGAAATGATCTGAGCAGCGAGCGGACGCAATCTGCGTCTTGTGATTTTTCTGAGGGAAATACATTGTCTTTGTGAGTTAGTTAGCTAACTAGACTATTTCCCAGTGTTATTCAAGCCTGCCTGGAGGCATATGTTCAGTGGTTGATTTCGAAGAAAGGTAATTCCTCTTGTATTGAACTTTACGCTATCATCTAGAAGTTCGTCATTTTTGGTCGCTCTTTGCTCGCTTGTGTGATTCAAAATGGAGAGGTACTTTGATTAGGATTTCGCCACCGGTATCTTTATACCTGAACTGGTTACATATATGGGTCGCTCTAGACCAACAAGACTATTGTCTGTGTTCCAGGATTCGTTATATCAGAGATCACGTCCAAGTCAGATGGTTAGACTTAGGAATGTTATAAAGGTCGGGTTGACCTGTACTCCATGTATGCTATTCACGTGCAGACGATAAATGGACTTATTGTATACATCTGATCTGCTAGCATCAGGAAGGGAGTATTTATTATTATCTATGAACATTGATGATCCGCAGCTGACACTGTTGCAGAATTAATATGTATGTACTTTAGACATTCAGATCGGTGCTATATATTATTTATACAGCTTCACGAACCAGAACTTTATGATATCGAATATACGGAAGCTATTTGTCTACACTATGAATATTGAATATTGGATTCTACATGACTATCAGCTGGCACTAATATTATTTTGAATGCTGAATTTCTTGGACTATGTTGGTGATGACATATATATCATGACTGTTTTGTGGCGTACAATAAATAATATAAAACGTAAATTGAAGTTACCATTTTTATGACTACACATCATGTTGCCTGTGTTGTACTCTGGGAACTATTCTACTACAACCTACACAGCAACATCATAAACCAGAGAAGACACCTATATCTTGCACTTTAATACCTGGTGTCGATAGGGGTGGTAATTTTGATGTCAGCCTAAATCCCACCCGTATCACCTTCACATGTTGGCATAGAAGGAAATGAAAAGGCGGATAAAGAGACTAAGAAAAGTAGAAATATTAGAAACCATATAAATGTGGGGATGAGTAGAACAGAGATCAAAAGCTTAATTAAAAGGATAATAACCAAGGAATGCACAGTAGAGTGAGGTGGAAGTCTGAAGGCCAGACATGCATATAAACTGTTCAAGGCTCCAACAAGAACGTGTCAGGTATCTAGAGAACTAAAAATTCCTAAGAAACTTCTTAGACTGAAAATAGGAATGGACTATTTTAGAATAGAAGAACCTAACTGTTCAGAGTGTCTAGGAAAAAAAATAATGTAGAGCATTTCCTATTAAAATGTAGGAAGTATGAACAACAGCAAAAACCAATATTAGATTATTTACAGGCATGCAATTCATCCATGACTGTGGAACAGTTGTTGAGAATAAACAGACCTAGAGAATTGCTCAGTATGGTTAAACAGTATATAACAGGAACTAAAATTAATATGTAAGGATCAATAATTGTGTGAGGAAAAGGTCTAGTCTGATAGGGTGCTTGTATGGCTGATGGTAATTATTGGTGGATTTGATGTAATCTCTGACACCCCAGGGCTTTCTCATCCCCTTCCACTTTGTTAAAAGCAGGGCAGTTGTGAGACACTGCTTTTTTTTTTTTTGTATCAGTTTTTATTTTTATTGTTTCTTTAAAATGGAGTGTAACACCAATTGATTCACACAATTTTAGTTTTGATTTGGTATATTTGGACTGAGTGCAGACCTGAAGAATATGCTATATTTTGATGTCGGAAATCTGATTTTGTTTTCTGGAATTTAGAACACTATATGTCCTAATTATAACTCATCAAAGGTTGAGCGGGATACTTTGTTTAAAAAACAAAATCAGGCAATCGTGAAAAACAAAGAAGTAGAAAACTAGTCAACAGAAAAACCACAGAAGTGAGTGGCTTACCAGAGAATCTTATCCAGGGCCTTCTGAGCGTCACTAATTATGCTGGATCGCCCTAGGTAAATGTCCAGTGTTATGTGTTGCGGGTCGCGCTAATGACCTATGTCATCGAAGCACTATTGTTTGTTGTGCCTAGCTGGCAGGGAGGATAGTGTGATTCGCTTCCTTAGCTAGGCGGTGGTGCCGCTCAGAAAGTCCTGGGTTTGATTCTCCGGTAAACCACTCACTTCTGTTGTTCTTCTGTTGTCTAGTTTTCTACTTCTTTGTTTCTCACGAGTGCCTCAAAACAAATCTTTATATGTGTGTGTAATATATTTTTACTGTTTACAGGCACCGGGTTTCCCTTCTTTATTTGTTTAAACATTTATACAATACCAAACCTACCCTATGTTTTGTACTGACTGTTCTTAGTCTTCTATTATTTACTAGACACAGTATTAAGGTCTTTGTCTTGTGTAATCTGACCTATACTGTATAATAGGGGGACAACAGAAGTGATTGCGTCATTAATTAGGCTGGATCGCCTAGGTAAATTTCCGGTGATATGTGTTGCGGGTCACGATAATGACCACTTTCATCGAATCACTATTTTTGTGGTACCTAGCTGGCAGGGAGGATAGGGTGATTCGCTTTCGTAGCTAGGCGGTGGTGCCGCTTGGAAGGCTCTGGGTACAATTATCGTGCAACTCGTTTACTTCTGTTGATTTTCTGTTTTCTTGTTTTCTACTTTCTTTCTCAAGAGTACCTGAAAACATAGCTTTATGTGTGTAGTATTTATTAACAGAGCTTCAGACAGCCATCTTAGGGCTACAATAGCTGACCCCCCCCCCCTTCCCCCCTCCCCCCATCTTCATTCTCAAGCTGGAGGTTGTTGTCATGTAAGTTCCACTTTATTCAACAATGACCATTTCCTCTAGCCAAGCAATCCCATCCTTCTGATTTCTCACCATCAATGAACACATTGGCATCATCATCTCCATCGCGATCATTTATCAGATGATTCATTTCCAGCTCTGCTTTGCTATTGCACAAATCTATTAAGTGGTATTTGTACTGGCTGGTGTAGATTTAGCACCATATTTGTCATGTTTGATGAAGTTTAATGTGGTCCTCTTAAATAGATTTTTGTACACATCAACAAGATGTTCTAAAATCACATGAATTACTGTGGGTAGCCTATGCTCTGTATAGGACACTGGGAGTTTAAAGTCAAGCAAGTCAAATACAAAATGATTAAAATCTCTTATAAGCAGATATTTATCTTGATCCACTGGCTTTGACATAAGTGATTAATGAGTTGATATATGCCTCTTGCCAAGCATAGTTCCCTTTTGGACTCTGCTGTAAAAGGTAACTAATATGAGGTTATGCATGTGCCCGACAACCTCATCATGTAAAACAAATTGTCACATAATCCACCACTGCAAGAGCATATGATTACTTGGTGCATCCAGGCTTCCTGCACAGGGACCAGCTGCAGTAGTGGCTGCATGCTCCATAGGAAGTACATAGGAAAATGATGATGATGATATGCTTAGATTTTGTATTGACTGCTGTTATATAGTGCAAGATATTATACATTTTCCATCTTTCTTCTCTCCACTGATTGATGCCACGTGCCTAATGGTTTTTTTTTAACGCATATCTGCTAGTTTTGTGAAATTTGAACATTGGTTATTGTTTGTTTGTTTTTAATGATTTACGGTGTTCTAGAAGTGTTGGAACTTTTATTTAATTTTTTTTCCCTTAAACGTACGCCCGCTATTACTCGAGGCGAGAATTGTTGCTATTCTTGAATTTTCTGGAAACCATTCTTTCATGACCCTTCTACTCTCCTCTAGAAGCAAAGGCCTTCAATAAATGTATTCTAAATCCTCCTGTCGAGTGCTGTCAGCTCAAGGTTGTTCCATGTCTTTCTCATCATTTTCACTTCTGTCTCTAGTTCTCTTCTCCATATGTACTTAGTTTACCACTGCTTCTCTTACCCTGAGGGTTCTAGAACAAGGACAGACTAATGCTACCAATAGGTTTCTACAATGTATGCCATATCAATCATCAGCATCTTCTTAATTATTAATATTATCAATTAATATCATCATTTACACATGTAATAACTGAATAAACTTTGTTAAAACTGTAAATTCTAAGACATGTCCTCAATGGTGGCGGTTAGCACTCCTACATGCACATCAAAAGGATGAAAGTAATGATCATATTTCAGAACACTACCCTCATTACATTTCAAACACTAATGTTTATTGTTTTGTGTAGTACACATATTACATAATTTACTACTTCAGAAGGATTAGAAACCAAATTTACCTATACACATGAGCATACTTTTTATTTTAAGTCATACCTTTCCTCTTTAGAATAACAACAGTCACAACAACTGCTATAACAACAAGGATCCCAGCAACAATGCCTCCAGCAACAGCCCCCACATTTAATTCTGAACCTTGAGGGAAACATTTTAGAATAATGAGAAAGGCCTGAGACAACCAGCCTATATATGAAGATTTATGTGTTATGTAAGAGCAGATGAAACAGAAGGAGTAGACGAAAAAGCTTCACTTGAGGATGGAGAAAAACGATGGCTTGTAAAAATGTGTTAATGATATATTAATATGATGCTGTAAAAACATATGTAAGAATGGCTTGTCCACTTGGACAAATTAAAAAAAAGAAGTGAAGAATAAATAACATTAAAATGTACATAAATGATGGCTTGATACAGAACAGGTAGTCAGAGATGGAAGAAACAAACTGTCACAATTTGCAGATGGTGCAATTATTTGGAGGACAGAGAAAATCCTTCCCAGACTATATAAAGATCTACAAGCCCAAATAAATAGGGTTGCAGAATGGATGACTAAGTGGAGCTTCTAACTAAATGCTAAAAAAAAAATAATAAAAATGATGTTAAGTAGAGGCAGAGTAATAAAAAAAAAGACAGTTGACACAAAGATCAAAGAACACAAAATAAAAACAGTAAGAACAACCAAATATTTAGGCATGACACTAGACCAACAACTAAACTGGAAAAGACATAGACAAACTGGTTGAGTGCTGCAGAGGACAGAACATTACGTGATTTGAAAAAGAAAATGAAAGTTATGAATATACCTACCACTTTCTTTAATCTGAAACCTGTAGATGAGTGACCCCTCAACATTGGTAATAACAAGGCTGTAACTCTGGAAGACATGATCAGTTACAGTGTAGAACTTGAGTGACACTGAGCCATAAGGAGATCCACGACTTATGTAGGTCAGGTTGTAGGTTTCCTTTTCAAGTTCATTTGTATTGCTAATCAAGTATACAGTTGGTTCTGGGTAACCAAACACAGAAATGCTGATGTCAGTTGGTTTGTTTAAGTGTCCTATATATACCTTGTTTTGGTGTTCAGAGTTTTCAAGCTGTTGTATGCCTTAGAAAAAAAAAAAATTCAGAATTTAAAATAAAGTTGACCAAGAGCAGTTATTTAGACAAAATCAATGATAACTGAGTATCAGACTTCACTATATAATTCCTTCCTTCCTTTGTTTGAAAGTAATAATGTCAATAAAAATAGCTGGTTCATTCAGGCTTAAAATTCCCTAGTTGTACTTAGCGTTGTGAAAACTATGTCCCAGTAAAAGTACTTTCTTTGGGAGGCGTAGCTGGTTTTCTGTTGTAAATTCATTGTTCACTCTGACTGCAAGGTGATGGTATCATTTTGATGAACCTGACTCGAATCTCTAAAGTGACTATTACTTCTCTTACTTTCCTATCAGTGCCTTTCTTATGAGTGCCATGCATGTACATATTTTTCACTATTATTTATGAATCTTTGACGTCTGGTTTCTGTCTTGTTTTTTATTTCTATATTTACACTTACCTTGTTGACCACATTCTCTACTATTTCTTTTCTACTAGGATCTACTAGAAATAAGGAGGGTTAAATCCTGTTAATAATTTTTAAAAATAACAAAAATGTGTAAATAATAGACACTTGCAAGAAGTACTTACTTACTTAGTCGTTCCCCTTCTACCGTGAGGTGTAGAGGTTTGGAAGAGAGAGCGCCAGACCATTCTATCAGCTGTCTTCTTCCTGGCCTGGTTCCATTCTAGTCCTCGGTCCTTCAAAGATTGTCTAATGTTGTCCTCCCAGCGGACTCTGGGTCGTCCTGGAGGTCTGGATCCCTGGCTCTTTGTTTCCCATGCTTGTCGTGGTAGCCGGTCTTCTCCCATTCTGCAGACATGGCCAAACCATCTTAGTTGGGACTGTTCTATTTGGGTCTGCAGCGGATGGGATTTTAGGCCTTGACGGATCGTCTGGTCGCGGACCATGTCTCTTCTTGTTACTTCAACCACTTTCCTCAGATACCTCATTTCTGAGGTTTGGATCTGGCTTTTGTGGGTTGTAGTCATTGCCCACGACTCGCATCCATATGTCAAGACAGGGACATAGGTGGAGCGGTATACAGCCATCTTCGTTTTCTTACCAACCTCTTTCTTGCTGAGGAATCCACGATTTATGGCCTGAAAAAGTCTCCCAGCCACTGCTTTTCGAGTGGCCAACTCTTCTTTGATGCCCCCCTTTCGGTCTGTGATAGCTCCGAGATATTTAAAGTGGTCGACCTGCTCCAGGACCTGTTCTCCCAGCTTAATCTGATGTTTTCTTTCTTCTCGTGATATCACCATGGATTTTGTTTTAGAGCTGCTTATGACCATCCCTCTCTTCTCCAGCTCTTCCTTCCAGACTTGCAGGTTGGATTGGAGATGTGCCTCTGATTTAGCAATCAGGGCAACATCATCAGCAAATGCCAGCTCCGAAATATAGACCTGTCTCATCTTCCAGTACCCCACTGAATACTTTCTTGTTCTTTCCTTACATGCCTTGATGACATCGTCCATAAGGAGTATGAAGAGGTAAGGTGATAGGATATCACCTTGTCTTACACCAGTGGTGGTCCTGAACTCTTCTGACTTATGGTTTGCTGTCCTCACATAATTTCTGCAAGACTTGTAGAAGCTCTGTATAGCATGAATCAGAGGTGCTGGAATATTCTTCCTTGCCAAACAGTTCCAAAGTTTGCTCCAGGGGACCCTGTCAAACGCCTTTTCCAGATCTATGAAACAAAGATGGATCTCACTCTTATACTCAAGGGCCTTTTCACTCAGCTGTCTGAGTGTGAAGATTAGGTCTTGAGTACTTCGGTTTGCTCGGAATCCGCACTGGACCTCATCCAATTGTGGCTCAGCTAGGCGTCGGAGTCTCTGCTCTAGGATTCTAGAGTAGATTTTACCAGGGACACTGAGAAGGGATATGCCTCTATGGTTTCCACATTGTCGATTGTCACTCTTTTTGAAAATTGGTGTTATGATGGCAATCTCCCAATCCTTTGGTATGGTCTTGTTGCACCATGCTGCCTGTAGGACCTTTAAGAGTAGTAGGTCACCTGATGCTCCCATGTTCTTAACCATTTCTGGTGTTATACCATCATGCCCTGCTGCTTTGCCCATCTTGATTTTCTCTAGTGCTGCCCTCAGTTCTTCCATCGTTATGTCATCTTCACCATCATTGGTTTTCTCTTCTGTGCTAGTGGTTATCATTTCTGATGCTTCACCATGCTCACCATCCAGGAGTTCTGAGAAATATTCTTTCCATCTTTCCATTACTTCCTTCGGGCAGTAAGCAATTTGCCTTGCTTGTCCTTTATAAATTTGAGAGGGCATTGTTTTTTCCTTCCTCATGTTCTTTAGGGTCTTATAGAACAATTTCTGGTTTTCTTGTGCATCTTTTTCTAGCTTTTCTCCAAATTCTTCCCAGGACTTCTGTTTTGCTGCTAGCACTTTGTTCTTTGCTTCTGTTCTGAGTGTCACATATTCTCTATATTTTTCCATTTGTCCTGTTGTGTTTTTAGCTCCTAAGTATTGTTTCCATGTCATTTTCTTCTCTCTTATTTTCTCTTTGACTTCCTCTGTCCACCAAGGTGTCCTCTTTCTCTGGTTCCCAAGTCGGACTTCACCGCATGCTTCTGCAGCAGCTGTCTTTATGATATCCTTGAATTTATTCCAGAGGGTTTCCGAGTCATCAGGTCGTTCTTCTGTGTTGCTCACTGCTGTAGCAATAAGCCCCTGATATCTGGTCTTAATTTCTGGCTCTCTCAGCTTGTAGGTCCTAATGCTCATTTCTCCTGCTCGTTTACTTGGTTTCTTGCGTGATGTTGGGCAGTTCCTAGGCTGAGCAACTCTTTCAGTTGTTCGTTTGATTGTAAGCAGGTAGTGATCACTTCCAATCTCTGGCCCCCTCCAGACTCTTGCATCTCGGACATATCTGAATGAACTTCTCCGAACAATGGCATAGTCGATCACTGACTTCTCATTCTTGGTTGGTTCACATCTAGTGTATGCATGTATGCGCTTATGGGGGAACTTTGTGTTTGTAATGATCAGATTCTGCTCACTGCAGAATCTAAGGAGTCGCTTTCCATTGTCATTGAGAGTATCTTCTCCATATCTTCCGATAACTCCACCCCATCTAGCATGGTCATTTCCAACTCTGGCATTAAAATCTCCGAGCATGATAACTTCATCTAGGCAGTCATCCACTGTCCTTTGAAGCAGCTCGAAGAATTCCTCTTTGACCTCTGCTCTCTCATCCTCATTTGGCCCATACACTATGACCAGGTTGACTATGGTTTCTCCTTCTTTTAGTTTTACAACCATAATGCGCTCCGAGACAAAGTTCCATCCCTTGATACTATCTTTTTGATTTTGGGCCACAATGCAACCCACGCCCCCCTTTAGCTCTTTCAGATATGGGTACACCACTGTAGAGCAACGTGTTGCCATCGAGATCCATGACTCCTTGTCCTTTTTTCTTCGTTTCCGTTATAGCCAGGATTTCTAGTTTTGCTTTCCTCATCTCTTCCACCAGCTCCTCTTCCTTCCCATTTATACTTCTTGTGTTCCAAGTTCCATAAGTCGTAGTCCGTAGTCCGTTCCAGTTCGTCGCCTTTAGAATCAGTCCGGTTTTCTCTCTTGTATTGCTCGTAATCATAGTTTAAGACAAACAGGTGATTGGCCTGTTGTGCCTTTGCATGGTGGAGGGGCTGCCTCCTTACGGCCTCCATGCAGGCCGCCCTCCTCCTTTTTCATCCGGGCTTGGGACCGGCATTGGCGGAGTTTTGCAAGAAGTAAAGCAGAAGAAAGTTAGACACACACACAAAAGTTAAAGAAAAAACAATCAACCTGGGGATTTGATTAAGGGGCCATCCAACTGACACCACTGCTTCACTGCAAGAGTGACCCTTGTTACAATAATGACTAGTTAAGCACTCTGAAAAACACCAACCAGTACTATCTTATATTACTCCTGTTGTTTATGATCTCCTGAGAACTTTGCTCAATATCACGCAATTAGCAAGACTTTTGTTGCCAATTCATGACACACGTTGATCAGCAAACATACTGGTCACACCTGGATTAGTTCACACTATTCAAATATTGACTGATGAAATAATATAACATCAAACTAAAAAAAAAAAAAAGGCAACTGATATGTTTTACTGAGACAGAACTTACACTTGACATAAATATCCACCTTTCTTCTTATTGCTGTTTGACCTGCCTGAGCCTGGCAAGTATATGCTCCAGTATCCTTACATTCTGTCATGGTCTTGTTTATATTCAGTGTGAGATTGAATCTTTTGGTAGAATCGCTGTAAACTCCTAGTTGCATTTCATCCTTTATTAGAGACAGACTTGGGCTTGGATTACCTTCAGCTTCACAAGAAAATCTAACATCAGAATTTCTTGTAACAATTATTTGCACGGTGTTCTCATTGGCCTTAAAGGAAACAACTGTAGGTTCAACTGTAGAGGAAGACAGAAAAGAATGAAGTTAGACCTTCATTAGTTTCTTTATGAAGACATACCTTCAAACTAAATTATTCAGAACTTTAACACTGAATGATGAAACAGATATTTTGACTATAAATGTAACATAAATTGTGGCCAAATGAAAAAAAAGAAGTGTAGATTTGTTAAATATAACTTCAAACAAAACAGTAACTAAACTGATCCCTCATTTGACTTTAAATTAGAAAAGAAAGAAAACCAATTACACATCTTGTTTGTTTGCTAAACAGAAATGTGTTATAATCTGGCAGAATTAGTAGAGTCATTTTGTCTGATTTTAAGATGAACACAAAATAACTTTCAAGCTGGTTAAAAAAAAAGACTTTTTAGATGTATATATTTTATAAAGCATTGGATTCTCTGCTGTTAAATGATATAGGTTACATTTGTCTTTATTCACTACCCTTCTGTTTCCTAAGGAGCATAGGCCTTCAAAAACTCGTGCCAAACGTTACTGTCCTGTTCCATCCTTGCCTGGAATTTCCATTTCTTCTTTACCCTTTTCATATCTCTCTCACCACTTTGTTATTCCAAGTGTTCAGTCTATAGATCTGTATAGAAGAATAAAGGTAAGCAGCATAGACTCTTTTTTTGCTTTCTCTGGGCAGCAACATGAACCTCCGTAATTCAAGACCTTCTTCCAACTTGGATGGCCAAGTTGAATTTTTAAATTATTTGTTTTGGTTGACTTGTCTGTGTTGTTGAAGTTTTTTGGTTAATGTTTCAACAGTATGGGGTAGCCAGTTCCATGACCAACACTCCTTAGTTGTCTTCTACACCCTGAATGTTAGGGTACATTGTAGCCTTCTTTGCTTTCTGTTTGGGCCCAGGTAACACACATTCAAAAGATAATCTTAGATAAATCTAATATATATTTTAAAGCACTGACCTATCAAGAAAAATCAAATGGCACTGACTGCTCAACCCAATTGTCTCTGAATTTGACATCTAAGGTAAATTGTCTTAAAACAAGCATAACATTTCATTAAATTTACTGACTTTAATATTTTCTTCATCATGACAAAGGTCTGCGAATGATGGTTCTTGCAATAATAATAACTTAGTATGTAAAAACGCTGACATGTTGTCAGTTTTGTTAGATTTCATCACAAATATAATGTTGAATGCAGGTACATGGTTTACTCACATAAAATATTCATTTTTGATACAGTCTTATTGTTCCTATAACAAGATGAGTTGTGGGTAGCAATGCAGGAACATTCACTAGTATCCATATGTTTGTTTACATTAATATCTACAATTGCCACATTTCCAACACTTGTATTTCTCTGTGTGCCACACTCCAAAGACACACTAGACACTGATGGGTAACCTCCCTCTATTCTACATCGGATCCTGTTCATGCCTTCTTGAACTGTCAACTGATTATCATTTCCTGTAACAAGTCTGCTACTTTCTTGGTAGTTTTCAATGACAGGAGGAGTCGGTGGTGGCTCTGATTGAAAATATACATAATGAATGATTTAATATGAATAATTACAAATTTGTGAATTCTGAATTTGTACCAAACCACAAGGAAGAGGCAATCAATCTCACCAGCAGATCTAAACCCTTGATATTCTCCATTAGTTCTATATCTTCTTCCCATGTCATGATGACTGCTCACCTTTTACCTCTTCTTTTTCTACCTTCAATTATCTCTATTTTTCCTTTTTTTTAAATTTCTATTGAGTGATTTTCTCATCACACATCCGATGATCTTTGAGACATAATGCTTAAATATAAGAAAATAATAAACAAGGGAATCCTTCAAAAATCAATTCCTCTATAGCAAAGTCAAGCTGTCTCGTGCTATTCTATTATACAATGCTCCTTCATCTATGGTCATTATTTCAATCAAACCAGTAGAAGAGAGTGAAATCAACTGCATCTGCCCAGAATAAGATTGGAGGGATCCCGTATGCCCATTGAGGCATATGGGGAAAATGGTGTTAGGCCCATATTTTCTAGACCATTGGAGCACAAGGGGTAATGTGGTCAGCATCACGCTGGCCACCTTAACCTTCCCAGAATTGCTCAAGTACCCAATTCATGAGGCTGGGTTGACCATGGAGCCGTTTGCAGTCTAAAAAACTCACCTCAACTGGGGATCAAACCAGGACCGCCGAGCTGGGAAGCCAGTATATTAACCACTGAGCTACCGAGGCTCTTTGAAAAAAGGGTGGCATGTACAAAAAAACATAGCTCTTTTTCAGATCTTGTCTATGGAAGATCTTTCACACCTTCTAAGAAAACCTGCCTAACCAATACTCCTTCACTAAAAACTGTTCTGCAAATACCTAATCGACACTGAATTTCTACCCCTATAAAGCAGCTTTCCCTAGTAAGAATCTCAGTTATATTGCAATACTCTTTTCCACTTTCCTTTTTTAAAGTAGAAATGCTTGCCTGTCTGTGTACATAGCTTTCATTATCTCTTCATAGTATTACTTATGGTATTCTGTATGTGAGACTGTCACAATATATTATTCTATTTCAGAAGTTATTACTTATTACATTCTGTATGTAAGACTTAACATATTATTCTACTTCAGAAGATATTTCTTATGATATTATGTATGTGAGACTGTAACAACATATTATTCTACTTCAGAAGTTATTACTTATGACATTCTGTATGACACCAACCATGCCCTAACTACTTTTTCCTACATCCAGCTTTCCTAAGACTGTACCTACCATTTATTTCTGTTAGATGTCTGCTCGCTTTACACTTCCATTCCTCACTCTGATGGTCTCCTAGCTCTTCGGTTTTTCCTTGACCAGCGCACCTACCCCTCTATCACTACAGAGACTCTTCTGCGCCTTGCGCAAATAACTGGTCCTTTGACTCAATTCCTTTGAGTTCTACGGACAGTTCTTTGACCAAGTCAGTGGAGTTGCCATGGGCACCAAGATGGGTCCCAGCTATGCTCCCTCTTCATGGGCTATCTGGAGTATCAGGTCTGGCAGCAGTTTCCTGGACCTTTTCCATTGATGTATAGTTGATACATTGATGATGGCATAGGTCTTACTGATATGCCAGAGGCTAACCTATCTAGGTTCATTAACTTCATCAACTTCCACCCTGCGATCCAATTCACCTCTCACATCTCCACTGTCTCTGTTAATTTCCTTGACATTGTTGTCACTTCCTTCCCCCCCACCTTAACACTTCAGTGTACTACAAACCCACTGATGCACACAGTTACCTCCTTTATACTTCTTCTCATCCTCAGGCGTGTCGCGACTCCTTGCCTTTCTCACAACTTCTCCGGTTCCGTCGGTTATGCCAAGATGATGACGACTTTCTATGCCGAGCAAAGGAAAAGTTGGACTTCTTCCGCAGGAGGCATTATCCTGAGGATGTTCTTACCTCTGCCTTAGAGCATGTTCTCCCTATCTCACGTCTAGAAGCCCTCAACCCCCGCCACAAAACCTCCTCTGATAGAGTCAAGTTAATATTGACCTATCACCCTCACAGCGCTGCTGTCAAAAGGATCATGTATCGCCACCTACCTCTCCTCCAAGCTGACCCAGTGCCGCGGGAAGTGCTTAGTGAGCCACTCTTGCTGGCATACAGACGCGATAAAAATTTGAGGGACCTCCTAGTCCACAGCCGTTTTAAAACCGTTAGCGATGGCCATTTTGGGACACGGCCATGTAACCGAACACGATGAAAGACATATCAGTGTGTAATCCAAACACGTTCAGTGACGTTCCCTAAGGCTGAATTCACCATCATCCATGGCTTCACATGCGAGTCACGCAACATCATTTATGCTATTATATGCAAACGTTGCAATATTACTTAAATCGGCCAAACGGGCACACAACTGGGGGACCGATTCTGCAGACACCTCTACGACATCTTTAAGTTTAAATCCACACCTGTGGCCATCCACTTCAATGGCCCTGGCCACCACGGTGTCACTGATATCCAGGTGACAACCATCAGATCCTGTTCCTCGATGCCAACAGTCGGTTCCGCCTGGAACAATACCTCATCCATCTTATGGGTTGCCTTATATATATATTATATATATTATATATTTAATTTTATTTTTAGGTTTTTTTATTTATTTATTGATTTATGTTTTAATTTTTATTATAACTTTTTTTTATTTTTATATATCACTTTTCCCTCACTCTGTTTTCCAATCCTTGTTTTCTTTATTTTTTGCTTTTAATGTACTATCCACTTCCACTTTCCGGTTTAGTGGCAGCCATCTTTGCTCGAACATGTGACAACACATAAGGGAGTATTTTTCTCTTATTTCTATAGTTTCATGTTCTCCACTTAATTTTCACTTTCTTTCCCTCCTGTCTCTTGTTTGTGTGTCCCCGACGAAGGCCTTGTGGCCGCAACATAGGTTTTTCTTGTCCTTTCTCTTTGTAAGAAATTGGTATTTGTCTGTTTTTGTTAAACTGTTTTTCATTCTACCATCTGTATAACTGTATGTAAGAGTGTAACAACATATTATTTTACTTCAGAAGTTATTACTTATGATGTTCTGTATTTGAGATTGTAAAAACATATTTTTCAACTTCAGATTTATTACTTAGTGATATTCTGGTAAGAATATATTATTCTACTTCAAAAGTTATTACTTATGACATTCTGTATGCAAGACTAACACCTTTACCACCGAGTTGAGTGAATTTATTACTAGTGCTGTATGTCTGTCTATCTGTCTAGTGATATAAATGTATATTGTAATTCTTCCTTTGGGGAGTGTGAGCTTGTCTGTCTGAGATCACAGGAATTCCCTCTCATTATCGTCAGAATTACTTCCTTAGAGAGGTTTCGCTTTCTCTGTACCACCTCTGCATCTCATGTAGGTGTCTCTGTCACGAGCCAATTCTGAGAACCTATAGTATTTTATTCATTAATCTTTCAAAAGTCATTTCGACTTAAACTTTGCTGCGACAGTCTGTCTGAATGAGTTTCTTCTTCCTCTTCTTCTTCTTGGTGTCATGCTGGATGGCATGCTGTCCTCAACATCCTGTCCCCTGTGATGTTTATCAATTCTGCTGTTATTTCTTTTCATGCCATGATGACAAACTGCCAGTATCTTCTCATTTTGTTGTCCTCTATCATTTTTAACCTTAAATCTTTCTTGTTGTCACAGCATATTCCAGCTTTTCTCTGTGACTTTTTATTTCAGAGTTTAACATCAAAAAGTTATATTAGTATACAGTCAAGTGTGTGAAGATGGACACTCAAATTTTACTTGATAACAGAAATAATTTCAACATCATTGTTTAATTCTTGCCAGAAGATCACAGAACCTTACTGTTAAAGGCCTTTTGGCCCTCATAAATGTTAGAACGGGGGTTCTTGTCTGAGCCATCGTAGATGTGTAGACTCACGCTAGATGTTGCGTCGTATCAATATAGGCCACCATAAATGTTAAAACATATTTAGGGCGTTATAAATACTACCGGTCTTTCTCAGGTATCGACGGTGTAAGTGCTGCGTAGGTGAGTGAATGTCAGGTTGACCTGGAGACAATGTTTTGACTGGATATAGGTCACCAGGCATAGAGGCGCTGACAAGGGTGTCACACAAACGCACTCTCAAGTGTGTATACGCTTGATATCTATAGATTGCTTCAAGAGGGGTGGTTGATGTGATATGTAGATAATTAATCATCAATGGAGGATGCGAATGCGTGTATAGGTTCTGACAGGTCACAGTCCATCCACACAACCACATGTAGAAGTCAGTAATTGTGGACAATAGCTGACATTTCATTGATTTATTGACGATACAAGACAAGGGACGTTCATCATCATATAAATAGTCAGTACGATACTTGACGACATACAGCATAGCAATGGTGAACAATATAATTGGCATCAATGCATCATAGACGACTGTAGATATATTCAGGTGCTGAAACCATCATTCTTTTCTAACTACATCCAAGATATCTAGATGTAGGAGATTAAATCAACTCTCCCTTTCTGACCCCCAGCAAGACTGACATATCTTCTGGAGTACATCAGGCAATGTCCTCTGAGTTCCTTTAGTAGCAAAGGTGTCAAACCTTGACCGACGTGATACCGCCGGAGCAACAGAGTTCAACAAACAGATAGCCCTTGGGGCATGCACCAACCCGATGCATAAAAAGACATGGTGATTCGTGAGCTGAAACTTCTCATGACAGTAGACTCTTTCCCGCCCAATGGGAAAGCTAGCAAGCAGACTACAAAATGTCAATCATAAAAGCTGGCGACAAATAATGATCATATGAAGAGCAATTGCCTTTCTTCAGAAATAAACACCACAACTCACACGCCTCTAGGCGTTTAGAATCACATGGGGGAAATCATATGTAGATAAACTAACAACTCAAGAAGACTTCCATTTCCCTGTCACAAATGATCACGGACGCTGAAACGCGTCTCACTCTGATCAAAACCACTGTTAGACTCCTGGAACGGAAGTCTTTCTCAAACACCTTAATCTCGACACATGCGCAGTAGCGCTTGACCCCTGAGTTAAACTCACACGGGACGATGTTGGACACATACCAAGCAAAGAAACTGACCAACTCGAGCCTTATATGGTCAGGGAATAAACATTAACTCAGGTTGCAAACATTCCAAGAAAAGCTGACCTATACGAGCCATATAAGGAATAACAACCAGACCTAGATCTAATAATAGACTGCCAGGTTAAGACACAAGAGCTGGTAACAACCATTGTAAAAATGTAACCTCAGATAACCAAGAGTTATGTACCTTTGATTACAAAAAATTAAAGTGTACAAACAAGACAGGTAAATATATATATTGACTCAGAAAAATCTGTGCATAACAGTTTACCACACCCCCCGGGAAAAAAATGGAACTTTTTTTTAAACAAAATATCCAAGAGCAAGATCCAACTGGCTCCTAATGCACGAATGATGCGTGGACAAAACGTATCACCAAAAAATATAATGCCTAATGTGAGGCTAGCTCGACGCATGGAGCGTCAGGTGAGACTATCTCAGATCCTTAGAGAAAGCATTTCCCGAAGTATACACATATTCTAGGGAGGTGCCACCAACATACACTACAGTGCTGGCAACATTATAATGCAAGCAAAAATATACACATACAAATTTATCTGACATTAAATATATTCCCATAGGATTAAACAATGTAATGTCATCAAAACAGCGGTGTCATATCGTATTATACCGCATTATAGAGATATACACATCTTAATAACCAAATATCACATTATGTAAGCATGTAATAATATTATGACACAATGCGATATACATAATACTAATTAAGTAGATGATCACAGAAGACGTGGACATAAATTAAGAGGGCACATCTGCTGAGTCGTTCCAAGGTAAGTTAGTACTTCGCTATACTTCATGGTTGACACAATGTACAGATTCTCGCACACATCAATGATTTGCTGCAAAAATATAAATAACACAATTCTATATGATAAATGTTAGATTTTCTAATACAGTAATAAAAATACATTCTTGACTATAAAATGTGGCCATGAGATCTTTTGGCCCTTATATTGCTAACTTAGCCTTCTTCCGTTATACCAAAATCGGTAACAGAAAAAGGAAATCATACAGTACAATGTTATAAATTCCCATAAAGTGAGAACAGATGTACTGATCATAGTAGAGACCTGTTATAAATCTCAACGTCTATCAGGAAATATAGGACAGAAAAGTTAAGTGGAATCATGTGGGCATCTGGACAGAATGTCTGCCATCACATTATCCGAACCACGGATAGCTCACACCATGAAATGAAAGGGTTGAAGAGCAATGGCATATCGAGTGGACCTCGAGCTCTTCAAGTTTTTACTCTGAATAGCAGTAAAAGCTTTCTGGTCGGTTTCCACAATGAAATGCGCGCCCAGAAGGAATCTTTGTAACTTGAGAATTGACCAAACCATAGCCAACAATTCCCGGTCTAGAACCGAGTAATTCCTCTCTGCCGCATTTAGTTTCCTAGAGATATACATCACCGGATGCAGAGTATCTGATAACTCCTGCATTAGTGCTGCACCAATCCCAGTGGATGAGGCGTCACTTCGGAGAACAAAAGTCTTCTCAATAGTAGGTAACCTTAAGATAGGTGGAGATGAAAATAAAGTTTTAATCTGGTCCAATGAGGATTGGCATTCTTGAGACCAGCGGATCAGATTAGGTGATCCTGTTTTCAATAAGGTTGAAAGAGGTGCCATAATGGAGGACAGATTCGGAATGAATCGTCCGTAAAATTGTATCAAACCTAAGAGACTACGTACTTGTTTTTTCGTCTTAGGAACAAAAATGTTTAGTATTTTGGAAATATTGTGGTCCTCTGTCTTTAAAAGACCATGACCAACACGGTGACCCAGGAAAAAAATTTCACTAAATCCTATAAAGGCTTTAGAGGGTTTTGCAGTCAAATTATACTCGCGAAGAGTAGACAGCAATTCATATAAACCCAAATAGTGATCTTCCCAAGATTCACTGAAGAGACAGATATCGTCTAAGTATGCTATGACATCTGTACGATATGAGAGAATTCGGCGCATCATGCGTACGAATGTAGCAGGGGCGTTCATAAGGCCGAAAGGCATGAAATTCCATTTAAATAAACCCCTAGGTGTAGAAAAAGCAGTAAGAGGTTTGGCGCGTTCAGTTAAAGGAACTTGCCAATAACCGTTCGATAAGTCGAGTATGGTAAAGAATCTAGAATTAGAAAGTTTGTTTAGTAGCTCTTCTAATGAAGGCATAGGTTCAGCATTGAACTTCGTAACTTGGTTCAATTTGCGATAATCAACGCAAAGGCGTATGTTATTGTCTTTCTTTCGAACAATAACCATGGACGAAGAATATGCTGAAGTGGATGGTTCAATTATTTTCAATTGTATCATTTCATCCAATTCTTTTTCGTCTTGTGATTGAAAATGGATTGGTATAGGATAGGGTCACACTCTGATAGGATTATGGTCAGTAAGTATTATGTCATGTTCAATGACATGTGTGTGTCCAGGAATGTCGGTAAGGACATCCTGAAACGTTTGTAACATCGAAGAGACTTGTCGGTGTTCCTCGGCGGAAAGACTAGGAGAAACAGTAACGTTTTTCCAAGATTCCGTAGAATGAAGTGGGATCACAGGAATAGGAAGACTGACATCTGAGAAAGTAGTTTCCTCATCCTGTATAACCGTCAGGGATGGGTAATGACCATGAGGTACTGGAGAATCGTCCGTCGCCTGGAAAATAGGCTTCAAATAGTCCGGTCGTTCAAGAAATTCCGTGAGCATATTTATATGGAAAGTTTTATGCTTCCCATCAATATCGACAACATAGTCGACATCGGAAATTTTTGAGACTATCGTATACGGACCTTTCCATGCAATAAGAAGTCTATTCTCCCTAGAAGGAAGTAGAACGAATGCTTTGTCACCCGGACATCTATTCTTATTTGCAAATTGCCTTGCCTTTTCTTTAGCAAATTCGGATGAAGAAGTTGCTAGTTTGCATGCCTCGATGATCTTTTACCTCAAAGCAATGACATACTCATATGAAGATTGTGTGTCATCGTTAATATTATCAGCAGTGATAAGATCGTGGAGCAAAGACATAGGGCCGCGCGGTCGCGCGCCAAAGACAAGTTCAAAAGGAGAAAACTCTGTGTGTTCATTGGGAACCTCTCTATAAGCAAAGCATCCTGAGGATGATCCTCAGTTATCTTCCCAAGTAAAGTCTTGAGTGTTCTATTCAAACGCTCAACTAACCCATTCGACATTGGGTGATAAATACTGCTGAGAAACCTTTTAATATGCAGAGTAGACATTACCTGCGACATAGTGTCTGATATAAGTTGAGTGCCATGGTCTAACAATATTTCTCTGGGGAATCCCAAACGAGAAAATATCAGCCAAAGAGCGTCTGCGATATCGACCGTGGAGATGCTCTTAAGAGGTATATCCTCTGGCCAACGTATGCACATGTCGACACATGTAAGGATAAACTGATGTCCTCTGGCTGACTTGATCCTAAAAGGACCAATAATATCTATTGCCATTTTCTGAAACGGCCGAATAGGAATGTCTGCAGCCTGGATAGGCGCTGCATGTCGTGGTCCTCTAGATTTGACCTCTTGACATATTTTGCAAGATCGGCAGTAAATACGTATGTCCTTGTTCACAAAAGGCCAAAAGAAAGTCTCAAGAATTCTCGACTTTGTACGGGAAAAACCCATATGTCCAGCACATTGCGAGTCATGAGCATGTTACAATATTTGTAATCTCATACTCTTAGGCACAAGAATTTGTGAATGTGTAGACGTAGTCAAGTCTTGTACCATACGCACAAGTACGCCATTCTTCATAGTAATCCAAGATTTTCGATTCGTATTCTGATTTGGATCGCCTTTTTTTGCTAGAATAAAGAATTTTTTTTAAAGAAGGATCTTCTTCTTGCAATTTTATGAAAGAGTCACGTGAAATTACCAAGTGACTATCTTGGCTATGTACTTCATTATTATCAGTTAATGAAGTTTGAGGTACCTAAAGAGCTTGTGCTCTTGTGACCACTGCATTGGTAGCTTGAATATTTTGTTCTTCCCAAGCAGCAATATGCTGCTGGGTACATTCCCTAACTCCGTGAATACGACCGATAATAAGATCCGCAATAGGGTTTGGTAGAAGACACGCGTGCACATCTCCCATAAAAAAGGGAGTAGCAATGTGAATTATGGCAGTAGGATACTTTTCCAAAGTGCCACCAAATGTGACACATTTGATCACCTTTCCTGTAGCACAGGATGGATCTACAAGAGATTGCTTAACTCCTATAGTAGTGCATCCAGAATCAAAAAGGACTGAGACTGGATTATTATTTACAAGACCTTTATGTAGGATAAGAGATCCTCTCCCGTCATGCGCAACTGCAGCAGGAAGAGCGGGAAGAGGGTGACCACAGCTCAAGGTAGTTACAGTAGTCGGTTCGAACAAAGTAGTGCATTGGGGGCATTCAATTGCTCTCCCAAAGTCAAAGGCAGAACATGTGACAGCGCTAGAGTTTTTATTATCATCAACCTGTTTACAGGCTCCCTGAGACTCTTGCTGTACAGAGTTTGCCTGCTGATATCTCTTTTTTGTGTTGAGATCTACCGCGACTATTATTGCCTCTGAAATTATCATTGTATTCTCTATTGTAACTGTTATCCTGGTTTGAATCCCAGTTTCCATAGTTATCATTATCATTTCCATAATAATGAGAACATCTATTAGTTTGGTACTGAGGTCTCCGCGAAGAATAGTTTTGATAACCTCTATTATGATTACCTCTGCGAAAATGTCTATAATTATTGGGTACAGAGTAACGAGGACTGTCAGCCCGTCTCCAGTTCTTCGAAGAAGAACCGCTATGTGATTGATTGCCCTGATTCTGAGCATAATTACGGTTACTTTTTCTATTAAAATTTTGTTGAGTACCCTGAAATTTTCGAAGGAAGTTTGGGCCATATGGTGCTGCCAAAGCAACTGGCAAACCTTCCTTCACTTTAGAATTGCTAATGGTTACATGAGGGTGCGCAGTGACATACTGGCAACAATATTCTTCAATTTCTGTTATGTTTTTAGGCTTACGCTTATGAAGGAAAGCAAGAAAAGACTTATTGAGAGCTTCACCTTTAAGTATATTTGACAATTGATCAACATATAGTGATTTATCTATATTATGTGTTTTACATGACCGTTCAAATCTGTCCAGATAGAACGTTATATCGTCACTGGATGCATTGAAAGCTGGTAGCTTAATCTTGAAAGTACTAGCATTAGACTTATCAGAAGATGACACCTTATTTGGATCATTAGCATTACCCATGTTCATCAACTTCAACTTCTCTAACTCCAAAGCTAAGAGTTTTTCTTCGTGCTCCATTTTTGCTTTTTCTTTTCTCTCTTCAGCCTCTCTTTGTAACTTTCTCTCTTCAGCCTCTATTTGTAACTTTCTCTCTTCAGCCTCAGCTTGTAACTTTCTCTCCTCAGCCTCAGCTTCTCTTTCTAGTCTTTTATTTTCTGCTTCCATTTGTAGTCTTTTCTCATCAGCTTCTCTTTTTTGTTTTTCCATTTCCATCTGGAATCTCCTTTCATCCATCTGCATCTGCAATTTTAAATTTTCAGCTTCTGCTTTCTTTTGTTCAGCTTCTATTTTCATTCTCTTTTCTTCCGACTTCAATGCCGTGGCATATTGAATAGTCGCATATTCTTCCAATTTATCACCAGTCTTGCCAAGGGATTTCCCTTGCTCAATAAAGTACTCAAGTGTAGATATAATGTCTAATAATTTGAGTCCAAAACCTGAAATAATAAACTATCTTATTCCAACCTTAATGGTAACAAGTCTTAAATAAAGTACTTGTATAATCACATTACATTATCCCAATATCTGTGGGAGACAAGTCTTTGGTAAAGAACTTGTATAATCAACTGTATAATAATACACCACCAGTCAATTCTTTATCATAAGTGCACTACGCAGCTAATAGTGCATGACCAAATATTCACCAGTCAATTATCATAAGTGCACTACACAGCTAATAGTGCATGACCATATATCTATCAATAGTGAATGACAACCAAGAACAATGAACAAAGATCAAAGACAATATGAAAACATTCGCAGAAGTCAACTAAATATACAGCAAAACTAAGAAAATATCACAAAGAATGTGTTGATAACTGCGAAAATCACACAAAACACATGACACCACAGTGTATAAACATAAAGTTGTATAAAACTAAACAATAGAAAGAGGAGGCTTACAAATACAAACAAATCAAAACAAAACTAAAGAACAGAAAAAAATATGATGAAAACAATGAAAAGTACACTTCGTCACACCTAAACAACAATAGCAACGAATGTCGCTAGCAAATTTCACAAAAGAAAACTGCAGAGTCCCTACAGAAACGCTGTTATAGGACCTCTGCAACGTGGCATACCCTTATAACAGACTCCGCCCAACCGAAACCTGCTGAAATATAAACACATATAAACGACATATAACACATAAACATGCAGCATATAAAGTTTGTGCAAGAAGGCTTAGTTAAACAATACAATGGCACAGTCCACAAACAAACAGGCCACTTATCTTTAGCAAAATCCTATCGTCAAAATCGCAAAGAACGGAGTAATCAGCATCCTAAAGATTTGATGATCCAACGCTGATCAAACTTCTGAACTTGCATCGACCAAACTGCAATGATGACAGTACTTGACCTTCTGATGTCAACATAAACAATCGTATCGGTACTTGTCCTTCTAATGTTAGTATCGACAATCGTATCGGCACTTGTCCTGCTAATGTCGCTATTGACACTTGTATCGGCACTTGTCCTTCGAATGTCGCTATAGACACTCGTATCGGCACTTGTCCTTCTAATGTCACGACGAACTTGACAATGTGACCATGAAAACCCCAACGAGCTGGCACAACATAAATGTTAAAGGCCTTTTGGCCCTCATAAATGTTAGAACGGGGGTTCTTGTCTGAGCCATCGTAGATGTGTAGACTCACGCTAGATGTTGCGTCGTATCAATATAGGCCACCATAAATGTTAAAACATATTTAGGGCGTTATAAATACTACCGGTCTTTCTCAGGTATCGACGGTGTAAGTGCTGCATAGGTGAGTGAATGTCAGGTTTACCTGGAGACAATGTTTTGACTGGATATAGGTCACCAGGCATAGAGGCGCTGACAAGGGTGTCACACAAACGCACTCTCAAGTGTGTATACGCTTGATATCTATAGATTGCTTCAAGAGGGGTGGTTGATGTGATATGTAGATAATTAATCATCAATGGATGGATGCGAATGCGTGTATAGGTTCTGACAGGTCACAGTCCATCCACACAACCACATGTAGAAGTCAGTAATTGTGGACAATAGCTGACATTTCATTGATTTATTGATGATACAAGACAAGGGACGTTCATCATCATATAAATAGTCAGTACGATACTTGACGACATACAGCATAGCAATGGTGAACAATATAATTGGCATCATGGCATCATAGACGACTGTAGATATATTCAGGTGCTGAAACCAACATCCTTTTCTAACTACAGCCAAGATATCTAGATGTAGGAGATTAAATCAACTCTCCCTTTCTGACCCCCAGCAAGACAGACATATCTTCTGGAGTACATCAGGCAATGTCCTCTGAGTTCCTTTAGTAGCAAAGGTGTCAAACCTTGACCGACGTTATACCGCCGGAGCAACAGAGTTCAACAAACAGATAGCCCTTGGGGCATGCACCAACCCGATGCATAAAAAGACATGGTGATTCGTGTGCTGAAACTTCTCATGACAGTAGACTCTTTCTCGCCCAGTGGGAAAGCTAGCAAGCAGACTACAAAATGTCAATCATAAAAGCTGGCGACAAATAATGATCATATGAAGAGCAATTACCTTTCTTCAGAAATAAACACCACAACTCACACGCCTCCAGGCGTTTAGAATCACATGGGGGAAATCATATGTAGATAAACTAACAACTCAAGAGGACTTCCATTTCCTCGTCAAAAATGTTCACGGACGCTGATTTTTTTTTTTTTTGAATAAAAACCTTTATTCGGTCATGATTACAACATCAATGTTATTTACAAGAGATAAAATTTGTACACGTTCTAAATAATATAAGATATATAGGCTGAGCTACTCTCCCCTCTCCCCCCCCTCCCCTCTAATCCCCAAGTAAGCAAGCAAACAATATTTAAACAAATCAAAAACAAAAGGACGCAGAACATATTACGCAACAATGCCCTATCAAATCCAAAGGTCCCAACAATATCACAAACAACTATCAGTAACAATCAAAGTGTAAAATTATTTGGATGATGAAACAATGTAAATGAGGCCATGAAGGTTCTAAGTACATCGACACCCTACCATGAGATGAATGATGAAGACATATGTGATAAAGGTGTTTGATATTTACAGAAGAAGTATTTACATCCAAAGCTACTTGCTTTGTATCTATTTACATTATATAGTTGAACAACAAAGTATTTAAAGCTAGGTGTATAACACTAAGGAATTTTAAAGTTGTTCTGTTATGTCTTGCGTCATGCGTTCATATATTTGTGTAAATATTGTACTGTCGTAATGTCTCCCGTCATATACGGCCCTATTTCTACTCGTCCAAACAAGATATCTAAAGTCAGTAGTTTAAGTTCTGTCAGTCTCGACATCTGTGGTAATGTATTCAACATGACCGCTCGGTACATGTTAAGTGGACGTTGTGTCTTGGATATTATTAGTGTTCTTAGTTTGTTTAGAGTAGGTACCACTGTTTTACATGTGTAAAACAAGTGGTCTTCTGTCTCTATAATGTTGTCACTGCATAGTTTACATTTTGGTGCTGGTCTGTTTGCTTTTTTTGATGATTTGTTCGAAATTGGTGTTAAACTGTGTAGTAGTCTGAAAGTGACTTCTTTTGCTTGTGGTCTGACATCTACTGTGTGAATGTTTGTGAAGCTCTGTGTGTAGTCGGTTATGAAAAGGTTATACCCTCTCCGTGTGTTCAGAGGTGTTTCTTGTGCTGCGACTAGGAGTTTGTATATAAGTTTAGTGTCTTGTTTTATTAAATGTTTATTCCCTTCTAAATTTTGTAGACATATTGCGTAAAAGGGTGGAGGTGTACCAAAAAAATGGGGTTGATTATTATTTAGTTTACAAAAATTTGATAGTCTTAACCCAATATAGTAATGTGCCAGCGGGTATAGACCCGGGCTTTTTGTAACTTCCCCTATATATTTAATTCTAAAAGCTTTAATTTTAGTGTTAATATCTTGTAAGGCTATCCCCCCTTTATTTTTTGGTTGTATTAGAGTAGCGTGTTTAACACTGTACCAAGTGTTCCTAAAAATGAAGGCCCTAATTAGTTTATTTATTTCTGTTATAATCGTTTTAGGTACAATCTGTATGTTTGCTGTGTAAATTATTTTTGGCATAATAAAACAATTAACTATGACACTTCTTCCGAAAATAGTGGCCGTTTTGTATTTGTAGATTTCTAGTATATTTTGAATTTTCTCTAACAATTTTGTCCATGTTTCTTTGTTGGGGTCTTGTGGGTTGAAAGAAAAATTTATCCCATAAATTTTGATTTTATTCACTTGTGTTAATTGAAAAGGGAAATCTGATCTATTGCCCCATCTACCTATCCCCATTATACTAGATTTTTGAATATTTAGTTTGGATTTGCTAGCGCATCCAAACTCTGTAAAAACCTGTAATATATTTTTTATAGAATCCTTTGTTGTTGGAAAGAATATAGTATCGTCGGCGTAGGCCAACAGCTTCTTTTCCCCTGTACCAGGAACGAAAGTTCCCGTGATGTTAGTATCTTGTCTTATTCTTTCCAAAACTGGTTCTAATGTTATTACATATAGCAGGGGCGATAATGGACATCCCTGCCTGACACTTCTCGTTAATTTGAAAGAGGTGGTTAAACTGTTGTTAATCAGTATTCTACTTTCGGGTGTTGCGTATATGATTTTAATCCATTTTCTAAAATATTTCCCTATGTTGTTTGCTTTAAGACTTTTATGCAGAAAGGCATGTGATACTCTATCAAATGCCTTTTCCTGGTCTAGGGATAATATGGCGCTCTGGCACTGCCTATCATGTGTGTATGTAATCAGGTCTCTAATGAAATGTGTATGTCTACAAATGTTTCTACCTGGTACACTACACTGTTGGTCTTCGTGTATTATTTTGTGCATGTGTTGTTTAAGCTTCAGAGTAAGTGCTTTAGCTAGAATTTTGTAATCAGTGTTTAAAAGGGAAATAGGTCTAAAATTTTTAATTGACTTTTTGTCATTACTATCTTTGGGTATTAAAGTAATATAAGACTGATTTAAGCTGTCTGGGAGTTCCCCTTTCTGAAATGCTTCTTCAAATGTTTTAATTAGAATGGGGCCTAAACATGGGAAGAAAAACCTGTAAAATTCTGCCGTTAGCCCATCTGGCCCGGGTGCTTTATCTTTTTGGAAGGTACTAAGGGCCTCTTGTAAATTACCTAAAAATAAAGGTTGGTCTAGTTTCTCACTTTCCTCATCACTTAAATGTTTTGTGTATTGTAGAAATTTATCTTGTATGTTTGCGTCAGTTTCCTGTTTAGTATATAGTTGTTTATAATATTGGAAGAAAGCGTGACTAATGTTGGTGTTGTCTGTTTGATGCTGCCCATTCATATCTGTTATCTCATGAATTTGTCTACTGCGTTGTACATTCTGTTCAATTGCTAAATATTGCCTACTAGGGATTTCCTATGTTATAGTGTTTAGTTTTGTATTAAGTAGTGCTCCATGGTAGGTATACTGTCTATATTGGTCTAACTGTTCCTCTAAGGTATGGATGTGAGGGTTTGTGTTGTCTAAACTTTTGGCTAAACTAATTGCTTCTTCTAAAATCCCCTCTTCTTTTTTAAACTTTCTGTGTATAAGTGTGGCCAAAATCTGTGTTCTATCCCTTATTGTGTTTTTTAACATATCCCAATATTGTGCGATGTTATTATTGGGAATGTCTTGTGCGTAACCTTGTATTAATTGTGTTATTTGTTCTGTGTAGTAATTGTTTTTAAGTAGATTGTTGTTAAATTTCCAATGTGGGGATCTCTTTACTTGTTTGTGCGTGTGTCCCGTACTTAAAGATGTGTAAACTGCGTGATGGTCTGTAAATTTAAGAGTGTTTTTTATATGGCATGCTTTGTTTATATTATAGTCACTAGAAGCATAGATTATATCCAGTCTTGAGGCCCGTCTGAAGTATGGGTTTATGTTGTCGTAGTATGTAAAGGTTTGTTTGTAAGGCTCTATTTTTCTGTATATGTCCGAGAGGTCGTGTTCGTCTAGCATAGTACGTATATGTCTTAAGAGCGAAGACTTTTCTCATGCCTGTGCTCCTACCACGGAGTTCCTAGACAAATCTAGGTCAGACAGGACACAATTAAAGTCTCAGCCCAAAATTTGTCTAGTCCCTTTATAATGTTTCGTTAGAGTGTCGTGTAATCTGTCATAAAAACTAGGTCGGTCGTCTCTCATCGCTGGTGCGTATATATTGATGAGTGTGTGCATGTCTTGTTTGTTGTTTTTGTTTTGTATTTGAATTATGACAGTTCTGCCATAACTGTCAGTTCTATAGTGTATTGCTTCCCAATCTTCATGAATTTGTAGGATGGCAACACTACTATGTCTGGGCCCTAGGGCGAACCAGCCATGTTTAAGTCCTAATTTAGTTACTATTTGACCGGCATGAAAGTCAGAAGTAACACCGGTTTGCTGCAAGAACAAAGTCTGGTTTATTTTTTTTAATCAGTTTGATAATGTGCTCTAGTTTATCCCTCAAACCATTGATATTGAAGGATATTATCACTAGACTGCATGACGAAGTGGTAAACAGAGGTTGGCCACTCGTTGTAAACTGTCTACCTGGCAAAGTGGCAGGGTGGTCACTTGCCATATCTAAACTATCTGACGAAGCAGGGACTGAGTGCAGACCGCTCGTCCTTCTTGAGTTGCAAGGCAAAGTAGTGATCTGGGGCTGGCTACCTGCCACAGGTGAATTACTCAACAAAGCGCTAGTTGATGGTTTATCATGTGTTGTAATGATTGAACCAGGCAAAGTGATAGGCTGGTCACTTGTTACACATGGCTTACACAACAGAGCGGTGACTGTAGGCTGACCGTTTTCTGTTCTTGCTATGCCACTTGACACATTCATGTTTACATTACTTGACAAGGCGGTGCTTAAGGGCTGACCGGTTGACCTAATTACGTGACTGCTTGACGAAATAGTGACTGAGGGCTGGCTATCCGTTCTGCACTGATAATTTGGCTAAGCGCAGATGAAACCGCGCCGCCTAACACTCCCACCCCAGTAGGGGGGAGAGTTGACTGCTTAATTACAACTGTGCGCATTTAAGGGTGTGTGCAGTGTGTGTTTGTGTGTAAGAACAAAAACATCAAAGGAACTACTTACATTAAACACAACTCTTAAATGATAATATACACTCCCTAAACTATAGGTGTTTACACAGTTTACTTTTAAAATTACATCACTGTGAAATAAAGGAAAAAAGTTCATTTCTCCACACACCGGCAGCTCACTGTCTGTTCTTGTTGTAGGTGCAACCAAGGCTCTCCTATACTTGGGAACTGGACAGGTCTGTTTTCACTGGGCCTCAGTGTACGGGGAAAGAACTTCTAGTAGCAAGCTCATTCGCTCACATCTTCAAAAGGCTTACCCATCTATAAAGATACTTGCTTGAGACAACATGGCCTCCATGTCGTCATCTACTGCTGTTGTCGCCCAACAGGAGGAGGCTTGCGTATTAACCGGCGTCGGCGCCTCTGGAACCTCATGTCTTGTTGGTTATGATCTTCTGGGGCTGTTAGGTGCTGACATCATACGCTCGTCGGCGACAGGTGTCGACGAGTTCCATCTCGGGGAGGGTTCCGGCATAGGCGCCCTGGGTGATGGTGGCAAGTCTCTTAGGCTAGGGGAGCGCTTGCTCGGCGACCTGCTGTCACTGCGTTTTACTTCTTTAGACCTCACAGGCTCTGTTGCCTGGAGTAGAAATCTCTTCCTATTAATTTCTTTTTTTTCTTTCTTGTTATTTATGACTTTTGTATAGCCATCGCCCTCACTGGCATCTGGGCTATCTGGGGTAGGGAGCTCGTCTGCCCTGCTCTGCTCTGCCGGTGTTTTGTCGACAGCTGTCTCTTCTTCCCTCATTCTCTTGACCTGAAAGGGTGTGACAGTGCCGGTTGTTTCTTTTATTTATATGTCACAATGCTACTACTGTACTACTAGGTGACTGAGGCAGGCCTAGTATTTAATTCCAACGGTCAAATCCCTTCCTTGACCTATCTTCCAAGTAGAGCTATCTCTTTGACTGGCCCCTATCGCCAGAGATGGTGATTTCTGGATGAGATAAGGTTCGTCTTTTTCTTCAACCCAGACCACGTTCTTCTCTCCTAGGTGTTGTATAGCAACTGGCTCGTACTAGTGGTTTTAAGGCTATATATGTTGTATAGATTTAACTCTTTCTCACCTACCCACTCCACATCCTTTTATTGATTAAACCAACTTGAGTGTTGAATTTCCAAACATAATGGCATTTATTTACATAACATGTGTTCCACAATTCTTTTCTCATAAGGGTATGTTTCAATCTCCCTTTTTTTCCAGGCCTCCAGACTTAGGCTCAGTGTATTTTCTCAAAGGTATATTATTATATTCTCTACTGTAGACTCTTGTCTAAAGCACTATAATCTGCTAGGCATAGTTCAATTGCATGCATCAATATCAATTCATAGTTCACCTAAACAAAGTTATATAATGGCAGGTGCAGCTGTGGTGGCGTCTTCATAATTACTCTTATATGAGAGAGCGCATGAGATGTTTCATAAATGTCAGTGCTGTAAACCCTTTGTTCAATATATTCTTGTTTTATGACAATGCCTCATCGTCTTTGTATGACAGCCCATCCTGGCTATCTGATAATAAAAGTTATCCACTTTTTAAGCTTTAATTATGCCTTTGCTTCAATATTCTCTTCTGTAGCTCGCTCCCTTAAATATGAGCGACATTAGCCTGTGACAATATGTTGAGCGTGTTTCTAAAAAAACATGCCTCTCTTCACTCAAGTTAAGCATAATTAGAGTCAAAGACCTCTTACCGTAATATACAGAAGTCCGTTACTTATCACTGTCCTACTAGCACCACCTATGAGCTAGTCCTATGTTTAACAGCACAAATTATCAATCAAATCTAAATGTTCTCCTGAATTCCTATTACTACCTTTCTATATCTAGCTATTTCTGTAGACCTTCTGCAAACCGCAGGTTTCACATTTCTTGAGCTCCCAGCGAGGCTCGTCTTGCCCGGTCAACTTCTCTGGTGGGACTGAGTATACATGACCGCTCAGTAGCGCGTCAATATCTCGACTGATCTCCTTTCGTCCTTCAATTTCCTATCTGATGGTCCAAAGTTGTTTTTGAGTGAATGCGATTGGTCCATAGTTTTACTCACTCACCTAACGCCACCTACACGCTTAATTCTATGCTGTCAACCCCGTGAACTGTGCTTCATAACTGTTTATTTCTAGTCACTATTTTCACGTGCGTTTTACTCGGCTCTCCGTTCTCTTAACTGTAAAGGGCGCTAATAATATTGTTATCTCCCTTTGTACTTTTTACCTTAGTTTCATTTTCCCTTCTATGTCTTTACTAAAACTAATCTCATATGCAAATTTAGTAAACTCTAATGATGTATACTTGGATTACTTTAAAGTCTAAAAAGGTTCCCTCCCTTACCAAAAACACTACATTTTCATTCTTTTATCTCCCATGTTAGGAACGAATAGCCTATCACTTAAATTATTCTGATTTTCTAACCCATTTTTATATACTCTTTCATCTTGTTAACACCAAATAACTGTTCGACTGACTTAAACCTACAGTGTATTTTACACTGTACAACTACACGGTGACATATACGTCCCGGGGCCGTTCAAATGTATCCCGCAGGGAAACATTTGTGTTCTATCAAGAAAAAAAACTATTATCTATTTACCCCACTAACATCTCTAATACTATTACCATGGATGCTCAACAATACCAAAAATAAATTAAATTATAATAGCAAGTATATCATGGATTTAACTTCAATGCTACCACCAAAAAAAAAATCATGGCTCTGCCTTACAATATCTATATATATATATATATATATATATATATATATATATATATATATATATATATATATATATATATATACATGTTCCTATTTTCGACATGGTCACTGCCTCTGGAGACAGAGGTTTGTCAGTACCTTTATATGTCTTGAAATATCTGCTGTTAATGTAATTTATCCATTATACGAGACAGATAAGCAGAAATAACTAATTAGTGGTACATAAGTAAATATCCCAATGTGATAGCGAAAGATGTCACTATGTCAGAGTTGATGTGCCCAACTGATTCTAGTCTTGGATGCATCAGTCAAATCCTTAACTCTGTCTTAACCTATATATACATGCAGTAGTACGTGAGGGTTAACAAAATATGTAACCTTAGGATGTAGAAGTAATGTAGTCATGACCCTATAAGTGTCATTACCATCATCTCTTAAATAAGCAGTACCCGTAATACCAATAGGGCAACCAAGTTTTATCCCTTATCTCTGTATAACCAGTGCAATAAAAAATATAGGGACGTTCATCCTCAGTGCAATCTTTGCCTATGTCCATGAATAAGACTCCACTTGACTGAGTCTGGATTATTTCCCGTCTCTTTTTTTTCTGGTCCTGAACACCTCTATGCCTGAGATAGGTACATTATACCAATTTACATGCACTTAAGGTACTATACATATTTTAACCAATGTCAGCCTTGATCATCTAGTATGCTGCATCTTGTACCTTGGGAAGAAGTCTGTTAAGTTTCCCAAGACTATGTGTAGTTATTGTAGTTTGTCACACTCTTAAGATTATATATGTCTATTCTAGCATCTCATTAACATCGTATTGGAAAAACAAGTAAACATTGTACTTAATACTTCTCAAACATTATAATTATACATTCTATTTATATAATATACAGGGGCGACATGGTACTGCCTCTGGAAACAGAGGTTTGTCAGTCCGTAATATGTCTTATATATCTGCCGTCAATGTCAGTATTCATTGCAACGGTCAGATAGGCAGAGTAGTAGAAATATAATATATATAGCGTCACCAAGCATGCATTTAACTAAACATCCCCAAAGTGACAGCAAGAGATATGTGTTACTACGTCAGGATGTGATGTGCTCGGCTGATGCTAGCCTTTGATGCACCAGTCGAATTACCAGTCATGTATGCAACTAATCACGCGAAATCCTACCATCTGTCTTGGGGCAATAGCGAAAGACCTATGTCGCTACGTCAGAACATGAAGTGCTCGGCTGATGCTAGCCTTTGATGCACCCGTCGAATCATTAACTTCGTCTGAAATATGCACTGTACCCCAGTATGTCTGACTTAACCAAAATCTTCAGGCCTATTATGTTTCAAACCAATGTGGAGATGACTAAGTAAGGGTCATCTCTATTGTATATTAACTATACAGTGGCTATGGTATCCACTTTGCAACATCTCATCTTTAAGTCGCCTGTCTAACAATGCAACCTTAAGTAAGAACCATTTTTATCCACCATATAATGTGCACATCTCCAACTGTGAAGTAGGCTTCTCTTATGACATAACTTGGCTTGGACTGTGACATTTTTTTTTTTTTTCTTGTTGCCCTCTATGCCTGGTGGTGGAGAAGGTATACCTCTGAAAAACATGGACATTATAAGTTAACATGAAAACTTAACTTAAGTCTTAATAAGTCTCATCTTGTGAAGAAGCTTGTTATTGTCTCTCTAGAAATCTGTATCTTTCTTGTAATATTGTTCAATTGTTTTATGAAATAATTCATTGTTTAATCTAACTTATCAGTTACGTTGGTCTCTTGTATAAACTATTTCACTATCACTCTGAATATCGTGAGAGTACAGTAGTTATCACTCATGTGCATGTGATCAAAGTCTTATCACTACATATAATGTTTCCTGTTTATGTGATGAATGTGCTTTCATAAGTTAATGCACTACACAGTTAAGTTTCTTTGCAAAGTTCTACGCTTCTGTTCACAACGTTAGTGTATTTTGTAAATGTCTAAGTGTATTTCGAACTATCACTAACCACTATATTGAGCATTAATAGATCTGATTAGCTAACTAATCGTTGGATACCGTTGATTGGGGTACCTTAATTAAGCGCTATAGCTGGGGAAGTGCTGTGAATTAGTACTATTTGCTGGGGAAGTACTTTACGGCGATTACACTGATTGTATGAATTTGGAGATCTGATTTGTAAACTCCAACAGTGTAAATTTCTCTACTGTAGAGACGACTGTCGTACTGATGAAGTTGGTATCAGTTGTGATGTTATTTATAGTCGCTCTGCAGGAGGATGAGGACGAACGAATTAATATGTTGTTGTTGTCAGTATGACAATAGCTTGTTTACTTGATGATGTTTACATTCTGAGTCTGGTGTTGGTAAAGTCGTCCATTCTTTCAATATCATCTTGTTTGCTATGTGTTGACAAGTTCTGATTGTATAAGTAGTACCATCTCGTCAGCAATATTGTTGCTAAAGTTTATAAGCTGTGCTGTAGGTCTTCGATGATGATAAGTTTTGTTATGTTTCAGTGCTCGTAAGGTATCTGATCTTCTTCTTCCCAACCGCAATGTCTTCGCTAGTGGTTGTAGTTGTGGCTGGTAGTTGTTGTTGATCTAAGTTTTCCTTCTGTAAGGCTCCGTTTCTGTAACTTGTTTCTTCTCATCGGTTGTAGATGTCTGTTCTTCATCTTGATACATCTGAGCTTGCCTGGCATTTCTTCTGTCATCACATGTTCGCTTCACATGATCACTGGGGATGCGACAGGTGTCACAGGGAATGTATTGGGCTTGACGCAGGGATAGGGGAAAGATGGTTGTGACCATGTGATAACATTGCAAACACTGATGCGTTGTCTGTGTAGTGTGGCTAGGCTGGTGGTTGTTGTTGACTGATGTTCTCTTCTGTAAGGCTTCTTCTCTGCTGGTTTATGTTACATCCCGCTGCTTGTAGCTGTCTCTCGTCTTCAGTAGTCCCGACTGTAGTGTGTATGCTTGGGGTTGTAGTTGTGGCTGGGATGGTTGTTGTTCAGTTCCATAGTTGCTGTCTTCTTGTGGTGCTTCATCAAAAATCTAAGTCTCTAGTATTTCTGCCGTCGTCACTACGACTTACTATTTCCGTCGTCACCACGACTTTTCACAAAAATTTTCTTGCCGGACTACCGCGGCCTCAAATGTACGTCTTACATCTCCTTTACTCGACTCCCCTACTGCAGTGCCCTATTGGTCAGGTGTACTCAGTTCTCTCTTGTATGCGGTACAGACCAATTATACTAAGTCTTCTCAAAACTGAGCTGCCGCCGCCATATTGTTTATGTATAGTGCTATGATTGTCCTCACATAGCCTCTATCTCTTTCTTCATTACTTCATCTCCAAAAATTTCATAATCATGGCCTCCTTGGCTCTAAGCGTTTCTAACGCTATCTGTTTATCAATATCTTTAGTCTCTTCTACTATTCTGACTTCATTAACACTTTGCTTCCTCTCTACCTCTCTATCTCGTATATCTCCCGCGTTTCTCTCAATCTCTCCACTTCTTACGATTTCATTAACCGTTTGTCTCGGTTTCTCTCTAATTTCCATTTCTTCCCTTCTCGCACTCCCTGAGTTCCTCTCAGGTTCTATGTCGCTACCGCGACCTCTAATTATATAACTTTGTTTCTCTCCTCCTCTCTTCTCTGCCTCTCTGTCTCGTATCTCTCCAACATTTTCAGAGCTACTTCATCTGAGTCTATACTTCTTATTTTGCTATACCACTGACATCGATGGTAATAATCATTGATTATGTCTTGTTGTGACGCTTCACAGGCTGGATCAATATCTCCACCTTCTTGATTCATTGATGCTTCAGATGATTCTTGTGTGGCAGATATGGGAACAGATGATATTTTCAGGTCTTGAACAAAAGGCCTATCCAATGAGCTTTTACTAACTGCAATTGATTGAGGAAGGGAAAGTTTTTCGTCTACTTCAAGTGCCTCATTTAAGTACTCTGAATTGTTATTAGCAGATGTGCATGGTTTTACTTCCTGAATTGGCGGAGTTTTTCTTTCTTTTTTTCTTCTTTTTCTTTTGTTTGTTTTTTCTATCCACCTGTGCTGATGTTGTAACTTGCTTCAACTGTTCTTGATTCTTTTGTGGATTAAGGCTGTTATCTCTTGAATATCCACTATCTAAGGGAACGTTGCTCAACTCTGGAACCGGTACATGACTTTGCGCATTCAGGTCAATTCTTTCTGGATCTTTGCATGTGACAGCTTCTTGTTTCTCATCTTGCACTTGATCTTGAATGTTACTTTGTTGTATGTTATCAATAACATTGTTGTTACTTTGACTTGCCTTTCCCATCTGAAGAAGTAATGTCTTTATGTCTTCTAGAACACCTATTCCTTTTGATACTAGACTGTTCAGCATCTCATCAGCAGTCTCTATCTCTGAAATATTAGCAGTTGTTTGCTGGACTTTTCTGCGTCGTTTATCTTTCTTCATCTGTGCTTGACTCCATAGCATCGACAAGAATGTTCCTGGTTTCATGCCTGCACTGTCATTCTCCATATAACTTTCTTCTGATGTTATCTATTCTGTATTATCGACCGTTTCAATACTGTACGTATCAGGTAAGTCATCTGTTTGTACTGCGACATTTGTAACTTGTCTTGACCTTATCCTGACCGGAATCAGACTTTTCTTTTACACTGTACAACCCAATGCCTAGAATCCGGCTTTTGGCTGGGATCATGTGTCTACACACGGGAAACAGTAGTGACTTTCATGTCATGAGGTACCTAGTGTGAGAACACAGAGGATCGCTACAATGACACATGTTGTCATTGGATCTTCTTGTGTTGGGACATGTGGTCTTGACCAGGGCCGGGTATGGGTGGGGCAAATGCAACCTCATGCGAGGAAAAAATACGCAACCTCATGCGAGGAAAAAAAAAGACAAGGGGGGGGGCACCCGCTTCTTGGGGCATTGGTTCACCCAATGGGTGTCTAACCCGCAGATTGCACATTGGATTTTCCTGCCCGGCAACGACACCCATATGCGCTGTATTCTTTCTTCTTGTCCCGCTATTTTTAAATGCATAAAATGAGGAACCTGGCATGTCGATGGTTTATACATGATATTCCATTTATCAGAGGCCGTTTTTATTCTGGTTACCTCGGCGTCTTTATCTCCAGTAGCTGCAGCCACCACTCGTTGCACCGTCTCAACCTTCATGGTTGGTGGAATCCAATTCAGGATCCCCTTGGCCTTTTCCTTATCTTGGTGCTCAATGTACACCGACATTTGTGAGTTGGTCCATTCCAATCTCTTTCCATGAAGGCCCTGATAGTGCTTGAGCTGGGCCGCTGCTGTCAATGTGGCAAACCATTTAAAAGGTCCTGCAAAGCGATACAGGGTGGCAATCCCACCTGTGCCCACACCTGCGGGTCCTGCTAATATACTAGCTATTAACGAGTATGATGCTCGGTTGGCCTGAGACTGTAATAATCAAGGTTCCTGGTTTGTGGAAAGATCCACCTTCAAAATCGTCATCCTTATTGACATGGAAGATAGGGTCATTTGGTACTGCCATTTTATATATTTTACCTTTTGGTTTACAAAACCAAATATGGAATAAACAAAAAAAAAACAAAGTCACAAGGCTAGCCTAAGCTAAAGCTAAGGCTAAACACAAGTCCGGAAAAACAGCACAGAAAATCCAAGAAATGATCACGGACGCTGAAACGCGTCTCACTCTGATCAAAACCACTGTTAGAATCCTGGAACGGAAGTCTTTCTCAAACACCTTTAACTCGACACATGCGCAGTAGCGCTTGACCCCTGAGTTAAACTCAAACGGGACGATGTTGGACACATACCAAGCAAAGATACTGACCAACTCGAGCCTTATATGGTCAGGGAATAAACATCAACTCTGGTTGCAAACATTCCAAGAAAAGCTGACATATACGAGCCATATAAGGAATAACAACCAGACCTAGATCTAATAATAGACCGCCAGGTTAAGACACAAGAGCGGGTAACAACCATTGTAAAAATGTAACCTCAGATAACCAAGAGTTATGTACCTTTGATTACAAAAAATTAAAGTGTACAAACAAGACAGGTAAATATATATATTGACTCAGAAAAATCTGTGCGTAACACTTACTCTCTCATTAATGTTATATTTATTGATATTTCTCTCTGGGTGTAAAGTAGCAAATGAAGGAAGGAGTAGTAAGCTAGAGAAGCGATAGAAGGAGTAAGGTAGAGAAAAGGAGAGAGAATAAGACAGAAAAAGTACAATATAAAAAGATGGAGGGATTCAGCAAAGACAGAGTGTTTGTGTGTCTCTTCTTCTTTGATCCTTAGGCTCCGACCGTCAAAGCAGTCAGTGGCCATCACGCCTGATGGCGTCCTGCAGGGCAATAACAAACTGACCTCACTTTGCTCGGTCGGTGGCCATCCTTCGTACAGTGCCCAACTCCGGCTCACTCCCTGCATCTCATCCTCCACAGTCCTCCGCCAAGTTGTTCCCGGTCAGCCTCTCTTTCGTCTTCCCCCAGGGTCGATAGCATAGCTGCTCCCGTGATGGCACTGGGGTCTTTTCTGAGGACATGTCCAACCCAGCTCCAGCGTCTGCCAGCTATGATGGTGTGCATGTCCTCTTGCTTGCTCCGAGTAAGCAGATCTTGGTTGGGGATGGTATTCGGCCAAAAGATTCGGAGAATTTTTCTTAGGCATGTTGTGTGAAAAGAGGACAATTTCGACATTTCCTTCTCTGTAACTCTCCAGCATTCCGCACTATAGAGAAGCACAGAAAGCACACAGCTCTGATATAATCTTAATTTTGTGTTAATGTTGTGCTTGTGCTGTGTGTCTCACATAGCTGTTGATTGTTTTGATAAATCTCTTTAAAAGTAATTCATCTTCAGTGGGTTATTGTTACTGAAAGTGATAAGACAAGTCACATGCAACATGAACTACAACATATCAATCTAATTTATTGTGTGTTTGTTGTAAGAGTTAAATGTATGAAATATTGTCACATAAATGTGTCATGTATAGAAATGTAAGTTTTTACTGCTTTTTCACACACCAAGTCAGATTACTGTCATTCTAGTAAAATACCTGTAATGATTACTGTTTTTTCTTGACTTGATCTTAACACCTCGGGAAATTTTGGATTACTTCCTGTACACTGAACTAAAAGTGGTCCACCACTAGAAACTTGGTACATCAAGGTAGATGAGCTGGGAGGGTCTGTCAACACTGGAGTTCCATTAACATGAAAATTAAAAGTTGCTCCTGGATTAACACCATTTTCTAAGACAATACAGTTTATAGTAACTGTGACAGGCTGGGTCTTGTCGCACAGATCAATGATGTCAGTTTCCATCTTTTTGTACATCACTTTCATGGAAACTTTATCAGGACCATCTGGTGTAGAATTAAAAATATTAATATATAAACATATTAATTTCTTACAAAATATTTTGTTAAAAACAGTGAAGACAGAACTATCTGGTTTTCAGAAATCAAGCCAAGAAATGTGAAAAGTCTTACGTCATTTTGAGAGAACATTTTTTTGTGTTTTTACAGTAAAGGAATCATTACCATTACCCTTCCACTACTTGTAGAGCTTAGACTTTCCATCAGTTAACACAAAGACTTCCTGTCATGGACAATCTGCTCAAGTTCTCTCCATGTCTTCTTTATCCTTCTTAAAACTGTCTCATATTCTCTTTTGCTTGTGATTTTAATTCTCCCCCTACTTCTGCTATTTTTTTTATATCATAACAAAAGATTGCTCTGTACTGCTGTTAGTTCCATAAAGATGTGCACTTTCAAATGACAACATGTTTTCCTCTCCTCTTGTTCCACTGATATTTGTCTGGTTCTGTCCATCAGTTCCACACTAGTGATCATTAGATGCCATTATAATACTCCGGTTCTGTACAAACCCCCTTGTATGATAATCTGTAAGTTCTTGGTTCTAGTTTTTGTTGTTCTTGTGTCAGAACCTTAATATTTGAGTTGAACATTTTTGTTTTTGTGTTCAACTTAATTTTACTTCAATAAATTTTTCAATGCAGTAAAAGCACATCTGTCTTTTGTTTCCTTATTTTGATACCACGTTTCATTCTTCTCACTTTGCCTATGCCACGATAGACATATGAGTTCACATCTTGTAGGGGAGTTTTTAAAAGTGCAATCTGTTTGCTAGAGAGTAGTTGGAGCACTGGTCTCTCGCGGCACATGTGGCGGGTTCAATTCATGGTATCGACACAATAGAGTTTTCTTCTTCTTCTTTGATCCTTAGCCGCCGACCGTCAAAGCAGTCAGTGGCCATCACGCCTAGTGGCGTCTTGTAGGGCAAAAAATTTATTCCACTTTGCTCGGTCGGTGGCCATCCATCGTACAGTGCCCCAACTCTGGTTCATTCTTTGCATCTCAGCCTCCACAGTCCTCCGCCAAGTTGTTTTTGGTCGGCCTCTCTTTCGTTTTCCTTCAGGGGTCCATAGCGTAGCTGTTCTTGTGATAGCATCTGTGTCTCATCTGAGGACATGGCTAACCCAGCTCCAGCGTCTGCCAGCTATAATGGTGTTCATGTCCTCTTGCTTGCTCCGAGTAAGCAGATCTTGGTTGGTGATGGTATTCGGCCTAAAGATTAGGTGAATTTTTCTTAGACATGTTGCGTGAAAAGAGGACGATTTTGACATGTCCTTCTCTGTTATTCTCCAGCATTCTGCACCATAGGGAAGCACAGAAAGCACACAGTTCTGATATAATCTTAATTTTGTGCTTGTGCTGTACTGAGAGGACTTCCAGATGTTGTTTAGACTAAAAAGGGCTGTTCTTACTTTGTTAATTCTGTTGTTGATGTCTTGCTCCGCCGTCTGGTGTTACTATGCATCCTAGGTATGTGAAGGTGTCTGTCTGTTCCAGTTGCTGATACCTTACTGATATGGGCTCAATTTTGCTCACATTGAGCGTCAAGACCTCTGACTTCTTTAGATTGATGTTCAAGCCCACCTGCTGGCTATACTCATTAAGTCTATCTGTTTTTTCCTGGATGTGTTGATGCGAATGTGCCAGTAGAGCAATGTCATCTGCATATTCCAGATCTTCCAATGTAGACAATGTAGTCCATCTTATTCCTCTTGAACTCCCTTCTGTTGTCTGGCGCATCAGCAAGTCTATGGCTGTTAAAAATAGAGTGGTTGTCTTCACCTCAAAAGCTAGGGTTCTCCGACCAACGCCACACTATAAGTCGGCACAAAGGCTTTTTATGATTGACACTATGCAGCTTGGAATTCCAAAGCCCGCAGTATTTTCCATAAACTGTCCCTATGTATGCTGTCAAAAGCCTTTTCAAAATCAACGAAATTAATGTACAACTGTCTTTGCCATCCCAAGCACTGCTCTATAATGCTCCTGAGGGTAAATATATGATCAACACATCTTCTGTTCTTTCTAAATCCTGCTTGTTCTTTCATCAGCCTGTATAACTATCCTGCCTAGTATTCCGCTGGGAAACGAGAGAATAGTAATTCCTCTCCAATTAATACAGTCCGCAAGATTCCCCCCCCCCCCCCACCCCACCGGGGCAATTTGACAATTTTTCCTTTGTTCAACTCCGTTGGTGTTGTCCCTGTTTTCCAGACTCTTGCAAACAGTGGTTCCAACAGTTCTGCTGCTAGCTCAGGGCCTGTCCCAAATAGCTCTGCATTTAAGTTATCATGGCCAGGAGCTTTTCCATTCTTTAACCCTTTGATTGCTGTGATGATTTCTTCTTTTCGTGGAATGTCTGTATTAACATCTAGATCGTTTTTAGCCTCAGGAACATTCAATTGTGTCTCTGGTGGTTCCTTGTTCAGAGTTTCTCTGAAATGCTCTGCCCATCTTGTTTCCTGTCCCTCTGCTGTCATGAAAACTGGATTTTACGTACAAAATATCGATTTTTTACTTTTGAGCTTATTTTATTAAATAATCATCGAGGAATCGATTGAGCAAGGTTTTATAACATAAAAAATGCATTTGATGTATCAAAAAGCATATTGTTGGCACTACCCCCATGCTATGATTTTCAAATTTGTGCCGAAAATGCACGATTTCTCTCTAAAACTATCTAACAGAGGAGTCTCAAATTTGGCATGCATGTAGTACACATCTATATCTTTAAAGTAACACATCTGCATTTTTGATATTTTGGTAATTTTCTTTTATAAATTAAAAAAAATATATATTTTTTTAAAACTTTTTTCACACAAATATAGTTTTTTTTTTAAATCATTAAAAATAGAATTTTAAACTTATCAAAATAATCATGAGTAGTACACATCTATATCTTTAAAGTAACACATCTGCATTTTTGATATTTTGGTAATTTTCTTTTATAAATTTTTAAAAAGTATTTTAAAAAATATTTTTTCATACAAATATAGCTTTTTTTAAAAAAATCATTAAAAATAGAATTTTAAACTTATCAAAATTATCATGAGCAAAATTGTTTTAATTGTCAGTCACAACATGTGGGTTCCAATTTGATAAAGTTTGGTCAATGGGAAACAAGATTTTTGCTCTTGAAAATTGGTGAAAAACCCAATATAGCGGTTGTTTTTTTTTGGTTACCATGGTAGAAGGACAGAAGAAAAATTAGGCAAGACAAAGGCAAGAGGAGGAGCTGCAGGAAGATGAAGGAGGTGCAGCATATAGTGCTGGACAATTTTAAACACATTCAGCCCCCCAGAATGGAGTATATTGGACAAGACAAGTCACTCGGTGACTAAAATGCATTTTTCTCAAAACTAACATTTTATTTTAAAAAAATGTAATTTTTTTAAAAACTATCTAATAGATCAGTCTGAAATTTGGCATGCATGTAGGACACACATATACCTTTAAACTGACAAGGGCTTTTTTGATATTTTGGTAATTTGCTTTGATATATTTTTTTTTATATTTTCTTTCATTGTTTTTCATACAAATATAGTGTATTTTTAAAAAATAATCATTAAAAATAGAATTTTAAACTTATCAAAAAAAGCCTATGGCAAATTGTTTTAATTGTCAGTCACAACATGTGTGTGCAATTTGATAAAGTTTGGTCAATGGGAAACATAAGTTTTTAGCTCTCGAAAATTGGTGAAAATCCAAAATGGCGGATGTTTTTTTTTTGGTTACCATGTAGAAGGAAAGAAGAAAAATTAGGCAAGATAAAGGCGAGAGGAGGAGCTGCAGGAAGCTGAAGGAGGTGCAGCATATAGTGCTGGACAATTTTAAACACATTCAACCCTCCAGAATGGAGTATTTTGGACAAGACAAGTCACTCGGTGACTAAAATGCATTTTTCTCAAAACTAACATTTTATTAACAAAAAATGTTATTTTTTACAAACTATCTAATAGAACAATCTGAAATTTGGCATGCATTTAGGACACATATATACCTTTAAATTGACAAGGGCTTTTTTTCATATTTTGGTAATTTGCTTTGATATATTTTTTTTTCATTGTTTTTCATACAAATATAGTGTATTTTTTAAAAAAAATCATTAAAAATAGAATTTTAAACTTATCAAAAAAAGCCTATGACAAATTGTTTTAATTGTCAGTCACCACATGTGTGTGCAATTTGATAAAGTTTGGTCAATGGGAAACATGAGTTTTTAGCTCTCAAAAATTTGTGAAAATCCAAAATGGCGGATGTTTTTTTTGGGTTACCATGGTAACCACATGTTTTTTAACAAAATAAACTGTAGATTGTGGTTCATCTACATATACTGTGTCTATTGAGCACATAAAAAGTTTGAAAATGTTATTAGAACAAAAGTTAGTTTTCACTGTAGTCCAGCCCCTTAATGTAGAAAGAAAGATATGTTATTTGAATACATATAAAGGAAAGACGAAAAGGGTAAAAATAATAGCTAGAAGGGTAGAACCTTATGCATTAGATGACAAACGGTAGACTAAATGAATATTTTCGTTCTGTATTAAAATGACTTAGATAATACTAGCGATATGGTAGAATGAAGACATATATAGACGTGCATGGGGCTTCTTTACTGATGCTAGCCATATTGAGGCAAAATTAATGGGTGTCTCCTGATTTGAAAATAGTAGATTAACTTTTTGAAAAAAGACGCGTAGGAACGGAAGTCTCCTGATTGGTTGCTTAGCATAACTAAGAAGTGGAAATAAATACTCAGAAAGACGAGCGTTCCTTGCCACTTTCAAATTAAACTTTCACATGGGAAGTTAGTAATGTTTACAGACAAGTCGTGCTCAAATGCTTTCGCTGTTCTGTTATTCAGCAGGAGATTATGTGTGACCATTTATGGCCTGTAATTAACTTACATAGTGAAAAAATTCGATATTTCGGTAAGACCAACATTTATATAATTATTGTTGTATTTGAAAATGTGTTTGCCATATTGATTAAGAATGAATATTTGAAAGGGAGAGTCCCAGTCGTACAAGTGCCACTTCAACATATTACGTAAAGTCATTAAATCGGGTTAGATAATCTTATAGTTTCATGTAAAAGCCCTACAGCTGTACTTGTACTTTGGGATATAAAAGAGAATGTATATATATATATATATATATATATATAGATATATATATATATATATATATATATATATATATATATATATATATATATATATATATAATATATATATATATATATATATATTATATATATATATATATATATATATATATATATATATATATATATATATAGAGGGAAGCCAACATCAAACTTTTTGTTGTTTCACCGAGTTCCAAAGAAAGATATTATCCTTTGGTAGAAAAGCCAGCCAGGCTTTCTGACATTGTGGGGAAAGAACTTAATAAAATCCGTACAGTTTTACTTAAAAGTTGGGATTAAAAAGAAATTTATAAGGGAAAAGACTTTAATGAATAATGTTTGAGTATAGCCAGAAAATCACTGGCCATCTTTATGTAATACATGTTATTACCTGAATGTATTTATGAAATTATAATATTGTATTATGACTAGGAAGGTGTAAAAACATATGTTTGAGATATTTAATGATAATAGAGCACACTACCAGATGGGGACAATAATTATTTATGTATTATTTTCTGATTTTTGATCGGTTGATATCTGCAAACCTGTTAAGAATGGAGATAGGTCAGAATATTATTTTGAGGGAAATTAATCCTCTACTTCCAGAGTTTCTGGGTGAGAAACTGAAGTGAGCCAGTCACGTTGGTGTTCAGCAAAGGTACCTGTGGAGGCCATATGAATTGAGTGCCTTACCTTATCTCGAATCCTGAAAGCTGTGCAGTGCTGTGTGCAGGCAGACTTATAACAAGGACATCACAGAATTTTCTACACATATCTTAAGATAAGCCCTGTGTTTTGGGGCCTTGTGAATTCACTGAATTATCCTCCACCATTGAATATATCAACCAGATTAAATAAAATGATGACAGTAGTGATTCCCCAAAATATGTGCTTAAGTTTGGAATAGAGTATTACTATAAGAACACTTCCTAGTTCAAGAAATAATAGACTTTAGTAGTTAAACTAGTTTGTGTATGTAAATATGTATTGACGTTTAATCTTAATCTTTTATGAATCAACTCAATTATAATTAATACATTTGTAAAAAATTGTTCAGACCAAAATTCAATAGGGAGTTGTTTACTTAATTGTTTATTAACCTTAAAGTGTGGTTGTTGTTATTTTCTTCACATACATTGCATATACCCTAGACACGTAGCTACACAACACCCATACATCAGAACATATAAATTGGGGATAATATACATAGCGGGTGGTGGTCATTGGTGGAAGCAAGACAGGTTTCCTGACATATAGTAAGAAGGTAAACTTCCTCAGGAGCTTGCATAGCTGACTTCACATCTGCTACATATAAATATAATTAATATCTACCCACCACATCCATTTTCGTTTGCTGTTCCGCCGCCGCATGTCCCCACTACTCTTTCATTATATGTATTGTGTGTTCTAACTTTCGCATTGAGGTCTCCCATTACTACGATAAGATCATATCCAGGTGTGTCCTCCATTTCTTTCCGCAGCCGTTGACAGAATTCATCCTTGACCTCTTCATCGCTGTCATTCGTTGGTGCGTAGCATTGTATTATTGTAGTGCTGGTGAATCTCCCTCTCAATTCTACCCCCATCAGTCTGTTGTTGATGGATCTCCATTCCAGTAATGTCCTCTCCATTCCTTTCCGTAGAAAAATGACCACACCCCCATTGCGCAGTCCATCCCCTTCTGCAGAGTAAAGCACCGCCTCTCCTGTCGCTGTTTCAACTTTTTCCTCTCCTGTCCATCCGCTCTCGCCCATCTCCATAATGTGTAATCCACAGTATCTCATTTCCGCCGTGACCTGTCCTAGTCTACCCGTCTCGTTCATTGTCCTGACACTCCAAAATCCCACTCTTGTTTCACGCTTTGCGGTCAGGACATCCGTTTTTGTGTCAGTGGCGTCCTTTCGGCTTTCACCACTGACAGTCATACGAACCTCAGACTCCGGATGTCGGTCCCGCAGCAAAGTTTGTTAATTTGTTGTCGTTTCCGTAACTTAATTTCTTTTTACATAGACAGGGGTGTCAGCCCTATGCTAAAACCACACCCTGGAGAACCAGGGTGTCTGCTTTAGTCTGACCCATGTGTTAATGCCACCACTGTTGCTGTGTTGATATATAGGTGGAGTAAGAGAGGATGATATATGTCATTATTATGTTCCGCTGATAAATGCGATCAGCTTATGTCGGGCTTACAGGTGGCCGACTGATGTGTGAGTAAATGATTGTCAACAGACGCGAATGCCATGTAGTGCTAGAGTAAGTTAATAACAATCACACACACACCGATGCACATATAGGAGTCAGGAACGTTGTAACTCCAGAAACGTTCTACACTGTTTATTACTCCACGACAAACGTTGACATCATCAATAATACACTGTCAATAGGTTACAGTTCAAAATATGACACATCAAGTAAGCACCAGTCCGTAGATCATCAGTAAGAAAATGTTTAGAAAATACAGTTATTGATACAAAAATCTCCATCCCAAAGATGCGAAGCATAGCAGCTCATAATCATAAATCTCGTGGCAAAAACCTCCATTCAGGGAAGGGAACTGCACATGTCGCAGTTTACAATAATATATATTATGGGAGGAAGAACATTCCCCTTTAACGATCCGTCGAACTTCAAAAATATCCCTCATCAGAGATATGAGCACACAATGGCCTACCATCCATGTCCTGAAAAATATCTTTAATATCTCAAACCTATCCCTTCACATGAAATAATGGCCTATACAACTCCTGGCCTCAAAATCTCCAATAACGTACGTTCTGCAGTACATAACCAAGCCTCATATCCATGGCTTTATGAAAATACATAAGCAAGTATAAAAAAAATCCCTTTCACACCAAAAATATCTTATTCCGGGACACACTGACGAAAACATGGTCACACATCCATCTCCGGAGCTCTGCCCGTATCAACTGTCAAGAAAAATTTCCCCGCTAAAAAAACAGCTCAGTACCAAAATCCATCCCCGCGCGAATTCGCCCCGGGATGTGAGTTGAACTCATCTAGAACATTCGAGCAGATTCTCGATCATATTTTTTTAAAACACAAACTAAGCGTTAAAAAGGGTAATTACAAAATCCGACCTGTACACACAAGTCTTTTCAAAATGACAATGAAATCGGCAGGAAATATTGCAAAATGTATTCACAGTTGAAACTAAACCCATGGTACCCAAAGAGAAGAGGGAACCCCCCAACAGCATCAAACATGGGACTAGCAGGGATGGACATGAGAGAGGATGCGTCCATCTTATGTATAACCAGCGTGCTTCAGGTACAATTAGTATTTATACTCTTCGACATTTGCTGAGGGAGACTGAGCACCTATGGGTTTGCCCTGAGTGCAGTGAGGTCGATTCTGATTAATAATAATAATAATAACAACAGTGAACGGAATATGGCAAGAACCTTCTTGTCTCCACGATAAACGTTTTGGAGATGTCAGGAACCTTGTGCTGGCTATTTCAGTCATTAACGTAGAAGTCTGAAGGCGAACGAAGAAGAAGACGAAGAAAATGATGGCGGACGACACTTCAAATTAAGCGGGTACAAAACAATGGAAAGGGGATTTTGCAAATTTCATGTAATAAGCTTTGTCATTAATTCGAACTTCTAACTATCGTGCTTCAAATTAAATGCCATTCATTAAGCATTTGCTTGTGTATATATGATGCAGTGATATATAGAGGGTTATACAACCACAGTATATAGATGTTACCATAGTAGATTTACAACACTGGACAGAGACATAGACTCGTGCAATCTAGGAAAACCACAAACAGATAACGGCGCCATAGAGAAAACTCAATAACGTTCCATCCCTTTAATCAACATAACCAAACAAGGCCACATAATGACATGAGTAGACAAAACAAATGACTGCCACTGTACCATCACAAATATCACTGACCACAGGTTACGTATAATTCAAGCCTCATGGCCACAAATGACCACAACTCATAACCTGTGGAAAGGACCTAACGTAGATTTCCGGCGTAACATGCTACCCAGCACTAGGTCTATACAAAAAACTGGTACTAACCATAAACTAAATGGTGCTAGGCTGTCCCGTAGAAAAACGGCCATGTCTTCAGTATAAGGTATAGGCATTCAACAATGGTGTGCACAGTATGGCTTATAGCTGTGAATAAATTCCTGGCTTTCGTCTTCCTACCAAAACCTTGTTCACTCGTGTGATCCAAATTAGCACTCCAGAAATGCACATAAATCACGGTTGCTATAAACATATCGTGACAATATATAAAGCCTATGTGGTGAAAAGCAAAAGAACAGAAACAGCTAAACAAAGCTGTGCTTGACCTGACATTCATGATATAATAATGTAGAGGCTGAAACCATTAGATTTACCTTAAACAGGCTTGAACAGCAAACATTAAACTATCAAGATAATGATGAAAATGAGTAGATAAATTTTTTTTTTGTTTAATGAGATAAAACCTGAAATTTAGCTCCAAAAATTATAAATACCTATGCAGGCCACCAAGAACCTCTTTTGTCAGTAGTGAAACGTCGAAAGCTTGCCTGGTTTGGGCATGTAACTCGTCATGACTCCCTTTCGAAAACAATCCTCCAGGGAACAGTCGAAGGTAAACGGAGAACAGGAAGGCAAAGAAAATCCTGGACTGATAACATCAAAGAATGGGCAGGGCACGGTTTTTCCACACTTGTGCGCATTGCTGAGGATAGAGAGCAGTGGAGGACCCTGTCTGCTGATGCTTCCATCATGGCGCCCCTACGACCCATGACGGGTTATGGGTTGAGATGAGATGATGATTATAAACACAGTATTGTGAAAATACTCCCTATGTTACATTAACACGGCATAATACTACCCCAGTTTAAAGAAAATATCACTTACAAGCAATCTTTGGTGTGCATTTTGCAGGAACACTAGAATAATTCAGTAACTTTGCCTGACAAGTCAGCTCTGAAAAAAAAGAGATGTATATTGATTATTAATACATTGGTCATTTTAGTATTATCTTTATGGTTTTCACATGGTTTCTTGTTTACTTATGGCTATTTCCTTTATTTATTATTGGAACGTGGTTATTATTCCTAAGTTACTTAATAGTTGTTTTATATTTCTTGAATTGCCATGACTCTGCACAATTCTAATGGCAATGAAATCAGACTGGCTGTAGGATCATTAGAAACACTTATTTCTCAACCTGCATTCTGATCAAGTCAAGATCAGTGCTTTATACCTGACACAAATGTTATTTGTGGTTCAGGGTGATCACACCTTTTTGTGTTTGGTTTCGTTATGTATAGGTGTGAGAGATTTGCATACTTTCTACCTTTCGTTCTGTATAAACACAGTGAACACAGGTATTCCGAAAAAATTAATACACTGTTACATCTGCCCACTCTCGGCATTTACATCCATGGAAGAATACACAGTCAACATACAATTTCTACCACAATCCAGCATGCGTTCTTTCCGCTTTAAAACTTGCAACCTACCATATGTCTCAAACACGTTAACAGTCAACTGCCCTGTTACACACATTTTCGCACCCTATTTCCTGCTAAAATCAACAGCTTCTTTCACTTTTCCATAAGCGCTATCCAGACAAACTAAAGACACAATCATAGCCACTCTCCAATGACCAAAACAACCAATGGGATTACACATAACATCATTGCAATGCTCATCCAAAATTATAAACATAACATCAAGTAAGCTTCCTGTGGAGCCCAGGTGTTTTACAGCTATAAGCTCCACTTTAAAACAAAAACATTCCTTGACAATGTCAAATTTTGATCATCTGCTAAGAAAGGTTCATTGGTTTCAGTAAATCCGTGAAGTTGATCAACATTTTGTTTACTTTCCACAAAATGTCATATCACGTGTCTCAGAACTAGTTAGTGTAGGCACTTATAGACTGGGAGATGGCGAGTAATTGTTTTTTTTTCACCTTGCTATTTCTGTGACTGCACTTATAGGTTAGGGTTATTGTTAATCAGAATCAACCTCACTGCACTCAGGGCAAACCCATAGGTGCTCAGTCTCCCTCAGCAAATGTCAAAGAGTATGAATGCTAATTGTACTTGTAGCACACTGGTTGTACATACGAAGGATGCATCCTCTCTCACATCCATCTCTGCTAGTCCCACGTATGATGCCAAACCCCAACATTCTCAGTCTTGTTGATTCATTCATAACTGTGTAATTATCTAGCAGGTGATCATTAATTGCCTTTGATATCTCTCCCTTATCCATGTCCAGTGTCCCCACTATGGATGCTCTCGAGGCTTATCAGTCAGCTCTCTCATTGCCATGTACCACTGCATGATAAGGAAAGTAGATCAACACTTGAGGATTCTATTGATGTTTTCCATTCCTGCTGCAGCCATCCATTCTGAACTTTCCGAAGCATGGCCTGAGAATCTGACAGTATAACTGCCCTGGTTGATGGAGTTTCAGACAGCTACCTCAGTGCTGCAGGTTAGGGGATGGCGAGTAGTTTTTTTTTTCACCTTGCTGTTTCTGTAACCTATCAACAATAGAAATGGCCACACCGTTAATTAAACAAAAATTTAACTAAATATACTTACTTCAGAAATCCACTGACACTCAAAGTAAAGTATATACACAATGAGAGAACTTAACAGAAAACATAATATTTTCAAGAAAAAAATTGCCTGATATTGTACAGTGTTACTACGTGTAACCCTCTTCCTGGCTGCTGTACCACACATGCTTTGACTGAACATAAATAGGCTTTAGTTCATGTTTGTGACTGTATTCGCTATCAAGCAGTTGCCTTTTGACTTCTTTTGATAACAATATTGTATAATGTAAGTGTGGTTTGCAAGCAGTCTGATATACATGAAGGCATCATCAACAAAAAATGGTCACATCACCAATTTATTTTTAAATTGCTAAGTCGACGAAGGTGAGGGGAACTGCTGTAAGACGTGGAGTACAATGGATGGGTGTGAAAAAAAATCGAAAAAAGGTGATTCGTCTTACGAGGACAAAAAGACGTTTGTCTTTTGTCCTCGTAAGATGAATTAACCTTTTTCGGTTTTGTTTCACACTGTAAAAATGCTGCATCTGTAAAGTGTCTGTGTGTTTGACTTGCCACTACTGTAAAGTGCTGCATCGTCCACTGTGGTGTACTGAGTTGTTGATATCAGGCATGCTTCAGTCTACCCAGCTGTAACTCATCCTAGTCCTGAGTTAGGAAGGCAAAGGCAGCTGTAAGAAATGGTTTCCCTCAAAGGCTCCAGGAGGAGCAGGCCCTTAACTTGGTCAATTCAACCGACGCAGGATGGTGTAAATATGAAGTACGAGTGTAGAGTGTTGTTAACGCGAATGATGGACTGTTCGTATTCTGACCAATCTAAAGCACTCATACACTTATGTCTATAAGGCACCAATGCAGACTGCTGGAATCTTTTCATACAGTTTATTTAGACGCACATACTGGGACAGAACGAATGGAACATAGGTACGTGTTGACACATCAATCTTCAGGCATAAATAGTAGATCCCATGTCATGGCACATTCAAATATAATGGGTAGTATAAAAAAAACAGCATTCAATGTGGTTATACATTATGGCCGCATCCCCTATCTGACTGAACGCGTCAGTGAAGGCGGATCGGTAAACAACAGAAGAGTTCGATGGACGAACCTCCTTTCCCTTGCTGAGTTCTTAAGTTGCTTATGTTCAATGTTTATATTATACTGTGAAAACACGATAAGGGTTATCATATAAATGAGATCTCCAAGCCACTGTCCGAATAGTAAGATACACGACCCGTTCTCTGGACAGTGATCAAAAAATGATGACAGAAATACAAAGATGGCCTCCTTCCCTGAGCTTTCGCTCACTCGCCCAGCAGAAGAATAATCATCAGCCAAAGTTGATTCCAAACTTGAATAAGTATAATTTTCTTAGAGTTACCATACAGTCCCTTAGTCAGAAGGTTACTTCATGAAGACATAAGCGCTGATGGAACCTGTCATCTATAACAATATCTAGTTACATGACCAGCGATGCACGAAAACACGTTGCTTCATCTAGGTCTAACCATAAGGAGATCATCAAAAGGGTCTGGATTTACATTGAGTCCGAATAGCACATAATACAGTACATGAGGAGAGTCTCTAACACTATACTCTTGTAGAGACACAATCTCCTACTGAAGAAATCACTTCATAAATCATTTTTCCCTCTAGAAAGGAACCAGCCCTGGAGAATCGTGACCACCATTGTAGGCGGCAATATCGGAACTCATCACGACTCGTTAAGACAACCAATACCTCCGCTAGAGCGGCAAAAGAATATAGTCCTGCCTACCCATCCAAAATATACAATATAGGACTGATTCTACTTGTACTAATAATATGTATTACATATGAATTCAGGCCATAAACACAATAAGCAAATTAATATATTTTCTGGCCCTAAAAAATAAGAGCGGACATGAATTCAATATCCATGCGCCGAATCAATATCAAGAAAGATCACTCATATAATCAAACGTGTAAATCAACCATGAATTATCTAGCTTTCCCAGAGGAAGCATTTTCATACACAAATGAATGCAAGTATATATTTTCCATATTAAATAGCCATAACGTATTTTTGTAATATGTGCGTCAAAATATGCACGCAACAGATTACCACACCCCTCGGGAAAAAAAAATGGTACATTTTTTTTTTTGAAATACATCTAGGAGCAGCATACAATAGGTTCACAACGCACCAATAGCAATGCGCAGATGATAAGCATTGAGACTATATTTCATGAATTTAGAGAAAGTATTTCTCTTAAGTATAAATATTTCCAGAGAGGTGTCACCAACGCATACTACAATATTGGCAATGCCAACCTTCTACATTAGTTTATACATAAATTTCATCTTAGATACCTTAACATCACGATCATCAAAGACGAAAAAAAAAAACATTGAAAGATCAGCGGTGAATAAACATCAATGAACCGCTAAGTAGTGTTCCAATCAATATATGATATATTACATATGTGTACACATTTCAACATAGGAACAACTGTAGCAAAGTTAGGCATATAATTTAACAGTTATGAATCATGTGGGCATCTAGACAAAATATCTGCCATCACATTTTCTGACCCACGGATAGCTCGCACCGAAAAATGAAATGGCTGCAGAGCAATCGCGTATCGCGTTGATCTCGCGCTCTTCAGATTTTTACTCTGAATAACCGTAAGAGCTTTCTGGTCGGTTTCCACAATGAAATGCGCGCCCAGAAGAAATCTTTGCCGTTTAAGGATTGGCCAAACCATAGCCAATAATTCACGGTCTAGGACCGAGTAATTCTTCTCTGCGGCATTTAATTTTCGAGAAATATACATCACAGGATGCAGAGTTCCAGAGTACTCTTGCATTAGTGCTGCTCCAATCCCTGTGGATGAAGCGTCACTACGAAGAATAAATGTCTTATCCTTAGAAGGCAATACTAGGATAGGTGAAGTAGAAAACATAGTTTTAACCTTATCCAAAGAGGATTGACATTCTTGAGTCCAATGGACTACATTAGGAGACCCTTTCTTTAGCAAGGAAGAAAGAGGTGACATAATGGATGACAGATTCGGAATGAATCGTCCATAAAATTGTATTAGACCTAAGAGACTTCGCACTTGCTTTTTAGTCTTAGGAATAGAAATGTTAAGTATCTTACTTGTATTATGGTCTTCTATTTTTAGGAACCCATGACCAACACGGTGACCTAAGAAAGATATTTCGCTAAAACCAATACACGCTTTCGATGGTTTCGCTGTCAGGTTATGCTCGCGTAAGATAGACAATAGTTCATTTATCCCATTATAGTGATCGTTCCAAGTATCACTGAAAAGACAGATGTCATCAAGATATGCAATGACATCTGAGCGATGAGATAGGATTCGACGCATCATGCGTACGAATGTCGCAGGGGCGTTCATAAGACCGAAAGGCATGAAATTCCATTGGAATAGACCCCTAGGCGTCGAAAAAGCAGTAAACGGTTTGGCGTGTTCGGATAGTGTAACTTGCCAATATCCCTTAGACAAATCGAGTTTAGTAAAGAAATGGGAATTCGATAGTCTAGTAAGTAGCTCTTCTAGTAAAGGCATAGGTTCAGCATCAAATTTCGTCACTTGGTTCAATTTGCGGTAATCCACGCAGAGACGTATGTTATTGTCTTTTTTCCGTACAATAACCATCGGCGAAGAATATGCTGATGTGGATGGTTCAATAATTTTTAACTCTATCATCTCATCCAATTCTTTCTCTACCTGTGCTTGAAAATGTATCGGGATAGGATACGGTCTGACTCTTATAGGTGTGTGGTCAGAAAGAATAATGTCATGTTGAATGACATCAGTTTGACCAGGAATGTCAGTAAGGACATCCTGAAATTGTTCTAACATAGTAGAAACTTGTTTCTGCTCTCCTGGAGATAATTCGGGAGAAATCGCAATATCTTTCCATGATTCATTAGAGTGAAGCGGAATCAATGGAAAAGGTAGATTTACATCCGAGAAACTCGTTTCCTCATCCTGTATTACTGACAGTGATGAGTAATGTCCCTGTTGGACTGGAAAATCGTCCGTTGCCTGGAAAACAGGTTGTAAATAATCCGGACGTTCATGAAATTCCGTGAGCATGTTGATGTGGAAGGTTTTACGCTTCCCGTCAATATCGACGATATAGTCAACATCGGAAACTTTTGATATTATATCGTACGGACCTTTCAAAGAAATAAGAAGTCTGTTTTCCCTACAAGGTAGCAAGACAAATGCTTTGTCACCTGGACAAAGTTGTCGCAAGCATCTCTTTTTATTGGCAAATTGTCTTGCCTTTTGTTTTGCAAATTCCGAAGAAGCGGTTGGCAATTTGCATGCTTCAATAATCTTGTGTCTAAGTGCGATGACATATTCATAAGAGGATTTTGTGTCATTGACAATATTATCAGCAGTTATAAGATCATGAAGTAAGGACATAGGACCTCGCGGTTTCGCGCCAAAGACAAGTTCAAAGGGAGAAAATCCTGTATGTTCGTTGGCGACCTCTCTGTATGCAAAGAGAGCCGCGGGTAAAACCCTATCCCAATCCTGAGGATGATCTTCCGTTATCTTACCTAGTAGGTTCTTCAGAGTTCTATTTAGCCGTTCTACCATTCCATTGGACATAGGATGATAAATACTACTCAGCGATCTCTCTATCTTAAGAGTCGACATTACTTGAGATATGGTATCCGATATGAGTTGGGTACCATGGTCCGATAATATTTCTGCTGGAAATCCCAGACGAGAAAATATTAACCAAAGAGCATCTGCAATATCAGCAGTAGTTATGCTCTTTAGAGGAACAGCCTCTGGCCAACGTGTGCACATATCAACACACGTCAAAATAAATTGGTGTCCTCTAGCAGACTTTATCTTAAATGGACCAATGATGTCTATCGCCATTTTTTGAAATGGTCGAATGGGAATGTCTGCAGCCTGAATAGGTGCAGCATGGCGTGGACCTCTGGATTTAACCTCTTGACATACTTTACAAGATCGACAATAGATTCGTATGTCCTTATTCACAGCAGGCCAAATGAAAGATGCAAGAACTCTAGATCTAGTACGGGAAAAACCCATATGTCCAGCACACTGAGAATCATGAGCGTGCTGTAAAATTTTAACTCTCATATTTTTAGGCACAAGAATTTGAGAATGAATGGACTTAGCGGAGTCTTGTACCATACGTACAAGTACGCCATTCCTCATCGTAATCCAAGATTTACGATTTGTATCCTTATTCGGATCACCTTTTGTTGCCAGAGTAAAGAATTTATTTAGAGTAGGATCATCTTCCTGCTGTTTTATAAAGGAATCATGGGAAATCTCCAAGGGATCATCTTGGATCTGCGCATCATTATCTTCAGAATGTGAAGGTTGCGGCATATTAAGAGCTTGAGCCCTAGTGATTACTGCATTAGCAGATTGCATATTAACATTTTCCCAATTAGAAATTTGTTGTGGAGTGCATTCTTTCACTCCATGAATGCGACCGATGATAAGATCAGCGATCGGATTCGGCAAGAGACATGCTTGCACATCTCCTGTAAAGAAAGGTGTAGCGATATTGATAATGGCAGTGGAGTACTTCTCCAATGTGCCACCAAATGTTACACATTTGACTACATTGCCTGTGGCTCGAGAAGGATCTATAAGTTACTGCCTCACTCCAATGGTTGTGCACCCGGAATCGAAAAGAATTGAGACCGGAGTACCATCTACTAGACCTCTATTCAAGACAAGAGCACCTCTTCCATCATGCGCGAATGACGCAGGAAGAGCAGGAAGAGGATGACCACAGATTAAAGTCGAAACTGTGGTTGGCTCGAATAATGTTTTGCATTGGGAACACTGAAATGCTCTGTCAAAATCGAAAGCAGAACATCCCACACTATTAGAGTCTTTTTTAACATTATTCTGACTACCGGCCTCTTGGAACTCTTGTTGTGCAGAGTTAGCCTGGTAATGAGATTTACCATGTCTTTTGTGTTGTGATCTACCTCGGTTATAATTGCCTCTATAATTATTGTTTCCTCTGTTATAACCCCTATTTTGGTTTGAATCATAATATTCCTGATCATAATCATCATGCTCATTATAATGGGTATCCCTGTAATGTTGGTTTTGTTGTTTCCATGAAGAACTTGGATAGTTCCTATAGTTACTCCCTTTTCGAAAATTTCTATAATTATGAGCACCCCTCGCGTATCTAGGACTATCAGCCCGACTCCAGTTCTTCGAAAAAGAACCCTGATTTGGGTGGTTATCTTGGTTTTGATACTTATTCCAATTAACCTTTTTATCAAATTTATTTTTAGCTCCTTGGAATTTGTGTGATTAATTATGACTATATTCTGTTGCCGAAGCAACTGGCATACTCTCTTTAATGTTAGTGTTACTAAGAATCATGTCAGGGTGTGCCGTGGCATACTGGTCACAATATTCTTCCATTTGCTTTAATGTACTAGGTTTACGCTCATGTAAGAACTCTAGGAATGGTTTATTTACCGAAGACATGACCTTGTCTCTTAGCAATAAATCCGTAAGACCATCAAATGTTTTCTCTATTTTGGATAAATCAATCCATCGTGAAAGTGTAATTCGTGCTTTTGAAATGAATTCTGAGAATTCTACACCTACCTCAGGTCTCATTGTTTTAAACAAAAGACGATAACCTTGCTCTGGCAGCTGATATTTCTTTATCAAGGCCGCTCTGATAACATCATAATTATCCTTGTCGGCCTCTTCAACGAAATATAACTTATTCAGAGATTCCCCTTTTAGATTTTCAGACAACTGATTCACATACTGTGATTTGTCAACATTATGAGCTCGACAAGCACGTTCAAATCTAGAAAGCCAAAATGTTATATCATCACTGGCAGAGTTGAACGCTGGTACCTTGACCTTGTAAACAAAGGGTTTACCATTACCACTAGATGCCTGATTAACATTAGTCATACTTGTCAATCTCAATTTCTCTAACTCAAATTCATGTTCTCTTATTGCTTTTCTCTCTTCAGCTTCTCTATCTAAACTTTTCTGTTCAGCAGCAGCTTCTAATTTTTTCTGTTCAGCTGCAGCATCAGCTTCTTTTTCTAATCTTTTCTCTTGAGCCAGAGCTTTTCTCTCTTCAGCAGCAGCAGCAGCTTCTAATTTTTTTTTCTTCTATTTGGAGCTTTCTCTCCTCAGCAGCAGCTTTCTTCTCCTCAGCAGCAGCTTTCTTCTCCTCATCAGCAGCTTTTCTCTCTTCAGCAGCAGCAGCAGCAGCTTTTCTCTCTTCAGCAGCGAATGCTTTGTCATATTGAGCGACTACCCATTCTTCTAAATCTTTACCAGTCTTATCAAGGGATTTCCCTTGTGCAATAAAGTAATCTAATGTAGACATGTTGTCTTCTTAAATCAGAAACCTGAAAAAGTAAATAAATTACCTTATTTCACTTTCATGGGAGACAAGTCTATACTATAGACTTAGTCTTAGTGAAAAACTTGTATGGTTATTTTGTTTATAATATAACCAATGATAACTTGAGTACCTGTGGAAAACAATAACTGTATATCCCAAACCCTGTGGGAGACAAGCCTTACAAAGGTCTTGTATACTTGCTTAATGTAACCACTGATCACTTGAGTACCTGTGGAAAATAATATTTTCTATCCCAATCACTGTGGGAGACAAGCCTTACAAAGGTCTTGTACACTTTATTTTCTTCTTCTTCTTCCATCCTTAGCCATCAACCGGCAAAGCAGTATGTGGCCAGTACGCCTAGTGGCGTCTTAGGGCAACAACAAATTGATCAATCTATCGCTGTTTCCACCACGCCTAGTGGCGTCTTTGTGGAACAAAAACAGACCAAACAATCTATCATTGTTTCCGTAATCAGATTGGTTGGCAAGCAGGTGATCAGCCCACTGTGCACACTTTATTTTACAACAACAATAATCCTAAAGTACTGATCTGTACTATAATATAAGTGTATTTAACTGTACCTCCTATATCATATGTCAACTAAAGACATTACAAAGGACAAACAAGAAAAGACAATCTGAAAACATTTGCAGAAATCAAATTAAATTAAATATGACAAATGAAAGAAAATGATCACAGAATCTGTGATTATAACTGCAATAAGATAACAAGACAAATAACGCCACAGTGTATAAACATAAGGGTGTATAGAAATCAAAAATAGAAAAGAGTAGACCAACAAATTATACAAACAAATTAAACGAAAATAAAGAACATAAAAATATTACAAAAACAACAAGAAGGACAATTTCGTCACAGCTAATAAATATTTGCAAACAATGTTGCATGCAAATTCCAATTAAGAAATTTGCTCCCTATAGAACGCTAGAGCAAGACCAATGTCACTTGGTATTTCCTGTTCTAGTCCCCTCCCATCCAGGCCCGCAGAATACAAACTAACTTAACACACAACAAATAACATGTAAACATAAATAGCATAAATAGCATACATGCATATATATATAATATAATAATTAGAATATGTTGCAGGTGGAGTGTTGCAAAGAATGTTCCAGATAATGCTTATCTTTTATTCAAAATAATTTCTCACTTTTAATAAGTTATTAAATTATTAATTAAACTATTACAATGTTCAATTTTTTTTTGAGCATATGACGATCCACCGATGAAATATGCACTTTTCTGTCTATCAACATTGCTCTTCTACTTCAGAAGGATAAACAATCACTACAAGTTAGAACACTGTCTGTACTGTGCAAAATGTCAACAAGTGCTGACCCAGATACCGTTACACTTGTCAGAACAGGTCAATTGACATCGACTGTATAGCTGTCCTTCTGGTGTTAATGTGGTCAAACAAACGTTCTTGTAACTGTAAATGATTCACAATTTCCAGACTGCGAAGGCTGGACCCAGGAAACTGGCCTACCACTTTTGGTAAAAGGACGCCACTGTAAAGTGTCTGTGTGTTTGACTTGCCACTACTGTAAAGTGCTGCATCTGTAAAGTCCACTGTGGTGTACTGAGTTGTTAATATCAGGCATGCTCCAGTCTACCCAGCTGTAAATGGGTAACTCATCCTAGTCCTGAGTTAGGGAAGGCAAAGGCAGCTGTAAGAAATGGTTTCCCTCAAAGGCTCCAGGAGGAGCAGGCCCTTAACTTGGTCAATTCAACCGACGCAGGATGGTGTAAATATGAAGTACGAGTGTAGAGTGTTGTTAACGCGAATGATGGACTGTTCGTATTCTGACCAATCTAAAGCACTCATACACTTATGTCTATAAGGCACCAATGCAGACTGCTGGAATCTTTTCATACAGTTTATTTAGACGCACATACTGGGACAGAACGAATGGAACATAGGTACGTGTTGACACATCAATCTTCAGGCATAAATAGTAGATCCCATGTCATGGCACATTCAAATATAATGGGTAGTATAAAAAAAAACAGCATTCAATGTGGTTATACATTATGGCCGCATCCCCTATCTGACTGAACGCGTCAGTGAAGGCGGATCGGTAAACAACAGAAGAGTTCGATGGACGAACCTCCTTTCCCTTGCTGAGTTCTTAAGTTGCTTATGTTCAATGTTTATACTATACTGTGAAAACACGATAAGGGTTATCATATAAATGAGATCTCCAAGCCACTGTCCGAATAGTAAGATACACGACCCGTTCTCTGGACAGTGATCAAAAATGATGACAGAAATACAAAGATGGCCTCCTTCCCTGAGCTTTCGCTCACTCGCCCAGCAGAAGAATAATCATCAGCCAAAGTTGATTCCAAACTTGAATAAGTATAATTTTCTTAGAGTTACCATACAGTCCCTTAGTCAGAAGGTTACTTCATGAAGACATAAGCGCTGATGGAACCTGTCATCTATAACAATATCTAGTTACATGACCAGCGATGCACGAAAACACGTTGCTTCATCTAGGTCTAACCATAAGGAGATCATCAAAAGGGTCTGGATTTACATTGAGTCCGAATAGCACATAATACAGTACATGAGGAGAGTCTCTAACACTATACTCTTGTAGAGACACAATCTCCTACTGAAGAAATCACTTCATAAATCATTTTTCCCTCTAGAAATGAACCAGCCCTGGAGAATCGTAACCACCATTGTAGGCGGCAATATCGGAACTCATCACGACTCGTTAAGACAACCAATACCTCCGCTAGAGCGGCAAAAGAATATAGTCCTGCCTACCCATACAAAATATGCAATATAGGACTGAATCTACTTGCACTAATAATATGTAATACATATGAATTCAGGCCATAAACATAACAAGCAAAATTAATCTATTTTCTGGCCCGAACAAATAAGAGCGGACATGAATTCAATATCCATGCGCCGAATCAATATCAAGAAAGATCACTCATATAATCAAACGTGTAAATCAATCATGAATTATCTAGCTTTCCCAGAGGAAGCATTTTCATACACAAATGAATGCAAGTATATATTTTCCATATTAAATAGCCATAACGTATTTTTGTAATATGTGCGTCAAAATATGCACGCAACAGATTACCACACCCCTCGGGGGGAAAAAAAGGTACATTTTTGTTTTTTTGAAATACATCTAGGAGCAGCATACAATAGGTTCACAACGCACCAATAGCAATGCGCAGATGATAAGCATTGAGACTATATTTCATGAACTTAGAGAAAGTATTTCTCTTAAGTATAAATATTTCCAGAGAGGTGTCACCAACGCATACTACAATATTGGCAATGTCAACCTTCTACATTAGTTTATACATAAATTTCACCTTAGATACCTTAACATCATGATCATCAAAGAAGAAAAAAACATTGAAAGGTCAGCGGTGAATAAACATCAATGAACCGCTACATAGTGTTACAATCAATATATGATATATTACATATGTGTACACATTTCAACACAGGAACAACTGTAGCCAAGTTAGGCATATAATTTAACAGTTATGAATCATGTGGGCATCTAGACAAAATATCTGCCATCACATTTTCTGATCCACGGATAGCTCGCACCGAAAAATGAAATGGCTGCAGAGCAATCGCGTATCGCGTTGATCTCGCGCTCTTCAGATTTTTACTCTGAATAACCGTAAGAGCTTTCTGGTCAGTTTCCACAATGAAATGCGCGCCCAGAAGAAATCTTTGCAGTTTAAGGATTGACCAAACCATAGCCAATAATTCACGGTCTAGGACCGAGTAATTCTTCTCTGCGGCATTTAATTTTCGAGAAATATACATCACAGGATGCAGAGTTCCAGAGTACTCTTGCATTAGTGCTGCTCCAATCCCTGTGGATGAAGCGTCACTACGAAGAATAAATGTCTTATCCTTAGAAGGCAATACTAGGATAGGTGAAGTAGAAAACATAGTTTTAACCTTATCCAAAGAGGATTGACATTCTTGAGTCCAATGGACTACATTAGGAGACCCTTTCTTTAGCAAGGAAGAAAGAGGTGACATAATGGAGGACAGATTCGGAATGAATCGTCCATAAAATTGTATTAGACCTAAGAGACTTCGCACTTGCTTTTTAGTCTTAGGAATAGAAATGTTAAGTATCTTACTTGTATTATGGTCTTCTGTTTTTAGGTGACCTAAGAAAGATATTTCGCTAAAACCAATACATGCTTTCGATGGTTTCGCTGTCAGGTTATGCTCGCGTAAGATAGAGACAATAATTCCTTTATACCTTTATAGTGCTCGTTCCAAGTATCACTGAAAAGACAGATGTCATCAAGATACGCAATGACATCTGAGCGATGAGATAGGATTCGACGCATCATGCGTACAAATGTTGCAGGGGCGTTCATAAGACCGAAAGGCATGAAATTCCATTGGAATAGACCCCTAGGCGTCGAAAAAGCAGTAAACGGTTTGGCGTGTTCGGATAGTGGAACTTGCCAATATCCCTTAGACAAATCGAGTTTAGTAAAGAGTGAGAATTCGATAGTCTCGTAAGTAGCTCTTCTAGTAAAGGCATAGGTTCAGCATCGAATTTAGTCACTTGATTCAATTTGCGATAATCCACGCAAAGACGTATGTTATTGTCTTTTTTCCGTACTATAACCATCGGCGAAGAATATGCTGATGTGGATGGTTCAATAATTTTTAACTCTATCATCTCATCTAACTCTTTCTCTACCTGTGCTTGAAAATGTATCGGGATAGGATACGGTCTGACTCTTATAGGACTATGGTCAGTAAGAATAATGTCATGTTGAATGACATCAGTTTGACCAGGAATGTCAGTAAGGACATCCTGAAATTGTTCTAACATAGTAGAAACTTGTTTCTGCTCTCCTGGAGATAAATTCTGGAGAAATTGCAACATCTTTCCATGATTCATTAGAGTGAAGAGGAATCATTGGAAAAGGTAAATTTACATCCGAGAAACTCGTTTCCTCATCCTGTATTACTGACAGAGATGAGTACTGTCCATGTTGGACTGGAAAATCGTCCGTTGCCTGGAAAACAGGTTGTAAATAATCAGGACGTTCATGGAATTCCGTGAGCATGTTGATGTGGAAGGTTTTACGCTTCCCGTCAATATCGACGATATAGTCAACATCGGAAACTTTTGATATTATATCGTACGGACCTTTCCAAGAAATGAGAAGTCTATTTTCCCTACAAGGTAGCAAGACAAATGCTTTGTCACCTGGACAAAGTTGTCGCAAACATCTCTTTTTATTGGCAAATTCCCTTGCCTTCTGTTTCGCAAATTCAGAAGAAGCAGTTGCCAATTTGCATGCTTCAATAATCTTGTGTCTAAGTGCGATGACATATTCATAAGAGGATTTTGTGTCATCGACAATATTATCAGCAGTTATAAGATCATGAAGTAAGGACATAGGACCTCGCGGTTTCGCGCCAAAGACAAGTTCAAAGGGAGAAAATCCTGTATGTTCGTTGGCGACCTCTCTATATGCAAAGAGAGCCGCGGGTAAAACCCTATCCCAATCATGAGGATGATCTTCTGTTATCTTACCTAGTACGTTTTTCAGAGTTCTATTCAAACGTTCCACCATCCCATTGGACATAGGATGATAAATACTACTCAGCGATCTCTCTATCTTCAGAGTCGACATTACTTGAGACATGGTATCCGATATGAGTTGGGTACCATGGTCGGATAATATTTCTGCTGGAAAGACCAGCCGAGAAAATATTAACCAAAGAGCATCTGCGACATCAGCAGTAGTTATGCTCTTTAGAGGAACAGCCTCCGGCCAACGTGTGCACATATCAACACACGTCAAAATAAATTGGTGTCCTCTAGCAGACTTTATCTTAAATGGACCAATGATGTCTATCGCCATTTTTTGAAATGGTCGAATGGGAATTTCTGCAGCCTGAATAGGTGCATCATGGCGTGGACCTCTGGATTTAATCTCTTGACATACTTTACAAGATCGACAATAGATTCGTATGTCCTTATTCACAGCAGGCCAAAAGAAAGATGAAGAACTCTAGCTTTAGTACGGGAAAAAAACCCATATGTCCAGCACACTGCGAATCATAGGCGTGCTGTAAGATTTTAACTCTCATATTTTTAGGCACAAGGATTTGAGAATGAATGGACTTAACGGAGTCTTGTACCATACGTACAAGTACGCCATTCTTCATCGTAATCCAAGATTTACGATTTGTATCCTTATTCGGATCACCTTTTGTTATCAGAGTAAAGAATTTCTTTAGAGTAGGATCATCTTCCTGCTGTTTGATAAAGGAATCGTGTTCATGGGAAATCTCCAAGGGATCATCTTGGATCTGCGCATCATTATCTTCAGAATGTGAAGATTGTGGCATATTAAGAGCTTGAGCCCTAGTGATTACTGCATTAGCAGATTGCATATTAACTGTTTTACAATTAGAAATTTGTTGTGGAGTGCATTCTTTCACTCCATGAATGCGACCGATGATAAGATCAGCGATCGGATTCGGCAAGAGACATGCTTGCACCTCTCCTGTAAAAGAAAGGCGTAGCAATATCGATAATGGCAGTGGAGTACTTCTCCAATGTGCCACCAAATGTTACACATTTTGACTATACATTGCCCTGTTACGGCTCGAGGATTTTAACAGAAAAGATTTACGACGAGACTCCCACACTATCGGCCTCAGTGCCACCTCCAACATGTAGTGCAACCCCGAATCGAAAAGAATTGATACCGAGTACCAACCATTAGGGACCTCTATTGAAGACAAGAGCACCCCTTACCATTATGCGCAATTGACGCAGAGAGCGGGAAGCGGAGTGACCGCAAGCTTAAAGTAGGACACAGTGGTTGGATCGAATAATGTTTTGCATTGTGAACACTTGAGATGCTCTATCAAAATCGAAAGCTGGAATCACTTGCTACATTATTGGAGAGTCCTTTTTTATCATTCTTCTCTGACTACCGGCCTCATGGAAACTCTTGTTCACGTTGCAGAGTTAGCCCCTGGTATAGATTTGAGATTTACCATGTCTTTTGTGTCGTCATCTACCTCGGTTATCCATTGCCTCTATAATTATTATTCCCTCCTCTGTTTATAACCCCTATTTGGGTTTGAATCATAATATTCCTATGATCATATAATCATCATGCTCATTTATAATGGGTATCCCTGTAATGTTGGTTTTATTGTTTCCATGAAGAACTTGGATCGTTTCCTATAGTTTTACTCCCTTTTCGAAAATTTTTCTACTAATTATTATGAGCACCCTCGCGTATCTAGGACTATCAGCCACGGACTCCAGTTCTTCGAAGAAGCCCCACCCCAACCCTGATTTGAGCGGTTATCTTGGTTTTGATACTTATTCCAATTAACCTTTTTATCACATTTATTTTTAGCTCCTTGGAATTTGTGTGAGTAAATTATGGACTATACTTTCTGGTTGCCGATAGCAACCTGGGCTACTCTCTTTAATGTTAGTGTTTACTAAGAATCATGTCAGGGTGTGCCGTGGCATACTGGTCACAATATTCTTCCATTGCTTTAATTTACTAGGTTTACTACGCTCATGTAAGAAACTCTAGGGAATGGGTTTATTTACCGAAGACATGGACCTTGTCCTCTTAGCAATATAATCCGTAAGGGACCATCAAATGTTTTTCCTCTATTTTGGATTAATTCAATCCATCGTGAGAGTTGTTTAATTCGTGCTTTTTGAAAAGAAATCTGAGATTTCTATTCAAAAGCACGAATTAACACCTCTCACGATGGTTTGAAATTATCCAAAATAGCGAAACACTTTGATGGTCCTTACCGGATTTATTGCTAAGAGACCAAGGGTCAGGTCTTCGGTAAATAAAACCATTCCTAAGAAGTTCTTACATGAGCGTTACACCTAATATAATTTTAAAAGCAATTGGAAGAAATATGTGACCAGTATGCCACGGCACACCCTGACATGATTCTTAGTAACACTAACATTAAAGAGAGTATGCCAGTGGTTGCTTCGGCAACAGAATATTAGTCATAATTACTCACACAAATTCCAAGGAGCTAAAAATAAATTTGATAAAAAGGTTAATTGGAATAAGTATCAAAAACCAAGATAACCACTCAAATCAGGTTCTTCTTCGAAGAACTGGAGTCGGGGCTGATAGTCCTAGATACGCGAGGGTGCTCATAATTATAGAAATTTTCGAAAAGGGAGTAACTATAGGAACTATCCAAGTTCTTCATGGAAACAATAAAACCAACATTACAGGGATACCCATTATAATGAGCATGATGATTATGATCAGGAATATTATGATTCAAACCCAAATAGGGGTTATAACAGAGGAAATAATAATTATAGAGACAATTATAACCGAGGTAGATCACAACACAAAAGACATGGTAAATCTCATTACCAGGCTAACTCTGCACAACAAGAGTTCCATGAGGCCGGTAGTCAGAAGAATGATAAAAAAGACTCTAATAATGTAGGAAGTTCTGCTTTTCGATTTTGATAGAGCATCTCAGTGTTCACAATGCAAAACATTATTCGATCCAACCACTGTTACTACTTTAAGCTGCGGTCACCCGCTTCCCGCTCTCCCCGCTCTCCCTGCGACAATCGCGCATAATGGAAGGGGTGCTCTTGTCTTCAATAGAGGTCTAATGGATGGTACTCGGGTATCAATTGTTTTCGATTCGGGGTGCACTACCATCGGAGTGAGACAGTCGCTCGTAGATCTTTCTCGAGCCACAGGCAATGTAGTCAAATGTGTCACATTTGGTGGCACATTGGAGAAGTACTCCACTGCCATTATCAATATCGCTACACACCTTTCTTTACAGGAGAGGTGCAAGCATGTCTCTTGCCGAATCCGATCGCTGATCTTATCATCGGTCGCATTCATGGAGTGAAAGAATGCACTCCACAACAAATTTCTAATTGGGGAAAATGTGTTAATATGCAATCTGCTAATGCAGTAATCACTAGGGCTCAAGCTCTTAATATGCCGCAACCTTCACATTCTGAAGATAATGATGCGCAGATCCAAGATGATCCCTTGGAGATTTCCCATGATTCCTTTATAAAACAGCAGGAAGAGGATCCTACTCTAAATAAATTCTTTACGCTGGCAACAAAAGGTGATCCGAATAAGGATACAAATCGTAAATCTTGGATTACGATGAGGAATGGCGTACTTGTACGTATGGTACAAGACTCCGCTAAGTCCATTCATTCTCAAATTCTTGTGCCTAAAAATATGAGAGTTAAAATCTTACAGCACGCTCATGATTCTCAGTGTGCTGGACATATGGGTTTTTCCCGTACTAAATCTAGAGTTCTTGCATCTTTCTTTTGGCCTGCTGTGAATAAGGACATACGAATCTATTGTCGATCTTGTAAAGTATGTCAAGAGATTAAATCCAGAGGTCCACGCCATGATGCACCTATTCAGGCTGCAGACATTCCCATTCGACCATTTCAAAAAATGGCGATAGACATCATTGGTCCATTTAAGATAAAGTCTGCTAGAGGACACCAATTTATTTTGACGTGTGTTGATATGTGCACACGTTGGCCAGAGGCTGTTCCTCTAAAGAGCATAACTACTGCTGATATTGCAGATGCTCTTTGGTTAATATTTTCTCGTCTGGGGTTTCCAGCAGAAATATTATCCGACCATGGTACCCAACTCATATCGGATACCATGTCTCAAGTAATGTCGACTCTGAAGATAGAGAGATCGCTGAGTAGTATTTATCATCCTATGTCCAATGGGATGGTGGAACGTTTGAATAGAACTCTTAAAAACCTACTAGCTAAGATAACAGAAGATCATCCTCAGGATTGGGATAGGGTTTTACCCGCGGCTCTCTTTGCATATAGAGAGGTCGCCAACGAACATACAGGATTTTCTCCCTTTGAACTTGTCTTTGGCGCGAAACCGCGAGGTCCTATGTCCTTACTTCATGATCTTATAACTGCTGATAATATTGTCGATGACACAAAATCCTCTTACGAATATGTCATTGCACTTAGACACAAGATTATTGAAGCATGCAAATTGGCAACCGCTTCTTCGGAATTTGCAAAACAAAAGGCAAGACAATTTGCCAATAAAAAGAGATGCTTGCGACAACTTTGTCCAGGTGACAAAGCATTTGTCCTGCTACCTTGTAGGGAAAATAGACTTCTCATTTCTTGGAAAGGTCCGTACGATATAATATCAAAAGTTTCCGATGTTGACTATATCGTCGATATTGACGGGAAGCGTAAAACCTTCCACATCAACATGCTCACGGAATTTCATGAACGTCCGGATTATTTACAACCTGTTTTCCAGGCAACGGACGATTTTCCAGTCCAACAGGGACATTACTCATCTCTGTCAGTAATACAGGATGAGGAAACGACGAGTTTTTCTCGGATGTAAATCTACCTTTTCCAATGATTCCGCTTCACTCTAATGAATCATGGAAAGATGTTGCGATTTCTCCCGAATTATCTCCAGGAGAGCAGAAACAAGTTTCTACTATGTTAGAACAATTTCAGGATGTCCTTACTGACATTTCTGGTCAAACTGATGTCATTCAACATGACATTATTCTTACTGACCATACACCTATAAGAGTCAGACCGTATCCTATCCCGATACATTTTCAAGCACAGGTAGAGAAAGAATTGGATGAGATGATAGAGTTAAAAATTATTGAACCATCCACATCAGCATATTCTTCGCCGATGGTTATTGTACGGAAAAAAGACAATAACATACGTCTCTGCGTGGATTATCGCAAATTGAACCAAGTGACGAAATTTGATGCTGAACCTATGCCTTTACTAGAAGAGCTACTTATTAGACTATCGAATTCCCATTTCTTTACTAAACTCGATTTGTCTAAGGGATATTGGCAAGTTCCACTATCCGAACACGCCAAACCGTTTACTGCTTTTTCGACGCCTAGGGGTCTATTCCAATGGAATTTCATGCCTTTCGGTCTTATGAACGCCACTGCGACATTCGTACGCATGATGCGTCGAATCCTATCTCATCGCTCAGATGTCATTGCATATCTTGATGACATCTGTCTTTTCAGTGATACTTGGAACGATCACTATAATGGGATAAATGAACTATTGTCTATCTTGCGCGAGCATAACCTAACAGCAAAACCATCTAAAGCTTGTATTGGTTTTAGCGAAATATCTTTCTTAGGTCACCGTGTTGGTCATGGTTTCCTAAAAACAGAAGACCATAATACAAGTAAGATACTTAACATTTCTATTCCTAAGACTAAAAAGCAAGTGCAAAGTCTCTTAGGTCTAATACAATTTTATGGACGATTCATTCCGAATCTGTCCTCCATTATGTCACCTCTTTCTTCCTTGCTAAAGAAAGGGTCTCCTAATGTAGTCCATTGGACTCAAGAATGTCAATCCTCTTTGGACAAGGTTAAAACTATGTTTTCTACTTCACCTATCCTAGTATTGCCTTCTAAGGATAAGACATTTATTCTTCGTAGTGACGCTTCATCCACAGGGATTGGAGCAGCACTAATGCAAGAGTACTCTGGAACTCTGCATCCTGTGATGTATATTTCTCGAAAATTAAATGCCGCAGAGAAGAATTACTCGGTCCTAGACCGTGAATTATTGGCTATGGTTTGGTCAATCCTTAAACTGCAAAGATTTCTTCTGGGCGCGCATTTCATTGTGGAAACTGACCAGAAAGCTCTTACGGTTATTCAGAGTAAAAATCTGAAGAGCGCGAGATCAACGCGATACGCGATTGCTCTGCAGCCATTTCATTTTTTCGGTGCGAGCTATCCGTGGGTCAGAAAATGTGATGGCAGATATTTTGTCTAGATGCCCACATGATTCATAACTGTTAAATTATATGCCTAACTTGGCTACAGTTGTTCCTGTGTTGAAATGTGTACACATATGTAATATATCATATATTGATTGTAACACTATGTAGCGGTTCATTGATGTTTATTCACCGCTGACCTTTCAATGTTTTTTTCTTCTTTGATGATCATGATGTTAAGGTATCTAAGGTGAAATTTATGTATAAACTAATGTAGAAGGTTGACATTGCCAATATTGTAGTATGCGTTGGTGACACCTCTCTGGAAATATTTATACTTAAGAGAAATACTTTCTCTAAGTTCATGAAATATAGTCTCAATGCTTATCATCTGCGCATTGCTATTGGTGCGTTGTGAGCCTATTGTATGCTGCTCCTAGATGTATTTCAAAAAAAAATGTACCATTTTTTTTCCCGAGGGGTGTGGTAATCTGTTGCGTGCATATTTTGACGCACATATTACAAAAATACGTTATGGCTATTTAATATGGAAAATATATACTTGCATTCATTTGTGTGTGAAAATGCTTCCTCTGGGAAAGCTAGATAATTCATGATTGATTTACACGTTTGATTATATGAGTGATCTTTCTTGATATTGATTCGGCGCATGGATATTGAATTCATGTCCGCTTTTATTTGTTCGGGCCAGAAAATAGATTAATTTTGCTTGTTATGGTTATGGCCTGAATTCATATGTATTACATATTATTAGGGCAAGTAGATTCAGTCCTATATTGCATATTTTGTATGGGTAGGCAGGACTATATTCTTTTGCCGCTCTAGCGGAGGTATTGGTTGTCTTAACGAGTCGTGATGAGTTCCGATATTGCCGCCTACAATGGTGGTCACGATTCTCCAGGGCTGGTTCCTTTCTAGAGGGAAAAATGATTTATGAAGTGATTTCTTCAGTAGGAGATTGTGTCTCTACAAGAGTATAGTGTTAGAGACTCTCCTCATGTACTGTATTATGTGCTATTCGGACTCAAGGTAAATCCAGACCCTTTTGATGATCTCCTTATGGTTAGACCTAGATGAAAGCAACGTGTTTTTTCGTGCATCGCTGGTCATGTAACTAGATATTGTTATAGATGACAGGTTCCATCAGCGCTTATATCTTCATGAAGTAACCTTCTGACTAAGGGACTGTATGGTAACTCTAAGAAAATTATACTTATTCAAGTTTGGAATCAACTTTGGCTGATGATTATTCTTCTGCTGGGCGAGTGAGCGAAAGCTCAGGGAAGGAGGCCATCTTTGTATTTCTGTCATCATTTTTTGATCACTGTCCAGAGAACGGGTCGTGTATCTTACTATTCGGACAGTGGCTTGGAGATCTCATTTATATGATAACCCTTATCGTGTTTTCACAGTATAATATAAACATTGAACATAAGCAACTTAAGAACTCAGCAAGGGAAAGGAGGTTCGTCCATCGAACTCTTCTGTTGTTTACCGATCCACCTTCACTGACGCGTTCAGTCAGATAGGGGATGCGGCCATAATGTATAACCACATTGAATGCTGTTTTTGATACCACCCATTATATTTGAATGTGCCATGACATGGGATCTACTATTTATGCCTGAAGATTGATGTGTCAACACGTACCTATGTTCTATTCGTTCTGTCCCAGTATGTGCGTCTAAATAAACTGTATGAAAAGATTCCAGCAGTCTGCATTGGTGCCTTATAGACATAAGTGTATGAGTGCTTTAGATTGGTCAGAATACGAACAGTCCATCATTCGCGTTAACAACACTCTACACTCGTACTTCATATTTACACCATCCTGCGTCGGTTGAATTGACCAAGTTAAGGGCCTGCTCCTCCTGGAGCCTTTGAGGGAAACCATTTCTTACAGCTGTATTTGCCTTCCCTAACTCAGGACTAGGATGAGTTACCCATTTACAGCTGGGTAGACTGGAGCATGCCTGATATCAACAACTCAGTACACCACAGTGGACGTTACAGTAGTGGCAAGTCAAACACACAGACACTTTACAGATGCGGCGGCCTTTTACAGTGGTAGGCCAGGTTCCTGGGTCCAGCCTTCGCAGTCTGGAAATTGAGAATCATTTACAGTTACAAGAACGTTTGTTTGACCACATTAACACCAGTAGGACAGCTATACAGTCAATGTCAGCTTGACCTGTTCTGACAAGTGTAACAGTATCTGGGTCAGTACTTGTTGACATTCTTCAGCGTACAGTCAGGGTTACAAAGAAATGATTGTTTGACCTGCTCAAGAAGAATTGCAGTATTGTTGAACATAAAGTGCATATTTCATCGTTGGATCTTCATATGCTCAAAAAAAATTGAACACTGTAATAGTTTAGAAACAAACCTATTATTTAATAAAGTTATTAAAAGCTAAGCCCTCTCTGCAACATATCACATTGCCATACTATTTGATAATATTATATGCATTTATGCTATTTATATTTACATGTTTATATGTGATATTTGTTTGTACTCTGCGGGTTGTTGTTTTGGTTGGGCGGTGTCACACAACAGAGTATCCCACGTAATAGAGGGTCTGATGTGTGCGTTTCTATAGGTGCAATTTTCTTGATTAAAAATTTGCTGCGACAGCTGTTGCTATTAGTGTTAGCTGTGAAGACTGTACTCATTGTTGTTTTTGTAATATTCCTCTGTTCTTTAGTTTGTTTTGATTTGTTTGTATAATTTGTTGGTCTACCCTTTTCTATTTTTGATTTCTATACACAATTTATATTTATACACTGTGGCGTTATTTTTTTTTTGTTATCTTATTGCAGTTATCATCACAGATTCTGTGATCATTTTCTTTCATTTGTCATATTTAATTTAATTTGATTTCTGCAAATGTTTTCAGATTGTCTTTTCTTGTTTGTCCTTTGTAATGTCTTTAGTTGACATATGATATAGGAGGTATAGTTAAATACACTTATATTATAGTACAGATCAGTACTTTAGGATTATTGTTGTTGTAAAATAAAGTGTACAAGACCTTTGTAAGGCTTGTCTCCCACAGTGATTGGGATAGAAAATATTATTTTCCACAGGTACTCAAGTGATCAGTGGTTACATTAAGCAAGTATACAAGACCTTTGTAAGGCTTGTCTCCCACAGGGTTTGGGATATACAGTTATTGTTTTCCACAGGTACTCAAGTTATCATTGGTTATATTATAAACAAAATAACCATACAAGTTTTTCACTAAGACTAAGTCTATAGTATAGACTTGTCTCCCATTAAAGTGAAATAAGGTAATTTATTTACTTTTTCAGGTTTCTGATTTAAGAAGACAAGATGTCTACATTAGATTACTTTATTGCACAAGGGAAATCCCTTGATAAGACTGATAAAGATTTAGAAGAATGGGAAGTCGCTCAATATGACAAAGCATTAGCTGCTGAAGAGAGAAAAGCTGCTGCTGAAGAGAGAAAAGCTGCTGCTGCTGCTGAAGAGAGAAAAGCTGCTGCTGAGGAGAAGAAAGCTGCTGCTGAGGAGAGGAGGCTCCAAATAGAAGAAAAAAAATTAGAAGCTGCTGCTGCTGCTGAAGAGAGAAAAGCTCTGGCTGAAGAGAAAAGATTAGAAAAAGAAGCTGATGCTGCTGCTGAACAAAAGAAATTGCAGATGCAAGTAGAGGAAAGGAGATTTGCTGCAGAACAGAAAAAAATTAGATAGAGAAGCTGAAGATGAAGAGAGAAAAGCAATAAGAGAACATGAATTTGAGTTAGAGAAATTGAGATTGACAAGTATGACTAATGTTAATCAGGCATCTAGTGGTAATGGTAAACCCTTTGTTTACAAGGTCAAGGTACCAGCGTTCAACTCTGCCAGTGATGATATAACATTTTGGCTTTCTAGATTTGAACGTGCTTGTCGAGCTCATAATGTTGACAAATCACAGTATGTGAATCAGTTATCTGAAAATCTAAAAGGGGAATCTCTGAATAAGTTATATTTCGTTGAAGAGGCCGACAAGGATAATTATGATGTTATCAGAGCAGCCTTGATAAAGAAATATCAGCTGTCAGAGGAAGGTTATCGTCTTTTGTTTAAAACAATGAGACCTGAGGTAGGTGTAGAATTCTCAGATTTCTTTTCAAAAGCACGAATTACACTCTCACGATGGATTGAATTATCCAAAATAGAGAAAACATTTGATGGTCTTACGGATTTATTGCTAAGAGACAAGGTCATGTCTTCGGTAAATAAACCATTCCTAGAGTTCTTACATGAGCGTAAACCTAGTAAATTAAAGCAAATGGAAGAATATTGTGACCAGTATGCCACGGCACACCCTGACATGATTCTTAGTAACACTAACATTAAAGAGAGTATGCCAGTTGCTTCGGCAACAGAATATAGTCATAATTACTCACACAAATTCCAAGGAGCTAAAAATAAATTTGATAAAAAGGTTAATTGGAATAAGTATCAAAACCAAGATAACCACTCAAATCAGGGTTCTTCTTCGAAGAACTGGAGTCGGGCTGATAGTCCTAGATACGCGAGGGGTGCTCATAATTATAGAAATTTTCGAAAAGGGAGTAACTATAGGAACTATCCAAGTTCTTCATGGAAACAATAAAACCAACATTACAGGGATACCCATTATAATGAGCATGATGATTATGATCAGGAATATTATGATTCAAACCCAAATAGGGGTTATAACAGAGGAAATAATAATTATAGAGGCAATGATAACCGAGGTAGATGACGACACAAAAGACATGGTAAATCTCATTACCAGGCTAACTCTGCACAACAAGAGTTCCATGAGGCCGGTAGTCAGAAGAATGATAAAAAAGACTCTAATAATGTAGGAAGTTCTGCTTTCGATTTTGATAGAGCATCTCAGTGTTCACAATGCAAAACATTATTCGATCCAACCACTGTTACTACTTTAAGCTGCGGTCACCCGCTTCCCGCTCTCCCTGCGACAATCGCGCATAATGGAAGGGGTGCTCTTGTCTTCAATAGAGGTCTAATGGATGGTACTCCGGTATCAATTCTTTTCGATTCGGGGTGCACTACCATCGGAGTGAGACAGTCGCTCGTAAATCTTTCTCGAGCCACAGGCAATGTAGTCAAATGTGTAACATTTGGTGGCACATTGGAGAAGTACTCCACTGCCATTATCAATATCGCTACACCTTTCTTTACAGGAGATGTGCAAGCATGTCTCTTGCCGAATCCGATCGCTGATCTTATCATCGGTCGCATTCATGGAGTGAAAGAATGCACTCCACAACAAATTTCTAATTGGGAAAATGTTAATATGCAATCTGCTAATGCAGTAATCACTAGGGCTCAAGCTCTTAATATGCCGCAACCTTCACATTCTGAAGATAATGATGCGCAGATCCAAGATGATCCCTTGGAGATTTCCCATGATTCCTTTATAAAACAGCAGGAAGAGGATCCTACTCTAAATAAATTCTTTACGCTGGCAACAAAAGGTGATCCGAATAAGGATACAAATCGTAAATCTTGGATTACGATGAGGAATGGCGTACTTGTACGTATGGTACAAGACTCCGCTAAGTCCATTCATTCTCAAATTCTTGTGCCTAAAAATATGAGAGTTAAAATCTTACAGCACGCTCATGATTCTCAGTGTGCTGGACATATGGGTTTTTCCCGTACTAAATCTAGAGTTCTTGCATCTTTCTTTTGGCCTGCTGTGAATAAGGACATACGAATCTATTGTCGATCTTGTAAAGTATGTCAAGAGGTTAAATCCAGAGGTCCACGCCATGCTGCACCTATTCAGGCTGCAGAAATTCCCATTCGACCATTTCAAAAAATGGCGATAGACATCATTGGTCCATTTAAGATAAAGTCTGCTAGAGGACACCAATTTATTTTGACGTGTGTTGATATGTGCACACGTTGGCCAGAGGCTGTTCCTCTAAAGAGCATAACTACTGCTGATATTGCAGATGCTCTTTGGTTAATATTTTCTCGTCTGGGATTTCCAGCAGAAATATTATCGGACCATGGTACCCAACTCATATCGGATACCATGTCTCAAGTAATGTCGAATCTTAAGATAGAGAGATCGCTGAGTAGTATTTATCATCCTATGTCCAATGGGATGGTAGAACGGCTAAATAGAACTCTGAAGAACCTACTAGGTAAGATAACTGAAGATCATCCTCATGATTGGGATAGGGTTTTACCCGCGGCTCTCTTTGCATACAGAGAGGTCGCCAACGAACATACAGGATTTTCTCCCTTTGAACTTGTCTTTGGCGCGAAACCGCGAGGTCCTATGTCCTTACTTCATGATCTTATAACTGCTGATAATATTGTCGATGACACAAAATCCTCTTACGAATATGTCATTGCACTTAGACACAAGATTATTGAAGCATGCAAATTGGCAACCGCTTCTTCGGAATTTGCAAAACAAAAGGCAAGACAATTTGCCAATAAAAAGAGATGCTTGCGACAACTTTGTCCAGGTGACAAAGCATTTGTCCTGCTACCTTGTAGGGAAAACAGACTTCTTATTTCTTGGAAAGGTCCGTACGATATAATATCAAAAGTTTCCGATGTTGACTATATCGTCGATATTGACGGGAAGCGTAAAACCTTCCACATCAACATGCTCACGGAATTTCATGAACGTCCGGATTATTTACAACCTGTTTTCCAGGCAACGGACGATTTTCCAGTCCAACAGGGACATTACTCATCACTGTCAGTAATACAGGATGAGGAAACGAGTTTCTCGGATGTAAATCTACCTTTTCCATTGATTCCGCTTCACTCTAATGAATCATGGAAAGATGTTGCGATTTCTCCCGAATTATCTCCAGGAGAGCAGAAACAAGTTTCTACTATGTTAGAACAATTTCAGGATGTCCTTACTGACATTTCTGGTCAAACTGATGTCATTCAACATGACATTATTCTTACTGACCATACACCTATAAGAGTCAGACCGTATCCTATCCCGATACATTTTCAAGCACAGGTAGAGAAAGAATTGGATGAGATGATAGAGTTAAAAATTATTGAACCATCCACATCAGCATATTCTTCGCCGATGGTTATTGTACGGAAAAAAGACAATAACATACGTCTCTGCGTGGATTATCGCAAATTGAACCAAGTGACGAAATTTGATGCTGAACCTATGCCTTTACTAGAAGAGCTACTTACTAGACTATCGAATTCCCATTTCTTTACTAAACTCGATTTGTCTAAGGGATATTGGCAAGTTCCACTATCCGAACACGCCAAACCGTTTACTGCTTTTTCGACGCCTAGGGGTCTATTCCAATGGAATTTCGTGCCTTTCGGTCTTATGAACGCCACTGCGACATTCGTACGCATGATGCGTCGAATCCTATCTCATCGCTCAGATGTCATTGCATATCTTGATGACATCTGTCTTTTCAGTGATACTTGGAACGATCACTATAATGGGATAAATGAACTATTGTCTATCTTGCGCGAGCATAACCTAACAGCAAAACCATCTAAAGCTTGTATTGGTTTTAGCGAAATATCTTTCTTAGGTCACCGTGTTGGTCATGGTTTCCTAAAAACAGAAGACCATAATACAAGTAAGATACTTAACATTTCTATTCCTAAGACTAAAAAGCAAGTGCAAAGTCTCTTAGGTCTAATACAATTTTATGGACGATTCATTCCGAATCTGTCCTCCATTATGTCACCTCTTTCTTCCTTGCTAAAGAAAGGGTCTCCTAATGTAGTCCATTGGACTCAAGAATGTCAATCCTCTTTGGACAAGGTTAAAACTATGTTTTCTACTTCACCTATCCTAGTATTGCCTTCTAAGGATAAGACATTTATTCTTCGTAGTGACGCTTCATCCACAGGGATTGGAGCAGCACTAATGCAAGAGTACTCTGGAACTCTGCATCCTGTGATGTATATTTCTCGAAAATTAAATGCCGCAGAGAAGAATTACTCGGTCCTAGACCGTGAATTATTGGCTATGGTTTGGTCAATCCTTAAACTGCAAAGATTTCTTCTGGGCGCGCATTTCATTGTGGAAACTGACCAGAAAGCTCTTACGGTTATTCAGAGTAAAAATCTGAAGAGCGCGAGATCAACGCGATACGCGATTGCTCTGCAGCCATTTCATTTTTCGGTGCGAGCTATCCGTGGGTCAGAAAATGTGATGGCAGATATTTTGTCTAGATGCCCACATGATTCATAACTGTTAAATTATATGCCTAACTTTGCTACAGTTGTACCTATGTTGAAATGTGTACACATATGTAATATATCATATATTGATTGGAACACTACTTAGCGGTTCATTGATGTTTATTCACCGCTGATCTTTCAATGTTTTTTCGTCTTTGATGATCATGATGTTAAGGTATCTAAGATGAAATTTATGTATAAACTAATGTAGAAGGTTGGCATTGCCAATATTGTAGTATGCGTTGGTGACACCTCTCTGGAAATATTTATACTTAAGAGAAATACTTTCTCTAAGTTCATGAAATATAGTCTCAGTGCTTATCATCTGCGCATTGCTATTGGTGCGTTGTGAGCCTATTGTATGCTGCTCCTAGATGTATTTCAAAAAAAAAATGTACCTTTTTTTTTCCCGAGGGGTGTGGTAATCTGTTGCGTGCATATTTTGACGCACATATTACAAAAATACGTTATGGCTATTTAATATGGAAAATATATACTTGCATTCATTTGTGTGTGAAAATGCTTCCTCTGGGAAAGCTAGATAATTCATGATTGATTTACACGTTTGATTATATGAGTGATCTTTCTTGATATTGATTCGGCGCATGGATATTGAATTCATGTCCGCTTTTATTTGTTCGGGCCAGAAAATAGATTAATTTTGCTTGTTATGGTTATGGCCTGAATTCATATGTATTACATATTATTAAGGCAAGTAGATTCAGGCCTATATTGCATATTTTGTATGGGTAGGCAGGACTATATTCTTTTGCCGCTCTAGCGGAGGTATTGGTTGTCTTAACGAGTCGTGATGAGTTCCGATATTGCCGCCTACAATGGTGGTCACGATTCTCCAGGGCTGGTTCCTTTCTAGAGGGAAAAATGATTTATGAAGTGATTTCTTCAGTAGGAGATTGTGTCTCTACAAGAGTATAGTGTTAGAGACTCTCCTCATGTACTGTATTATGTGCTATTCGGACTCAAGGTAAATCCAGACCCTTTTGATGATCTCCTTATGGTTAGACCTAGATGAAGCAACGTGTTTTCGTGCATCGCTGGTCATGTAACTAGATATTGTTATAGATGACAGGTTCCATCAGCGCTTATATCTTCATGAAGTAACCTTCTGACTAAGGGACTGTATGGTAACTCTAAGAAAATTATACTTATTCAAGTTTGGAATCAACTTTGGCTGATGATTATTCTTCTGCTGGGCGAGTGAGCGAAAGCTCAGGGAAGGAGGCCATCTTTGTATTTCTGTCATCATTTTTTGATCACTGTCCAGAGAACGGGTCGTGTATCTTACTATTCGGACAGTGGCTTGGAGATCTCATTTATATGATAACCCTTATCGTGTTTTCACAGTATAATATAAACATTGAACATAAGCAACTTAAGAACTCAGCAAGGGAAAGGAGGTTCGTCCATCGAACTCTTCTGTTGTTTACCGATCCGCCTTCACTGACGCGTTCAGTCAGATAGGGGATGCGGCCATAATGTATAACCACATTGAATGCTGTTTTTGATACCACCCATTATATTTGAATGTGCCATGACATGGGATCTACTATTTATGCCTGAAGATTGATGTGTCAACACGTACCTATGTTCTATTCGTTCTGTCCCAGTATGTGCGTCTAAATAAACTGTATGAAAAGATTCCAGCAGTCTGCATTGGTGCCTTATAGACATAAGTGTATGAGTGCTTTAGATTGGTCAGAATACGAACAGTCCATCATTCGCGTTAACAACACTCTACACTCGTACTTCATATTTACACCATCCTGCGTCGGTTGAATTGACCAAGTTAAGGGCCTGCTCCTCCTGGAGCCTTTGAGGGAAACCATTTCTTACAGCTGCCTTTGCCTTCCTCCATTTACAGCTGGGTAGACTGAAGCACGCCTGATATCAACAACTCAGTACACCACAGTGGACGTTACAGTAGTGGCAAGTCAAACACACAGACACTTTACAGATGCAGCATTTTTACAGTGTGAAACAAAACCGAAAAAGGTTAATTCATCTTACGAGGACAAAAGACAAACGTCTTTTGTCCTCGTAAGACGAATCACCTTTTTTCGATTTTTTTTCACACCCATCCATTGTACTCCACGTCTTACAGCAGTTCCCCTCACCTTCGTCGACTTAGCAAATTTAAAAATAAATTGGTGATGTGACCATTTTTGTTGATGATGCCTTCATGTATATCAGACTGCTTGCAAACCACACTTACATTATACAATATTGTTATCAAAAGAAGTCAAAAGGCAACTGCTTGATAGCGAATACAGTCACAAACATGAACTAAAGCCTATTTATGTTCAGTCAAAGCATGTGTGGTACAGCAGCCAGGAAGAGGGTTACACGTAGTAACACTGTACAATATCAGGCAATTTTTTTCTTGAAAATATTATGTTTTCTGTTAAGTTCTCTCATTGTGTATATACTTTACTTTGAGTGTCAGTGGATTTCTGAAGTAAGTATATTTAGTTAAATTTTTGTTAATTAACAGTGTGGCCATTTCTATTGTTGATAGGTTACAGAAACAGCAAGGTGAAAAAAAAAACTACTCGCCATCCCCTAACCTGCAGCACTGAGGTAGCTGTCTGAAACTCCATCAACCAGGGCAGTTATACTGTCAGATTCTCAGGCCATGCTTCGGAAAGTTCAGAATGGATGGCTGCAGCAGGAATGGAAAACATCAATAGAATCCTCAAGTGTTGATCTACTTTCCTTATCATGCAGTGGTACATGGCAATGAGAGAGCTGACTGATAAGCCTCGAGAGCATCCATAGTGGGGACACTGGACATGGATAAGGGAGAGATATCAAAGGCAATTAATGATCACCTGCTAGATAATTACACAGTTATGAATGAATCAACAAGACTGAGAATGTTGGGGTTTGGCATCATACGTGGGACTAGCAGAGATGGATGTGAGAGAGGATGCATCCTTCGTATGTACAACCAGTGTGCTACAAGTACAATTAGCATTCATACTCTTTGACATTTGCTGAGGGAGACTGAGCACCTATGGGTTTGCCCTGAGTGCAGTGAGGTTGATTCTGATTAACAATAACCCTAACCTATAAGTGCAGTCACAGAAATAGCAAGGTGAAAAAAAAACAATTACTCGCCATCTCCCAGTCTATAAGTGCCTACACTAACTAGTTCTGAGACACGTGATATGACATTTTGTGGAAAGTAAACAAAATGTTGATCAACTTCACGGATTTACTGAAAACCAATGAACCTTTCTTAGCAGATGATCAAAATTTGACATTGTCAAGTAATTTTTTGTTTTAAATGTGGAGCTTGTAGTTGTAAAACTCATGTGCTCCACGGGAAGCTTACTTGATGTTATGTTTATAATTTTGGGTGAGGAAAGCCATGATGTTACGTTTGATCCCATTTGTTGTTTTGGTCATTGGAGAGTGGCTATGATTGTGTCTTTAGTTTGTCTGGATAGCGCTTATGGAAAAGTGAAAGAAGCTGTTGATTTTAGCAGGAAATAGGGTGCGAAAATGTGTGTAACAGGGCAGTTGACTGTTAACGTGTTTGAGACATATGGTAGGTTGCAAGTTTTAAAGCGGAAAGAACGCATGCTGGATTGTGGTAGAAATTGTATGTTGACTGTGTATTCTTCCATGGATGTAAATGCCGAGAGTGGGCAGATGTAACAGTGTATTAATTTTTTCGGAATACCTGTGTTCACTGTGTTTATACAGAACGAAAGGTAGAAAGTATGCAAATCTCTCACACCTATACATAACGAAACCAAACACAAAAAGGTGTGATCACCCTGAACCACAAATAACATTTGTGTCAGGTATAAAGCACTGATCTTGACTTGATCAGAATGCAGGTTGAGAAATAAGTGTTTCTAATGATCCTACAGCCAGTCTGATTTCATTGCCATTAGAATTGTGCAGAGTCATGGCAATTCAAGAAATATAAAACAACTATTAAGTAACTTAGGAATAATAACCACGTTCCAATAATAAATAAAGGAAATAGCCATAAGTAAACAAGAAACCATGTGAAAACCATAAAGATAATACTAAAATGACCAATGTATTAATAATCAATATACATCTCTTTTTTTTCAGAGCTGACTTGTCAGGCAAAGTTACTGAATTATTCTAGTGTTCCTGCAAAATGCACACCAAAGATTGCTTGTAAGTGATATTTTCTTTAAACTGGGGTAGTATTATGCCGTGTTAATGTAACATAGGGAGTATTTTCACAATACTGTGTTTATAATCATCATCTCATCTCAACCCATAACCCGTCATGGGTCGTAGGGGCGCCATGATGGAAGCATCAGCAGACAGGGTCCTCCACTGCTCTCTATCCTCAGCAATGCGCACAAGTGTGGAAAAACCGTGCCCTGCCCATTCTTTGATGTTATCAGTCCAGGATTTTCTTTGCCTTCCTGTTCTCCGTTTACCTTCGACTGTTCCCTGGAGGATTGTTTTCGAAAGGGAGTCATGACGAGTTACATGCCCAAACCAGGCAAGCTTTCGACGTTTCACTACTGACAAAAGAGGTTCTTGGTGGCCTGCATAGGTATTTATAATTTTTGGAGCTAAATTTCCGGTTTTATCTCATTAAATGAAAAAAAATGTTTATCTACTCATTTTCATCATTATCTTGATAATTTAATGTTTGCTGTTCAAGCCTGTTTAAGGTAAATCTAATGTCTTCAGCCTCTACATTATTATATCATGAATGTCAGGTCAAGCACAGCTTTGTTTAGCTGTTTCTGTTTTGTTGCTTATCACCACATAGGCTTTATATATTGTCACGATATGTTTATAGCTACCGTGATTTATGTGCATTTCTGGAGTGCTAATTTGGATCACACGAGTGAACAAGGTTTTGGTAGGAAGACAAAAGCTAGGAATTTATTCACAGCTAGGAAGCCATACTGTGCACACCATTGTTGAATGCCTATACCTTGTACTGAAGACATGGCTGTTTTTCTACGGGACAGCCTAGCGCCATTTAGTTTATGATTAGTCTGAGTTTTTGGTATAGACCTAGTGCTGGGTAGCATGTTATGGCGGCAATCTATGTTAGGTCCTTTCCACAGGTTATGAGTTGTGGTCATTTGTGGCCGTGAGGCTTGAATTATACGTAACCTGTGGTCAGGAATATTTGTGATGGTACAGTGGCAGTCATTTGTTTTCTCTACTCATGTCATTATGTGGCCTTGTTTCGTTATGTTGATTAAAGGGATGGAACGTTATTGAGTTTTCTCTATGGCGCCAGTATCTGTTTGTGATTCTCCTAGATTGCACGAGTCTATGTCTCTGTCCAGTGTTGTAAATCCACTACGGTAACATTTATATACTGTGGTTGTATAACCCTCTATATATCACTGCATCATATATACACAAGCAAATGCTTAATGAATGGCATTTAATTTGAAGCACGATAGTTAGAAGTTCGAATTAATGACAAAGCTTATTACATGAAATTTGCAAAATCCCCTTTCCATTGTTTTGTACCCGCTTAATTTGAAGTGTCGTCCCGCCATCATTTTCTTCGTCTTCTTCTTCGTTCGCCTTCAGACTTCTACGTTAATGACTGAAATAGCCAGCACAAGGTTCCTGACATCTCCAAAACGTTTATCGTGGAGACAAGAAGGTTCTTGCCATATTCCGTTCACTGTTTGTTTATTATTATTATTATTAATCAGAATCGGACCTCACTGCACTCAGGGCAAAACCCAAAAATAGGTGCTCAGTCTCCCTCAGCAAATGTCGAAGAGTATAAATACTAATTGTACCTGAAGCACGCTGGTTATACATAAGATGGACGCGCATCCTCTCTCATGTCCATCCCTGCTAGTCCCTTGTTTGATGCTGTTGGGGGGTTCCCTCTTCTCTTTGGGTACCATGGGTTTAGTTTCAAACTAGGTGAATACATTTTGCAATATTTCCTGCCCGATTTCATTGTCATTTTGAAAAGACTTGTGTGTACAGGTCGGATTTTGTAATTACCCTTTTTAACGCTTTAGTTTGTGTTTTAAAAAAATATGATCGAGAATCTGCTCGAATCTAAGATGTTCTATGGGGGGGGGGGGGGGGGGGGGGGGGGTGGGGGGGGGGGGGGGGATGAGTTCAACTCACATCCCGGGCGAATTCGCGCGGGGATGGATTTTGGTACTGAGCTGTTTTTTTAGCGGGGGGGAGGAAATTTTTCTTGACAGTTGATAAACGGGCAGAGCTCCGGAGATGGATGTGTGATCCCATGTTTTCGTCTGTGTGTCCCGGAATAAGATATTTTTGGTGTGAAAGGGATTTTTTTTTTATACTTGCTTTATGTATTTTCATAAAGCCATGGATATGAGGCTTGGTTATGTACTGCAGAACGTACGTTATTGGAGATTTTGAGGCCAGGAGTTGTATAGGGCCATTATTTCATGTGAAGGGATAGGTTTGAGATATTAAAGATATTTTTCAGGACATGGATGGTAGGCCATTGTGTGCTCATTTCTCTGATGAGGGATATTTTTGAAGTTCGACGGATCGTTAAAGGGGAATGTTCTTGCTCCCATAATATATATATATTATTGTAAACTGCGACATGTGCAGTTCCCTTTCCTGAATGGAGGTTTTTGCCACGAGATTTATGATTATGAGCTGCGATGCTTCGCATCTTTGGGATGGAGATTTTTGTATCAATAACTGTATTTTCTAAACATTTTCTTACTGATGATCTACGGACTGGTGCTTACTTGATGTGTCATATTTTGAACTGTAACCTATTGACAGTGTATTATTGATGATGTCAACGTTTGTCGTGGAGTAATAAACAGTGTAGAACGTTTCTGGAGTTACAACGTTCCTGACTCCTATATGTGCATCGGTGTGTGTGTGTGATTGTTATTAACTTACTCTAGCACTACATGGCATTCGCGTCTGTTGACAATCATTTACTCACACATCAGTGGCACCTGTAAAGCCCGACATAAGCTGATCGCATTTATCAGCGGAACATAATAATGACATATATCATCCTCTCTTACTCCACCTATACATCAACACAGCAACAGTGGTGGCATTACCACCTGGGTCAGACTAAAGCAGACACCTGGTTCTCCAGGGTGTGGTTTTTAGCATAGGGCTAAGACCCCTGTCTATGTAAAAAGAAATGAAGTTACGGAAACGACAACAAATTAACAAACTTTGCTGCGGGACCGACATCCGGAGTCTGAGGTTCGTATGACTGTCAGTGGTGAAAGCCGAAAGGACGCCACTGACACAAAAAACGGATGTCTGACCGCAAAAAAGCGTGAAACAAGAGTGGGATTTTGGAGTGTCAGGACAATGGGTTAGACGGGTAAACTAGGACAGGTCACGGCGGAAATGAGATACTGTGGATTACACATTATGGAGATGGGCGAGAGCGGATGGACAGGAGAGGGAAAAAGTTGATTGAAACAGCGACAGGAGAGGCGGTGCTTACTCTGCAGAAGGGGGATGGACTGCGCAATGGGGGGTTTGTGGTCATTTTTCTACGGAAAGGAATGGAGAGGACATTACTGGAATGGAGATCCATCAACAACAGGACTGATGGGGGTAGAAATTGAGGAGGGAGATTCCCCAGCAACTACAATAAATTACAATGCTAGCGACCAAGACGGAATGGGGACAGCGATGGAAGAGGGTCAAGGATGAATTCTGTCAAACGGCTGCGGGGAAAAGAAATGTGAGGACCACACCTGGTATTGATCTTATATCGTTTAGTAATGGGAGACCTCAATGCGAAAGATTAGAACACACCAATACTATATAATGAAAGAGGTAGTGGGGACATGCGGCGGCGGAAAAGCAGCAAACGAAAATTGATGTGGGTAGGGTAGATATGAAATTTAATTTATATGTAGCAGATGTTGAAGTTCAGCATATGCAAGCTCCTTGAGGAAGTTTACCTTTCTTATATATGTCAGGAAAACCTGTCGTGCTGTCCACCAAATGACCCCACCCGCTATGTATATTATCCCCAATTTACTATGTTCTGATGTATGGGTGTTGTGTAGCTACTTGTCTAGGGGTATATGCAATGTTTGTGAAGAATTCAGATTAAGAACAACAACCACAACTTTATGGTTAATAAAAACAATTAAGTAAACAAACTCCCTATTGAATTTTGGTGTCTGAAACAATTTTTTACAAAATTGTATTAAGTTATAAATTGAGTTGATTCAATAAAAGATTAAGATTAAACGTCAATACATAGTTACATACACTAACTAGTTTAACTACTAACAGTCATATTATTTCCTGAAATAGGGAAGTGTTCTTTTTGTAATACCTCTATTCCAAACTTAAGGCACATATTTTGGGGGATCACTACATGTCTTCATTTTTTTTTAATCTGGTTGTTATATTCAATGGTGGAGGAATAATTCAGTGAATTCACAAGGTCCCAAAACACAAGGGATTATCTTAAAGATATGTGTAGAAAATTTCTGCGATGTCCTGGTTATAAGTATGTCTTGACACCAAAGCACTGCACAGCTTTTCAGGATTCGAAGATAAGGGTAAGGAACTCATATTCATATAGCCCTCCACATGGTACCTTTTGCTGAACACCAACGTGACTGGCGCTCACTTCAGTTTCTCACCCCAGAAACTCTGGAAGTAGAGGATTAATTTCCCTCAAACTTATATTCTGACCTAATCTCCATTCTTAACAGTGTTACTGCAGATATCAACCGATCAGAAAATCAGATAAATTAATTAATAAATAATTATTGTCCCCATCTGGTAGTCGTGCTCTATTACTCATTAAATATTTATCAAAAATATGTTTGTTACACTTTCTAGTCCTAATGACAATATTATAATTTCATAATATTTAAATTCAGTGTAATAACATGGTATTACATAAAGATGGCCAGTGATTTTTCTGGCTAAACTTCAAAAATTTATGCATTCATTAAAAGTCTTTTTACCTTATAAATTCTTTTGATTCCCAACTTTTTAAGTTAAACTGTACGAGTTTAATTAAGTTCTTTCCACAACAATTGTCAGAAAGCCTGGCTTGGCCTTTTCTAACCAAAGGATAATATCTTTCTTTGGAATCGGGTTGTGATGATGATGACAACAACAAAAAGTTTGATTGTAGGGCTTCTTCCTCTATATAGATATATATATATATACTATATTATATTATATTTATTTAGATATATATATATATATATATATATATATATATATATATATATATATATAGATATATATATATATATTTTATTATATATATATATATTATATATATATATATATTATTCTCTTTTATATCCCAAAGTACAAGTAAAGCTGTGGGCTTTTTACATGAAAGCTATAGATTTTCTAACCCCATTTAATGACTTTACGTAACATGTTGAAGTGGCTTGTACGACTGGGACTTCCCCTTCAATATTCATTTCTTAATCAATATGGCAAACACATTTTCAAATTCAATAATAATTATAAAATGTTTGGTCTTTACCGATATAATCGAAATTATGTCCACTCTTTTAAGTTAATTTACAGGCCCATAAAAAATGGTCACAACATATTCTCATGCTGAATAAACAGATCCAGCGAGAAAGCATTTGAGCAGACGTGTCTGTAAGAGTTATTAAACTTCCTTGTGAAAGTTTAATTTGAAAGTGGCACGGAACGCTCGTCTTTCTGTGTATTTATTTCCACTTCTTAGTTTATGCTAAGAAGCAACCAATCAGGGGACTTCCGTTCCTACGCGTCTTTTTTCAAAAAAGTTAATTACTATTTTCAAATCAGGAGGACACCAATTAATAATTGGCCTCAATATGGCTAGCATCAGAAAAGCCGCCCCTTGCACGTCTATATATGGTCTTCATTCTTACCATATCGCTAGTATTATCTATAGTCATTTTAATACAGAACGAATATATTATTTAGTCTACCGTTTTTGTCATCTAATTGCATAATGTTTCCTTACCCTTCTAGCATTATTTTCCCTTTTCGTCTTTCCTTTATATGTATTCAAATAACATATTTTCTTTTACATTAAGGGGTGGACTACAGTGAAAACTAACTTTTTTTATAATAACATTTTCAACTTTTTAGAGCTCAATAGACACAGTATATGTAGATGGATACCAAAAATGGGGGGGGGGGGGGGGGTGTTTTTTTTTTTTTTTTTTTTGTTAAACAAACATGGGTTGGGAAGTTACAAATGGTAACCCAAAAAAAACATCCGCCATTTTGGATTTTTCACAAATTGTTGGAGCTAAAAACTCATGGTTTCCATTGACCAAACTTTATTCAAATTGACACCACATGTGGTGCTGGACAATTAAAACAATTTGTCATAGGCTTTTTTGATAAGTTTAAAATTCTATTTATAATGATTTTTTTTTTTTTTTAAAAAATACCACTATATTTGTATGAAGAAAAACAATGAAAGAAAAAAAA